>JAAGVU020000049.1:3352629-3372528 GCA_011763525.2 Mormyrus iriodes
TAAAGCTGTTAAGGTATGTTAGGATGTTAAGGTATACTTACATACTGCTTATGAATGTTATATGAATGCATTATGAATGCATTATGAAGGTGCTGTTAATGTAAAGTGTTATTATTATTATTATTATTATTATTATTATTATTATTATTATTATTATTATTGGTGCTGTTGTTGGTGCTCTTATTATACAGCACATGCAACAGAAAGCCACTCATTAACATGTGACTGGTCAAATGGATCCACACTGTCCAGCATGTTAGTGCTAAGTGCATTTTCAAGACCGTATTAAACACAAAAAGCCCTCAAATACACCAACACTCACAATAAAATGACCCCATCACCGTATCACTTCATTTGGCCACAGAGTCGAGGGCAATTTGCAAATCTGACGACTCCCAAGCCGAATACTTCTAAAAAAATTTCAAATACATGAGAGAGCATTCATGTATCCACAGAGACCTTAAAAAGCTTGTTTTAAAGAACTAATCTTTGATGATTGCACTAATATTTTACATTTAACAGAGCTGAACCTTATGAGAAATCCTTAGCCAGTGTATTTGAGTAGCAACCTGTATATTTCCCATTGATGATATAATATATATATATATCAATTAAAATATGTATATGTATAATTAAAATTGTTATATTGAGATTACATCCGATTTGAATAAAAAATATTGTGGATTACATACAATTTACTGGGATGATATCGTTGCTTTAGCTGTTATTGCCATATGGATGCAACGTTACTGTATAAATGTATAATCTAGGATCCTGACTTTAATATCCCTCCCATATGGTCAATCTTATGTCTGCGACACTTAAATTAGCTCGCAGAATCTTTCACAGTTTCGAGAAGGCGCTTCTCCACCCCGGCGCCGGATTGAGTATAAAGCGACAGATGCATGACATTGCATCTCCTCCGAGTCACTTCGGCAATTACAGCGTTATCTATGGCGCCTGTGCGGCTTGACAGGGGCAGAGCTCCCTAATTCAATAGGATGCATTTTACAATAGTGAAAGTGGCCGTGCTTTGCGTGCACAATTACGAAAGGAGATCCGGCGGTGCCAGAACCATTCATCAGCCAAAAACGCAATGCTTCTGGAGACAGTTAAAAAAAAAATCGGATTCTCATTATCTAATCAACATGTTATTATACCGAGTACGCCAACAAATTATTTAAAAAAAAAACAAAAATTAAACATATCAATTAGTTTCCTCAAACTGTCACATTAGGGACATCTCATTTCTGACTATAATGAACACTAAACACTGTACATTTTAATAAAAGGCGCATAAGGTGGTAAACCGTCCGATGTGACAAGGACCATTTCATTTTCTGTAGACACAGAGTTGACTTCTATATAATGGCGATTGGCACCATGCCATTGCAATTAAAACGCGTTGTTCTGGACCCGAACGCATATCACCTGCTTCAGGCTCACGTCTGCAAACGAATAGAAAAGATGACTTAAAAAAAGGCAACATACGGCTAATTGCTAATTAGCTTACAACATTGTGGGGAGCGGATCCTTGTAAGAGCAGCAGATGGCCGTTCACTTACGGCTTGCATTTAGGGAGGAAAGGTGACATCTTGAACGCAACACAATTAAGATTACCTTCAATTAACTTTCCACCTGCTATGATCTTGAAGGGCATGCAACATAAAAATTAAACACTGTAATTAAATCTATATAAAGTAACTGGGCAGTTAAGCAATGATAAATTATCATTTTTTATATAGATACTCACTGAGTTTATGTGTTGCAATGTGTCACGTTTGTGGATGCGTAAAGGTAAGCTTTTATAAACAAAAGACTTAAGATTACAGGTATGATTTACTTAGGTCATCGAATATTTTATAAAACAATACTAGAAGTTTTCATTTACTGTGGTTTTTAAGCTAAGCTAATGCAAGATCAGAGACTAAAAACTAGGCTTATATAACATTAAGAAGGCCTTCCTATTTCTACTGTATATTGGATCAAACCGGAAAGAAATATATTGCAATTCATTGCATTGGACACTGCAGCGGGTTCATTTGCAAATAAATCCCTTTTATGTCCCACAGCCATATAAAGCAGAAAGTATTTGTGTTGTGTATACTAACTATCCACACACCTCTGGGTAAAGCTGGATAGTTCATTTTTTCATTTTTTTTAGTGTCACGTTTAGAATATTTTACAGTTTCTAACTTTCTAGCTGTCTGTTTTGTGTTTGTTTTCAGCAAAATAACCTCTGCACCTTGAAGCACATTATTTCCCTCTTATATTATATGTAACAAACAAGAGAAAAATATGTGAATAATGTTTCAGGACAGAAACCACATTAATAAAAATGAGATAATTTAAGCTTTTTATCAAGCTGAACTGTAGTATATTAGAGGAAGTTCTCTGTGTGTAATTCAGTGTGCATATACAGTAAGAGAAAATACTATACTTGACCTGCTAACATTCTGGGAGACACGAAGGCTTTAACGTTTAAAAATGTGACAGTGCTTTTCTGTTTTTCTGTAATTCCATATAAGCAAGAAGCATGCAAACACACACACACACACACACACACACACACACAAGCACACACCATAAAAGTGACAGTTCAGTAAGTCATATTTCTGTACTTCACCTACAAACATTGGAAAATAGGTCCATATTTTGGGAATGTGAAGGTAAGATCATTTATTATAACTCTTATATTGTATAATTTGGTACAAAACTTAAGGACACAAAATACAAATACTGAAATAAAACCATCACTGAAATTATTATTATTATTGTTATTATTATTATTATTATTATACATAATGTTCCAAAAGGATATTTGACAACACACAAAACCAGACAACGGTGTTTGGATGTATATGCTTTTTAAATGTAAAAAGAGAGAGGTTGTGAGATTCTAATAAGCATACTGAAATTGTGAAAGCCTAATGTACCTTTTTGATATCCTGAACTCAGTGATTTGCCTCTAATTTGAACCTGTGATTCCATGTGCAGACTTTTCTAGTCATTTTAACTCAGGACAGCATGAATGTGAGAATAACAACTATACAGAGAGATACATATGTCTGATTACAAGATTGTTTTTTTTTTTGCATGGCATTTTAATGTGTCTGTGCTATTCAAAATTCTCTTAATATAGCACACTTTGACATATAGATTTCACTCGCAGGTTTAAACTTGTTTGGAATTATCATTAAGTGAGGAAAGTGTATTGGCATCTAATAGTCAAATGAAGTCATAGCAGAATAAATTATCTTTGTCAATGACATAGCTTTTTACCTATATGACACAAAATTAATATTAATCCAATAATATAGATGTAGTATGCAAAAGATAAATTTGAAGAAATTTCAACTCGCTAAAATACAGAATTTTATATGCATTAATATTGTAGTATCCATCCATTTTCTATATAAGCTTATCTAAAGCAGGACTGGCTATCCCAGAATGCACCAGCCCCACTGCACCCTGAAATAGGGCATACAGATCACAATAATGTGCAGATGGTATCATGACTGCCACCTAGGTGCAGGCACATTCATTGGTACTTACATTTCGTTGTTCAACGTGTGCCACAATTAGTACTAAAGGCTATTTATTTACCTATATAAGAAACATAAAGCACGATGTAAACTAAAAAAAATCATGTATCGATAATTAGTCTGAAAATGCATGTGGAAAGTTTCATTTGACTGTGAGTGATTAAGACAATGTCAATCAAGGCCAGTGGTTACATCATGGGGCATCTTCTTTGAAGTCCAGGCGTGATGGGAGATCCAAGAGGCTTTAACTCGCTGATCACACACTTTGGTATTAGGATGCTGATTTTGTCGAGAAGCTGAGTGTCCATTATGCCCAGTATGTACTTATTGATTTTACTGCGATTCTTAAAAAGAACTGCAAAGTGATTTTAAGTTTCATAGTAATACCTCTTTAACACTTTGATTCATTGATAGATGCTTAAGTACCCATGCAAGAAAATACGAGCATGGGCAAAATCAAAAGAAATGTGTTGTGATGAGGTGAGGCACTGAGATAAAAAAAATAGATAAATACAAAATGTGAATAAATTTTTCTTTCAAATATTTAAATAAGTTTCAGAGAAATGTGACATTAATTTTAATATGACACATAAAGATAGGGGGCAGCAGAGGAGTAGCTACACATTCTGGGGCCCCTGACAAATGTCACCTTGGGACCCCCGCCCCCCTTATGTTATATAATTTTAAAATTTTATGTATTCATAGGCCCCTGTAAAGTGTTGGGCCCCTTCAATCTGTCAGCATATCCATGCCCCTCCAACAACCCTAGGGGGAGCTGTAGTGGCACAGTGATTAGTATTGCTGTCTTACACCACTGGGACCAGGGTTCGAGTCTCCACCATGTCTTCATGAATGTGGATGTATGTTGCATGTTCTCCCCATGTCATCATGATGTATCCTCTGGGGGCTTCCCCCCTCCCAGCCCAAAAACATACTAAGATGAATTAGAGCTACCAAATTGTCCACAGCTGTGTGTGTGTGCCCTGCTATAGGTTGGCACGCCATTGTGGGTTATTCCTTGCCTTGTACTCATAGACTCTGGGATAGGCTCCATGATGCTGAATGGGACAAGCAGATACAGAAAATGGACTGATGAAAAGAGAGATAGGGTCACATATTTCTAATAATTTAATCAGTGAATTAATAGCTAAAAGAAAAGTTGCCATTTATTTACACTGAAAATTTCACAATTAATTGCCTTAAGTAGGAGTAGATTTGAACTTAATAATTTAACTGCTAGTTCCAGAAACTTGTTATGCTAAATCCAGTGAGACAAGTACTACACCATGTAAAAATATCATTTTATAGTATTTACAGGCTATCTGTAATCTGTACACGCAGTGTGTTAATAATATGTAATAAGCAACAATTCAAGGGCTGTCAGTTCTAATTCTATAATGGGCCCTGTTTTAGTGTCCATGATTAAGATAGTTAATCTGATCTAAGACCCTATCTAGCTAGGGAGATGTCTTAAAACAATGAAGCTGAATTTGATTTATGCAAATGCATCAATTAAGCAACCATATATAAAAACACTAGCTGACTCCCACTGTCATCGGAAATATTGGCGGACTCTTGCCATCTCACCAGAAAGTAAAACATGGCATGCCTGTGACTCGCACAGGGAAGGTGCGCCTTTATTTCAGAATCAGAAAGCTGAGACCTGTCATAGTGCCTTTGTCAAACCGCATCCCATTAATTCTGACTCTGAGAGTCAGCTTCCCCAACTTTCAGAGTCGACAGAGCACATTTCACCTACTTTCGAATATGGCGCAGCTCGGGGGGCTGTTAATTACCGAAGGACTGACTCCTGAATCCAGAAACAGCTGTCTGAATTTACATATCACACCTTTACTTATAGGAGGCAGCTAAACTAACAGAAGGAATACTGTTTCAGTAAGGACTCTTATTTTGACGGCGAATTTAATTTATTTGTGACAATCATTATTCATTGGAATTATAAGTAACTTTTATAGGTTTTTGTTTGTCTGTGTGTGTGTGTGTGTGTGTGTGTGTGTGTGTGTGTGCGTGTGTGTGTGTGTGCGTGTTTGAAGCAATCGCATGAAAGCATCTGTAGATAGAAAGCCTCAGTGGAATCATTAGCATTATTCAAATTTGCCAGCGGTCAGTGTCACACGAATTTGCATAGTAGCTGCGGACATTTATATAACAGAAGCAGTGAGCAGCTACTTTTGAACAAATCAACAAAATATTGTTGAGGAAATAAACTGCAAGTGCTGTTTCGCTTTGTTAAATGCCTTAAAACATTTGCTTAAAAAATTATATTACACATATATATATATTTTTTATTTTATTTATTTTTTTGATATATACATTGAAATGCATTTTAAAAAATGTATTTTTAGTTTACTTATCATGGCCACTTAGAAAACTGATGGGGATTGAGAGAAAAAATGGACTCATCACTCATCATTAACTGATTTGTTTTGATTGAACATTCAGCCGCACCCATGTACTGTAAGTGCACCTGTATGTATAACTGCATTTATAATAATGCATTTATTATTGCTGTTTTTATGCATAGTTGCAACTTATATTAATAGTTCCTGCTTTTCAATGTCAGTGATAAAATACCATGGAGCATAAAGAGAAATGACTGTGTGCAATAATGTTGCAAGGTTTCAGGTTTTCGAGATATTTATCTAGGCCAGTCTCTAGCAGGCTTAGCATGATGCTAAACAGTGAAATTCAGCACAGCACTGAAGTGTGGCCAGCACTGGCTGCTGAGTAAGGGAAAATCATTAGCATACACCTGTCCCCGGCAAACGGTCCACAGTTCCGCCCCCCCCCCCCCCCCCCACCCAAAGGAAACGGTAGCACCCTCTCATGGTGACACTAAAGATGTATTTATTTATCATGCTCAAAACACCCCTAGGACTTTATAGAACCTCTTACATAAATGGAAAAAAAAATACTACAGCTAACAGTCAACCGAGGTCAACAGTTTATCGTAGCTTTCATTCCCTCGATTTTAGTTATTGTATAAGTTACTTGCACAGATAAATATAAGGCAAGGCAAATTTATTTATATAGCATAATTCAGACACAAGGCAATTCAAAGTGCTTTACAACGACAGAAGAGCACATTTAAACAACAAGATTTAAAATATGACAACTAAAACAACAACAACAATAATAATAATAATGCTGATTATAATAATAAAATTACATTTAAAATCCTAAAAGCCAAACAAACAGTTAACTGAAAAGAATATATATAGTAGTGACAGTGTATGATTAAATCAATTTAATTTATTGAAAAGCTGCAGCAAGCAAATGTTTTAAGCCCTGATGTAAATTACCTGACAGTTTTAGCAGACCTCAGGTATCCGGGAGGCTTGTTCCACAGACAGGGAGCATAGAAACGAAACACTGCTTCACCTTGCTAGCTCTTCATTCTGGGAACACTGAGTAAACCTTTACCAGGTGACCTCAGGGGTCTGGATGCTTCATACTGTTCAAGGAAATCTGAAATGTATTTAGGCCCAAGGCCATTTAGTGCTTTGTATACAAGTAATAATATTTTAAAACCAATCCTGTGATAAAACATAATTGCATAGCATGGTTATGCTAATTAGAACTGCAGACAAATTTACACAGATTTCAGCATATTTGTTAATTAGTTTGTTTATTTATTTGAATAAACAACTGTATATACATACACTGAACATGAATGCATGAAAAAATAATAATTAAAAAATCACATCTTATATGATGCGTACCTATCCACCCTGGGTAATATGCTAAATTAGCTAAATGCATATTTGTGGAGCTGTGTGCCATGTCCCATTGTTTGCTGCTTTACATGCAGCTGAATCGCTATCCCAGCCACTGGGTCGAGGATAATTGCCCTCCACCCCCCCAGCTGCTGACTGCCACACAGGTTGCTGATGTTGCTACTTGCCCAGATATAACCAACCACAAATCACAGCATCTCTGACTGACAGCTTCCCCGCTTGTCTGGCTTGCACTGCCTGGGCCCCCACCACTCAGGCTCGCATGTTTTGCCATCATAAACAATGCGTGACAGTTTCTGAGAAATGCGACGCTCGGCTCCGTTGAGCAGGTCTCAGACTGTCTGCTGTGACATCACTACCACTGATGATAGCTGGCTGACTTACCAGAGAGCTTTCACCTGCATGGGTTCCTAAAAATTCATCCGTGGACCTAGATTTTTTTTCCAGCATATTCGAGTTGCTTAGATGTTCGTACAATGACGACTTAATCCAGAAGTGGGCAATCTTATTCAGAAAGGGCCCCTGTGTATGCGGGTTTTCACTTTAACTCCCTAATTAGGTTATTAATAAGGGGACTGACTGGCTGAAGAGTCCTCACACCTGGGTTTGAACAGCTGACCTGAAAGTTATCCCAAAAACCTGCATGCACATCGGCCCTTTGCTGATACGATTGCCCAGCCCTGACTCAGTCTATAGGGAGAAAAAGTTATTTGTATTTGATCAAAATATCTAGCTATTTATATGTGGATAAATTATTCTAACCCTCCTACTCAATGTATTTGCACACAATAAAAACAAAAGCTTTTATTATGAAACATAAATACACAAAAAGCACAAAATGACCTTTACTATGTATGGCAAGGTGTACCATTATTGCCCTTTTTCAGTTATGAGAAGAATGACATGATATAACGTAACATGAAACATTGAGAGCTGAAGGTTCCATGCCGTGTCAGAAGGAGTCTTCCGCTGAGGAATGGATGTAAGGACCAGGATTATGAGTCTGGTGTGAGCTGGTACGTGAATCGACCATGAATGGGTGACCGCATGTTAAGCCATTACTTTTCCTATCCACAGTGGTTGCACTTCTGGTGCCACCTGAGATACCGTAGAGAAGCCAATGGCCCAGAGCTGTAAGGGTTTAGGATGATTGGTGCCTCTTGCAAATATGAAACTGAGAAAAGCAATGGATTTCTTTTCTGGATCATACATGCCTGGCGAGAGCAGAGTGATGTGGCCCAGAACCTCAGGCTGCCAGTCAGAGAGGAGAAAAGCATTACAGGACCTCAGGAAAGTCAAGGCCAAATAGATACATGAGATCTGAAGCTGTCCTCCTAAGACCCGTCTAATGCATGTGTCCAAATGCTCTGGGGAGAGGCAGGTAACCCTCTAGCGGTGTTCTGTTTATGAGAGAAAACGTACAAAAAATGAGGATGTGGCTCGATTGAGAAGCTGTTTTGACGAGCATCCTGCCACAAGACTGTTAACGCTAGAAATCATTCTGTTCCAGCGGGACCCTTTCACTGGAAAGCATTGAAAAGCAAAGATAAATGCCATTGCTGGAAGAATTCTGAAGCCCATTTGTATCTATTTATTTTCAAGACCAGTCTTTGAAGATACGGGGACTTCAACATCGACTGATCACAGAGCTATATCGTGAGGGCGTCAGTTGAGGCTGTGGTAAACATTATTTTCAAGACTGCAATATTAAATTCAATATGAGTGAATGGTTTAGTGTGTCTCCCCGAGTTACTTGTGATTGACAGATACTGCGATATTCAGTCTGATGAATGGCTAAGAAAATTCTCATAATTAAATTATTTTGTTTGATGCCATAAGTGTTGAAATCTGAAACGGCACCAAAAGTATATTATTGTTATTGCAGGTGCTCCATGCATGCTATCCTATCATCCAAGTACGGGATGGTGATCAGATTAAATTCAACATTCACAGCTGTGCTATCTTCTGCCCCTGGATCATGAGGACGTCACCTTGTTTCCACTCCCTTGACTTAATCAGACCATTCATTGGCTGATCATCAGGAATCCTTATATTGATGCATCACCTTCAAAAGGAAAATGGGACATCACCTTCTGCAAGGTGCAGCTTTTGAGATCAAAATAAAGAATGAGTATTCTATAACATCTTGCCATGTATACGGACACTGAATGTTATTTATAGGGGATTATTTCCAGAAACAATGCGAGGAAGTAGAAGGGGAATGGATTTATCAACAAGGAATGAAATGCACTTTAGATAACAATGTTTTGATACGTCTGATACGCTGATTTACATATCTTGGCATGCAGAGAGAAAGAGGTGGTATCTTGTGTTCTTCACTCAGCAAAAAATGTTTGCTGTGGCCTCAGTATAAACGAGTGGCCTTACTCATACCGGCCATATCAGTACGGATGAGGCTGGCTAGCAATTTTCATTGGCAGGCAAGGAAACATATGTTCTGCTGGCAAGAGCCTGGGAATCTTTTTTAAGAAGAGCACCAAAACAAAACAGGCTTGAAACTTGGATCTAAAAAACGAATTCGAAAAACAGGTAGTGAGCTAAGGACAAACACAGATGTCCCAAACTAACTCTGGTGGAGCCTAGGGACAGGATAACCTCTCCCCCAGTTAGAAAATAAAGCAGAAGGAATGGAGAAACAATTCCACACTCAACTAGGTGGAAGAAGACACAGCACACAGATCATCAAGCCTGACAGACATTTCTCAGGCAGAAGAAGGCTGCCATCCCAGAAGTTCAGGATTTGCTGAAGTGAAGGAAAGACCCTCCGGCCAGCTGTCAAGGATACACAGGTACAAAGAGAACAGCTAGTGGGAAACATGGATGTGGCGCACATCTTCGAGGCCCCAACAGCTGATGTGTTCATTCCTACAGGTCAGACCACAGCTAGAGCTCAGCTCTGCCATTTTCCAGTTGTGACCAGAGGGTCTGCTGCCAAAGAACGTAATCGGAATAATTCAAGTTGCCTGCGGTGTCTCAGCTAGCTATTGCACAGGCACCCCCTACAGGCCTGATAGGCACCTGCGGCTGCTGTCCATGTGCTCTTTGTCCAGTCATGTCACCTGTGGCGTCCAAGGACTGCAACCAGCTTTTGGGGGGAATTTATTATGGTGGCACACATGTCCCTTGGAGACAGGACTTAGAGCCTGAAAAGTCGCAAATATTTATACAGTAGCAGCATAAAAAAATGAGATATGAAATGAAAAATGAATGTATAAAAAGTTTAAATCGTTTGAATTGCTATACTGCAGGACTGATTTGTCAGTTTGGCAGGTGACCTGAAAATGGACAACATAGAACGTTAGCCGCAAAAGCACCAATTCCCAACCGCAGGCAATTGCACCGATGCTAATTGCGGTTAGCATCAATCCAACTAGAATGCCATTCAAGCAGAAGGCACCAAAAACAATTATATAGATCATATAGACAGTGAGGGAAATGGACAGGATTAGCAACCTGAAACAGGCACACAGCATCGATGTAAAGCACTGCTGGCTCACAGTCTATGCTAATCAATATACTAACAGAAAAATTAAATGCTGTTTCACCGACTTAGGAAAGGGGTTAAAAGTTTCAAATGAGAGTGATAGGTTTAGCAGTATAGAAATAAAAAGAGCCTAGAGCGCCATATACACTGCGAAAGTGGATGTGAAATAAGTCGGAATTGTACCTCTTGTGTGGCAGGGAAACTATTACATTCACACTCTCTGGCAAAATTCTCCAGAACTCCCTTGGAAAAAAAGCTTTCATTCCCATTTTAGGTCATAAGCTGAAGCAAGGGGCACTAAAAGATAGCTTTGAGAACACATGCATTATTTGCCAACTGGTTTACAAATACCTGAATTGCACTTATCACGTTACATGCAGATGCATATTGTGAAATCATTCCAACGGAATCGAGCTTGAAAATTGTATGCTAATAGGGAGCTTTCAAGCTGCGCGACGACAATTGGACAGTACGCAGGAAGGAAAGCAAAATGGGCCAATTAAATGGTGTTTGAGTTGGTCTCTCTCAAGCATATTTTTGTCTGGAACAGAGAACAGGGGCTGAACAGAGGTAAACAGGCAGTAATACAAAGCCCGTTTTTACAGCCAAGATCAGTCTGTAAATGAGAACTCCTCAAGCTGGGAAACCTGGGGAAAAAACGGCATGTGGTTGGAGAGGACAGGAGTTGGCTGGGCACCAGAGGACAAATACAAACTTGTTCCAGGGCCTGCAGGACACCGTGAAACGCCCCGCAAGGATGCCGACACATTTGTGACTGCAAATAGTAATAACTGGAGCCCTGGGAAGGGCAGACGGGGGGACAGGGGCGAGTGGGCCAAAAAGAGAATTGCCAAAGCCATTCGGATCTACAGGCACGTGATGATGCTGGTGACCCCTGCAGGACAACGGGCCTGGTGATGTGTAGAGCAAGCACATGTCTTGAAATACCTGGGACGCGTCTTGTCAAGATTAACCTGGGAATACAGATATTTTATTGCCTCCGGAATATCCAGGAAACGAGACTGGGAAACAACTGTGCAGCCTAGGTACCCATCCCTAACCCAGTACAGTGCTGCAAAGATCAATGAGTAGGTTACCACACACAAACACATATATGTATAAACATAATCAGATATATAATCAGTGGAATCAGATGGGCATAGACACCCTGGCAGATTCCGGGGTCCAGCACTTTTCAGAGGTCCTTGAATACGTAAAATTATATGCAAAATGTGACAGGAGCCCAAGGTAACGTTTTGTTAGGAGGGCAGAATTTCTATGAATGTCCTTGTATAGTATAACAAGGGCAAAGTTTTAGTATCCAAGTTTGAAACCATGATCAACTACACTATACTAACGAAACAATTATAGCATCAATTCCAAAAGCCTACAGTTTCCATGGCGACATGAGTATAATTAGTGGTAAAATTAGCATTAAATATCCAGTTTATTTGGGTCCAATTTTGAGTCTAATTGATAGACCACATTAGCTTGAAAATATGAGCACAATCTTCCAAGTTTTATCCTATATTAAAGCTCACAGTTAATGCTACCTTATTGATTTTCACCATGCCAACCAACGGCATATGATTACATCTATAGATGACAAAAGCTCAAAATACATGTATTTTCCTTTCGCCAGAAAATGGGAGGCAAACTGTGCAATTAGTCCACCTTCTTCAAATTTCACATAGAATGTTCCTGAAACTCAGGAAAGGCCTTCTGACTAATTACATCAACACAGATTTTGTTTAACGAGGCTATCCTCCATTCAGTCAAAGAAAAAAGCAAATTGTTCTTCTGCAAATACATCCAAAATTAAAAGTGCATTTAACGGCTGCAATTGGAATAAGGTTTTAGCACCAGACAAACTCATGCTCTTTCAAAATAGTAAGATCATCTAAAGAAACTTCGAAGTCAATAACAGGTTATTGTAAAGATGGCTAGAAGGCCACTGCGTACTGATCCGTTTCATATGCATATGGACTGGAAGCCATAGAATAATAGCCTTTCATGTCATTTGCTGTGTCTGAAAAGGATGTAGATGTTATGCAGGTCTGACTGATGAAGCAAGTCATGATTTTCCTACTGAAAGTCAACAAGAGAGGGGCTTGCGTTTCACTTCCTTAACCAATCACAGTCTTCATTGTATGACATCACCACATTAATTAAAAACAGTGTTTTCTGTTTAGTGGTAAGGTGCACTGATTTGGAAAGTACCTATTTTATTGTATAGGCCTTTTGATAAGGGATGTATCATAGATACAGAACATAGGAACACGCTTTCCTGCAAAGCCTGTATGGAGCAATGTAAGGCTGTGTCTTATTTCACGATGATAATAACAACAATGACAAGTTGAGGGTTCAGGACCTTGCTAAAGGGCACACAGACATGTGGTTATTCTGTCAAGTTCAGGCTCGAACCGTCACCCTTCGGATCACAGGTGCAGAGGCTTAGCCTGCTAAGTCACACACCACCCGCAGCTGGATGGCTGGAAGTCTTCAGTTTGGAAATGAGAAAAAAAATGGACCAATATGGTGATGTTATAGGATGAAGACTATGATTAGTTAAAGAAGTAAAATGCAAAGCCACTCCCTTATTGACTCAAGGATGTGTTGAAGTGTAATTCAGGGTTAGGACTAATTGACTAAACTCAGCCAGTTTTTCTATGAACATATTTCTGTACTCAAAGGGGTGAGTGTTCGGGTTGTTCGTAAAATGAACAGGTAACAATCAAAAGTTCGGACAAATAACTTCGGGTGTTGGCTTATCCTATACTCATGAACCCAAAAGCTCTCAGCCTAAGGTTATGGGCTACAGTACACCTTGATAGGGATGGACGCTCCTGTCTGGCTAACATGCAGTAATGTAGAGCAGGACGGGCTGGAGCAGAGCCAGTGGAACTCATAGGCTAGACACCTGGACAGTGATAAGTTAGGGTTCCTTCAAAGGTCTGTATTCGGAGCTGGTTTACAGGTCCCGCTGAGTATCACAGGCCAGCCTTCCTTAGATCATACTGTGGACCATGTAAGACTGAACCTATTAGGTATTTATACACCTTCCAGCCATGGTTTATATTGACTAACCGTTGAGTAACAGAAACTATTACAGGGGGGCATGGCAAAAGAGGGAAAAGAAGGATGATTCACTCAGGGGCTCACCACAAACAGGGTTTATTAACCACACAAAATAAAGGTACGATGAGGGGTTCACGAACAAATCATGAAAAATACAAGCTACCTAAAATAACCAAAAAGTAACACAACCAGGGAATGGAGCAAAAACTGGGAGCAAAACTCGGAAACAAACATACAGAAACAGCTACAAAGAATAAGTAACAACTACAACATCTAACTAAAGAACAGAATGAGGGCAGACAATTAAATACAGATAATAACGGCTAACAAGGGGCAGGTGTAGACTACAAAGAACTAGGGGGAATAAGGAGCAGGTGATGTCAATTAAGGGCTATAGCAATTTCTAACATTGAGAGAAACTAAAACAACTGAAAATAATACAACCAGGGAGCAGGGAACAAATACAAGGGACTGTAATTGGAATACACACAGTTAATAAACTAAAAGAACACAAAATAACAAATGTTAAACAAAAAAAAAAACTAGGTGAGACTGGCCTCTGGCCAACCTTGAACCCACAACAATAAGGACAAGGGAGAATAATGGCTGACTACTTAGACAATTAAGCCACATGGCAGTCCAGGAAGCAGGCACACACACTAGGAACTAAGGGGCAACAAGACAGAGGCGGGAACAGGATGGTCAGCTACACCAGCTGGCCAAACAGGGACAAGACACATGGGACAGGACCAGACAGGCACCAATCCTGACAGAAACATTTTACAGACATGTCTGAATTTAGATGGTAACGAGTAAGTGAATTAAGTTCCATTTTAGGTAAAAAAAAAGAAATCCGAATATCAGATATTGACAGCGGTTTTAAG
The DNA here is from genome assembly GCA_011763525.2 of Mormyrus iriodes. Lineage (NCBI taxonomy): Eukaryota > Metazoa > Chordata > Actinopteri > Osteoglossiformes > Mormyridae > Mormyrus > Mormyrus iriodes. The sequence continues at coordinate 3,367,400 of JAAGVU020000049.1, forward strand.
CATTAGTTCATCTCATTAAATCTCAATTAAGCATGAGTTAAATTGCTGCCAGACTCCACAGGTGATGCCAGTGGCAGTGCTAAAATGAATCTGACGGCCAAGCTCAAAATTTTCACGGGAAAGTAAAGCGGGGGTGGGTTGTTGGAGGGAGGGTTCCCGACAATGTAATTTACTGGGGGGGATCCTGAGACAATCCTCCCATATTATATCATATGGGACGTGTGGAAACTCAAGGCAGTGGTGCTGGAAGCTGTGGACCAGGAACATATCTGATACCAAATAGTGTTGAAACGTTAAATATTCAATATTTTTATTTGCTTGAATTCCTTTGTGGGTGGTGTTGGGGGGGTGCATAATGGCTCATTTTGGGGGCATGGCTGACAAATGCCCCTCCATAACGGCGAGCCAGGGTGATACCAAAGAGTCCAGCCAAAAACATATTTTGTATAGCAGAAATGTATCGGGTCCTTAAAAATGTTATTTAAAGGAATTATTCAATGTAAATCTTTTAATGATCACTTTGTAATCACATTTTGTTTTTCTGTTACAACTTAAAAATGTTTGCATGTTCATTTGTGTAAGCTATGTATTCATTTATCCATATCTTTGGCACACATGAAATTAGATTCCTTAATTCATGCTTAAAATGAAATTTCTTGTCATTTCTTGCATTGTGCCTTTTTTGTAATGACAACTTTATTCCTTCCCTTCAGAGATCGTCTATAAAAGGGTTCTGTTTCCACAGTCCCAATGGTGCCTATTATAAGAGTGTGGTAGTCATTCATCATAAGAGCAAGCATTCAGAATGGTGGCCTTGCAAGATTTCCAAAACCCACTCATTAACAATTCACTATCATTCCTACTAACTGTGGTTTTACATTCCAGTTTGATTCACTTTGTAGCACAGCACTGTGCTCCTGAACTGATCTGAATATTCTTCATAAACAGTGGAGGATTTTTGAAAGGTCATTGGCTCTTGTTTTGTTGAGATTTTCATGTGTTGGGTTGATATTTTTTCTTTGACTTGTTTGTTTAAATAAAATCCAAGGACTCGCCATGAGAAAAAAAAATCGCTTTATCTTAAGTAGGAAATAAGGATTATGCAAAGCAAAAGGCAGACAATAGGATTCATTTAGTTGAAGGAATATATTCAAATGATAATTGAAATCGACAAAGAAAAAATGTAATTTGAACACATTAACATAAAGAATACTGAATTGCATTTTTAAAAATGTATTTAATAACTGCCTTTTGTGACTGCAAAAATGGTATTGCTGTCTTAATTACACCTTAAATTATGAGTTTTCTCTCTGCATGGATTTAATTTTTTTCTGCGTTATAAGTTGACTATTTAAACTATTTGGTAAGTTTTTCTATAAAACCATGCAAAAGCCATTTGTTGTACAGTATAGTCCTTCCAGTGACTTATACATACTGGAACTGGTGATTATGGATACATATGACTGCGTTTATGACGCATTTATGTTTTCTGATATATGGAGGACATTCCTCAGTGTTTGTGCTACTGATTCTGGCATGTCTGTCGAATGCCAGTCTACACTTGCTTTTTGTGTTTCAAAGGCTAAAAGAGGCAATCAAACATGTACATAATAATATTAATTTCCCTGCTATGCCAATGAGAAAATTTTCTCTTCATCCACAATGGTGTTTGCATTTATTAAGTGTCAGTTTTGTTCATCTTTAGCTTCTTGTATATGCAAATTACATCAATGCATATGTGATTGTGACTTTTGTAAAGACATATTATGGAAGGGGAAATAAAGAGTGACCTAATGATATTTGGCGTGGCTTGTGAAGTATATGGCCTGATAATGAACAATTGCCATTCAAAGTGACAATAGCAGAACCAATGAAAAATCTAATGACCCATTTTTGTGTTATACAGAAATAGAGAACGATTTACTGCTGTGGTGAGGTGAAGGACACTTTGATAATTAATCAGAAAGGGTTTTAGGTGAAAAACATTAACTTTGTACAAAGGATCAACATCTTATCATAATAATATGACATGGAAATTCAATCACTGTAGATCATTAACTTTGTTTTAAGGTTAAAATAACCACCACAGAACAATGACATATTTGATAATGTATTGTATTTGTTATATATTGTTAGAAACAGAAATTCCTGTTTACCTCCACGGATCAGAAATGACTGCTACAATAATTATCACGGGTAAATCATGTATAACGTATTACAACCATAGCTCACCTTCCATTGTGTACTATGTGAGTCGCTATTTGCTGAAACGGCTTGACGACAACCTAAACACTGGAAGAAAACTATTTTTCTCGTTGCCATTAAACATGAGCGAGCAAACTCTTTATTTTTCATGATGCTACAGATGATTAATGTACTATTTTGTAACATAATGACAATGCTTTTGCGCATATTTTTTTATAAATAATAATGCAAAATGAACAATTCATATAATTTTTGATGAGCATAATAAGGCACCAATGACATTTTGGCAAGTTTAAAAAGACTTTTAAATTGCAGTCAGCGGGGAGAATTTGACTTTCCCCATTCACGTAAGCAAAACATGCTGATGTGGAATAGTCATGGTGTTTATATAAATAAATGTGTCTGAGGGATGAAGATTTGCTTATTTTAATGCAGGAGACCCCATCCACTGCTGTAAAATAGCTAATAAAGTAACTGCAAGGGTTTGTAGGTGAACCTTAGCCTTTGGTCTACTTCTTATTTAACATCCAGTTGATAGGCAGTGGATATTTAAAAACCTTTGCATGGCAAGCCGCATCAAGAAGACTGTGGCTAACATTTAAGGATACGGATAAGAATATTCTCAGCTGACCTGGACGAGAGTGCGGGGTCACTGTTGTCCGTTATGTGGATCATTCTGGAACTTACGATTTTGTGCTATTCTTTAGCATGCAGGTCGCATTTTATAATCCACATTAAGTGGAAGGAAGAACAGTTTCTGGACGTCTGGTAAAATGTCAAAACAGAAAAAAAATCCAGATGTCAGCAACTATACAAGCAGACATCCCGTCCTGAAGTTTCCTGTTTTGGAAGTGCTGTCGAGATCTTTGCGTGAAGGTTAGCTTTTAAAGGTTCTGAGCTCCCGCCTGCTGGAGAGACACGCCGATTACGGCAAACACTGAAGTTTATCACAACAGGGCACCAGAGTGAATCAATGACGTGCTAATGCCAGGCCTAAAACCAGTAACAGGAACCATCAGCTTATAGCGGTAGCTGCATGGCCACAGATGAGGAATGGTGGCGAGTGACTAAATGGAAATGCCACAAAGGTTTTTTTTTGTGGATTATGCCAAAGCTGCCTTCAGCATGTTTGTTAAAGACAAATTATTAAAATCGTATCGGACCGTGTTGTACTCCAGAAGTCATGGAGATGAACAGACAGACTACAAAAAATGCCACTTAAATGGCACACCTAAATGTCATGACACACAGAACTAAGATAAGAAGCCAGGGATACGTTCTTTGGCTAATTAAAATTCATCTGCTGATGAATAAACTCAGCTACCTCTGCCCATTGCTGGTGTATTTGGCTTCTTTCCACTTGCTCATCACCCAACAGACTTCTTAGATGCATTAGAGGGACACCTTAGAACTCATTCGCCAAGAGTAACTATAGTCGATATCTGCAGGATTTGTTAGAAAAACTATCCATTAGGATGCATAAATATTTACATTGTTGTATCCTGACAATGATCATCAGTAACAGGGAAGATGGGAGCTTGGTAGGAAGGACAGGGAAAAAGGCACTGGATACCCTAGAGAAGATGCTAGCCCTTTGCGGGGTACACACCCATACTCTAGGTTAACCTAGAGACACCAAACCACTTAGCTGAACTGAATTTGAATTGAATTGAATTGAAACTTTTGCCACTTGCACAAGTACAGAAATACAATTACACTGGAATTTTTGCATGGTTTCCTCGGTCAAGGTTTTAAAACAATGAACAGGACTATGTTGTATAGAAAGTTGCATTCAGGTTTTTTTTAACAATAAAATTAAATAATTCAATAGATAAGATTAAAAGTGCTTGAGTGGTAGATAAATAAAGCTGCATGAATTTAGAGTACAGTATGGGGAGAATCTGGAGTACTGGGGCAAAACCCACACAGTTACTGGGAGAAAATACTAACTCCACACCTACAGAACCAGGAGCCTGATTCAACTGCAGGTGTCAGCCATCGAGCCATGCTCCAGCTGTGCATAAAATTCGGACACTGCTGCTCATTCATGCAAGCCTAATCCCACACCTAACCCTAAACTCAATTTCAGCCGATTAGAAAGGAGTTCCTACACAAAGGCACATTCTCTGAAAAAATAAAGGAGCTATACTGTAATGGTTTCCACAGCGATTTAGGAAGTGCATTCACAGCAAACCTAAGTGCATCTCCAGTCACTACTCCACAGCATCCTGGTCTCCGCTGTGTAAAGCTAGGCAGAGCCCTTGCCAGGAAATTGGCAGGATGGGGAGAATCCTCTTTCGGTGTCCTCTACTCTTGTCATTTTGGACATAAAACCAAAGACATCGATTTATCCTGATAGCCTCACAAACAATATCTCTGGTAACAATCTATGGTCTATAGGAGCACTGTTTGTTAAGTGCAGTATTGATTAGCTGGAAGAACAATTACCCTGTCTGGAACAGGTGGATTAGAGGCATTACCTGGGGTAGTTACAGGGACATTTGTTTCAACGACATTACACTGTGCCAAGTTTAGTCAGCTAGAGAGTATCAATAAGAAATAATATTTATATGTATGTATTTCTATGTATTTTCTATGTATTACTATAAGCATAGAATCTGAAATAAAAAGAGTAGTGCATAGTCAACAGAGCTATATTAATGAACATAGAAATGCTGGAATGGTTTCCCAAAAAATATCTCTAAGGTTACATGTTTAATGCATCTTGTGCCCAACAGTTACTAAACTATAGGTGTCAGGTGCGGGGTTCAAGCTCCCATGCCCCAATCATTTCCCAAAAATCCACATCTAATGCAGGCGACTATCAGGCAGTGCAGGGGTGGTACATTTATAACTTATAGAAACTGTTACACCAATATCGCCTAACAGGATGTAAACAGCCTGCAGGGGGCAGTATGAATGAT
>JAAGVU020000049.1:3381817-3392348 GCA_011763525.2 Mormyrus iriodes
AATAATAATAATAATAATAACGACGACGACGACGACGATGATGATGATAATGACGATGGTGATGATGATGATGATAATAATAATAATAATAATAATAATAATAATAATAATAATAATAATAATAATAATAATAATGATAATGAAATATTAGCTAGACAAAAATAAATACCACACCTAATATATCGGCCAAGGCTACATGTGACAAGCTAACAAGTTACACAAAACCATCAAATACCTACTTTTTGTCTTGTATTCCCCATTTCAAACTTGTGCACTCCATAAATTTATATCAACACTTAGATGGACATACTGCATGTGGAAATCTGACAAAAATTGACATACAATTTCCCCTGAAAAATGTACAAATGGACTTAAAGAAAACAACCTCAATCAATACCTTAATGCTATTGGAACATTAAAAAAATCAAATATTTACCAAAAGCTCAATGCCATTCAGATAATTTTAACAGTACTACTACGTCATGATCCATCCGTCCATCTGTCCATCCATTCATTTTCCATACCCACTTGTCTTACATAGGCTTCGGACCCCCGCAACCCTATTCCAGAAGCTATGGGCGCAGGACAGGGAATAACCCAAGAAGGGGCGCCAACCCTACTGAGTCATAATATTACGTAAAGATAACAATGTCTTTCGGTGAAATTTGTGAGTCAATACCGTCATATTTCCTAACATTCTAACGCTGATCTGAGGTTGATATGTTGAAATGCAGATTCTATTTTAGGTCAGTAATTTTTAGAGATGTCGACTGACTGTGGCATCTGGAAGTGAAGCACTATACAGGATAGCAGAACATAAGAATATTATTCTTAGTTTGTGGTGATATGTAACAAATGTGATTTATTGCTTGGACAAGACAGAGATGCACTGTACCCCACCCACACTGCAAGATTTTCAACCTGGTAGTTCCTGAGTCAGGAAACCACTGGGAATTAGGGATGCCGACTGAAGGAAGGTTCCAGAATAGCATATGATGGAGAGGACTCAAGTGTGGATGATTTGTGGCGCTCTGTTTTCAGTGTAATATTGGCTCACCCTCAGACAAGATGCCAGTTGCGATCACTTGTGGCCAGTGCCTTTTCAGAAGCACATATTGATGAGAAAGTTAATTACAAAAATCCGCCTTAATCCAAGCGCAGCTATTCAAACAGAACGCTACTGGAGATGGGATGGAATCTATAGCCAGCACTCTACATAACTAAGTCTGTGGAGAGCACATAATCTTGCCTAGGATGATTCTGGGGGCCCTCGCATTTTTTTCAGTCCACAGCACCTGGAAACAGTGTACTACGTACCACACATGAGAGATAATCCAAAAGGGTATCCACAAAAAAAGGAATGTGGCCTCTTTGACAAAGCCCGGTGCTGGTGGTAATCTCTATTTGGAGATTTACTTCTTGGTGCAAGTCTTTTTCTCCTGCAAAAAGAAGAAACAGTATTGTCAGTGCGCTCAGGCAATTAACTCACAGCCGTACATGGCTGACACTAGCTTTGCTTGCCTTGTGTGGATAAACACTAAATTTCCTGTGACTTGGGCCAAAGCACAGGCCTACGTTACAGATGGTGAAAATCCGAAACATTTTTGCTACTTTGATAAGGCAGGAATTTTTGCACCCGCTCAACAAAAAGTTACGTGCCTGCAGTAGCTGAAATACTTGCTACATACTGCATATATAATTAATGTGCGCAAAAAAGGAAATATAATAATTTGTAATAACTGGATTATTGTTCTTTTGTTTTGTCACACGTCACATTTAATATTTACTTATCCACTTTAAAATCTAAACAAGAATTCTGCACTATGTCATTATTTTCCGTGAACGTTCTTGCAAAAGAAAAAAAACAAAAACATTATTTCATGGGGAGGGCATCATGAGCATCAAACATGGAGCTGCCAAACAGCTTTACGGAGGATTGGTTTACACTGGTTTATAAATATTACTAGTTCAAGAAGAAAAACTGTACATTTCAGCTAATATCCTAGGAATATATCACGTCTGTAGTTTTAACGCTAATATAGTTACTTTTGTCTCATACATGTGCATTGTACTGCACTAAGAGTATTGCTTTTTCTGATAATTTTTATCTAATATGCCAAGAGATTGGTTCACTGAAAAACAATTATATACAAACTTGCCTGGATCGTTTAAAAACCATTATTATTTTTTATAGTTAATGGCCCTATCTGCCTTCCTGATTATAATATAAATCCTGCATAGCCCGGTTTAGTAAGGCTGCGCATTTACCTTATTATGTAAAACCAAACAGCCTTGTCAAATTGCAAACCGCAGAGTCCAGAAGGAAATTATCAGGCTACGCTATAGGAAATATGACTAATTCCAAGCATGAAAAATATAACATTTATAAATATTATGATAGAGTATGTCGAATGTCTTCTCATGTCACAGCATATCCAACATTTACCTGTTTGATAGAGTTTGTTGCCAAGCGCTTAGTCTATTGAATGTATATTGAATAAATGTACAATTTGGACTGAACTATCAACAAAGATATCATAAAACAGGGACATTTACTAAACATGGTCATCAAGCAAGCTGTAGTATCAGAATGCATAAGTGAGAGACTACATTGTGACTCTTCTAAAGAGCCAGAGTTAGTTTCACTTTCAAGTTTTGTTCTCACATGTATTCTGAGGGACCTCTACCATCACATTTGTTGTCCTCCTAGGCCTATCCAAGGTGCTGTGACCATAATTAGGCCTGAATAATGAATAAACCACTCAGGAACACATTACATGAATAATTATTTCTAAAATAAAACCAAATATTTTCTCTCCTATCTCCTACCGTACACACATTTATTGTTTGTTTTTTTCTACAATAATAATGAACAGACAGCAAAAAGAGGAGGAGACTGTAAAAGAAGAAGGCCAGCCTGCCCCTGTAGATAATGCTTTTGACACTGTGCCGGGGTCGAGTTCCTACTTTGTACCATCCTGTTGAGAATTCTTTCTGCCATGCAGGACGTATCCGCTGATGGAACCAAATAAATATGACCTCTTTTAAAATAAACCCGGCAGCATGTGTGATAAACAGTGGAGAAAATGGCATAGCATGTAGCAATCCCACAACACACCATTATCCAGTTATAAGCTCCATAAATATCTCTGAGTTGTCAGTAACAGCTGACATTTTGAGGGTGCATATATTTTTTACTAATTTGTACTACAGAAGCACTAGACGGCTCCTGGTTTGATTAAATGTTGACTTAAACTTCAATAAAAGCATATGCTAAAATAATGAGGACGTCTGGTTATGTAAGCAGGCGCTGATGACCAGCGAATGTTTTCCGCGATGTCATGAAAACGAAGAAGAACGGGATTTCAAAAGAAAGGCTGCCTTGCATTCTTGGGGCCGCGGGACACTGTGTTGTGCTATTACAGTAAACCCTCCAATTTTGGTTCCTTCACAGCTGGCTAAGCATTTTTGTCTTCTTAGATTTTGTCATCTCTGGCTGTCCTCCAAGGAAACACAACAAATACCGAAGGGACGCTAGACAAACCAAAACGGTCAAGACCTTAATCAACCCAATGGTCACAATTTAAAAAACTTCAGTAGGATCAGTTTTTGACCTCGAGTTATGTAACCTCTACACTTGCTCAGTCTGGTCTATATCATTTCCATCCATAAAACCATTTGGCTGGACTTTACATATGTAGCGCTGGTGGCAACAATGCTACGTACTGTCAATATTGTTCAAATTTCAAACAAGTGCAGAGACCTATATGCTCAGAGACTCATGGGGACCGTAAGGCTATGAAGAAATGCCCACTCAGACATGTTGACATACAGACCTCAGCTACCTCTGACCCAACGGATGGAATATTTCCCTCTATCTGGCAGTAGCTTCCCAGAATAAAAGGATTATGTATATTTTGATTCATTCCCTTGACATTTTAGCCTTCGGCATCTTGCTTTAAATTTTCATAAAGCGTGTTGAACTCTGTATAATGTTTAAACTGTCATTTCACTTTCAGTCTCGACCAGGATTTCGTTAAGGTTTTTTTTTTTTTTTTTCTATCTCAAAGCGTCCTAGCTGTGCCCTCGTTTTTTAACTCTCTCGGTTTATAGATAATTAATCCCACGGGTGATAGATATGAGTCTACAAAGGATGGGAAAAAAAAGCGTTTTAACTTCCCCTCAAACATTTTCCAGGGATTCAACTAAGATGGAGAGAATGGTTTTGCCAACGTATATATTCAATTAAGGGACATGTGTGTGGCTAATAAGATGTAGAATAGTCCTGTAACTGAATTCTAGTGTGCAAAAGATGACAGGTGATTCAACTTGAGTTTAAATAAAAAAACTGAGGGAAAACTCTGATGTCAGAACTACTGTTTCTCAGTTATTATTCTACCCATTCTGCTCAGTATGCAGGTAACAGAGCTGACCTATAGGCAACATAGGCAATCGCCTAGGGCACCATTTGATTAAGGGGGCGCTAAAGAGCGAGTGAAAAAAATCTGAATACCTCTGGATGCATTCCGCGACATTACGGTTATTTACACTAGTTTTTATATTTCACTACTTTTCCTGTTAAACAGATGCTAGCTAGTTAGCAGCAGGGTACCCTGTGCAACTGAAAGGTTTTTAATATGGACGAATTGACAAAATTTGTTTTCTGCTGCTCGGATAATAAGACCACTTATATGGCATACAATAATTACAAATGGCAACTATTGATACTTCATTTTAATTTGTCCTTGTATTTTAAGGTTATGAAGTATTCATGAAAAGATTAGAGGTAATACTCAGACTGATATTATTCAGAATGTCCTTAGGTAAACTTGGAATCAAATATGAGGTAATGTTTAAGAGATCCCTCTGCAATGTGAGAAGTGTCACCTCCAGACCTTTCTACTGTGCGGTTCCTCGATGGTGGAATGAGCTGCCAAAGCACATCTGGTTATCAGACTTCCTCTCCACCTTCAAGAAACGCCCCAAGACCCATCCGATCCACACATTCCTCTACTAGCCTGATACCACTCAATATTTCCTGATGGCTCTTAATGTTGCACTGCTGGTCCTTGATTAGTCTTATTCGGTTCTTCATTCATTAGGTCTCGTTATGTATCCTCAGATACTGCTTACACTTGTAGCTGGGCATTCACTGGAAGCTCATCCTAGCTGCACTCATGCCTACTCGACTCCTTGAAAGCATGTATGTTTATAATGTGCTATTTGTCTCAGAAGGTGTGGCTGGTGGGACTGGTTTAGCATAAGCTCACGTGTATTCTAATGCACACAGCATCATGGATAGTTTAAAGCCATAAACCTCAAAGGAGTTAACGTGGTACGTCCTCAGATCAAATAGACCCCCACAAAAGAATGGTCTGCTGTGATGGCTTTACTTTGTTCTCCTAAATTCTAGTTACTGTATCAATTCCTGATTACTTGCTCTCTTAGCATTAAGTCAATGATTTATTTTTCTGAACTGACAATGCCAAAAGGCTCCTGGCCTTGACAGATTGCTTTCTCCTAGGATGTAAAATGTTTGCTCGCCGACATGACAGAGGAGACATTTTCAGATCATAAGAGTGCTGGTGACATTGATCGCATTTGAGCGAGAGTGCTTTTCCCATAAGCCCTTGCTACTACAATCTGTTGACCCTGGTAAACTTTCATACTCGTATATTTTGTAACAAGCAAGATATACTGAGATGTATGTAGCAGGCCACGGCTTCAACGGCACGTTGATATATGGTAAAAACTGCAAATATTTCATTTAAGAAAAAATGGAAAATGCCCAATGTTCACAAATTGCGCTATAAATTGTGGAGATTTTGCAAGGCCCCACTAGTCCCTTAAAGATATCGGTAAGCAGTCAAAAGTCCTGCTTAGACGACATCAAAGCCTCATTTTTAAAGTAAATGGCAACAAAACCACAAAGAATATAAAACGCTTTCTTTGCTCTTTGGCTGTTCAATAGAATTCCAACTGGAGTTATCGCTACAGTGATCCGTATTATTTCTAAAAAGGAGACACCATGTGAGGACCATAAAACATTAAGGACACATCCAAATTTCATGTGAGGGACCTGACTCTGCTCACGCCAAAGCAATATCCACTGCTAAAGAGCCCATGGCGCCGTAATTTCATAACTATTTATGGCATGAAGGGGTAAGACAGTGAAAACAGGAGGTTCAGCCTGTCCTTTTTATAATTGGTTTGTTCCCATTAATGATTTTGATTATATGTTTTAATTTTATAAGCCATTCATTGTATATTTGCATAATAGATTGTGAACTCACCTTTGATTCCATCAGAGTACCACCAATTTAACATCTTAAGGTTCTAACGACGGGCATGCGTATTAGAGACCAGCATCAATCATTGTGCCGGCCTATGATATATAAAGTTATTAATTAGTAGCAGAGGGTGGATTTTTCGCAGGAACCAGGAGAGACGCTTGCAGTTGCTGTTATGTGTTAATAGTAAAATGGTGCACTATTCATTTAAAATGAACCCTTTTAAATTGATGCTTAAATGAATCAATACTCTTTTCCAACTTGAGCATTTCCACATGACAAACTGCTCATTCACGTGATATGTCACATTGTTCTCCGTATTGATGTCACTTAATTGTTTGGGAAGAAGTACACCCCCCCCATCCATCCCAGTTCAGGAGCGCAGTACCGGGATCCCCCTGCGGTTCGCGGACAGCGGCACGAACATGGCATAGCAGCTCACACATCGGCGCCGAAAAAAAAAATAGGAGACTGCGTTGCGTCGAGGGAATAAACGAGTCGGTGAAAGCGACGCCCGAGCACTGGGATACACGTCGCCGATGTCTGCAGTGATCACACTTATTTCCCCGGAGAGCGCCACTCTGAGGATCAGCCTGCGGATTCCATTTACTAAAAATAACACGCTGAAGCATTATTACTACGACAATGTGTAATAACGCCAGGCAGCTGCAGGAAAAGAGATATGGGAGTAGCCGCAGTTTGGTCACCGGCTGCTTTCTTGTAAACACACTCATGGTATCTTCTTTATCTTTCTTTCATTCATTCATTCACTCTTTTTTCTTCTTATTTCACTGCACCTCTGGATATGTGGTGTAGAAGATAGACGGTTATTTTATTATTATTCAATATCTTACATTACAGATTCTTTATCATAAGCTGTTTAGCAGTTGATTTCTTTTGAATAGGTTTCACATAAGTTAGTTTTTTTTAACCCATTTATACAACTGGACAATTTCCCAGAAACGGGTTCTCAAGGGTACATTTCTCAAGGACGACTTTTGTGGAATGGTTCACTTCAGTTTCTGAGCTATTTCAGTGGGAACGCTGACTTTTTCAGTTCACCCTTCTCTTACAAAACATCGAGGGAAGCCATCTAAAAAGGCGAAGAGATAATGTCGGCATGCATATCTCAGGCTAGATGTGAAAGCTCTCAAATTATCGCAGTGAAGGGTAAAAAAAGATGTAAAGTAAATAACATAACTGTCGCACAGGAGAAATAGAGAAAAATAGATGCTACTTTGGCAGAGAAATAAGAAATGCGTTAGACACGGACTGTCCATTCTCAAAATGAAGCTCAGCTAATGATGGAATTGCTCAAGTTGGAAAAGAATGAGTATTCCTTTAAGCATTAAATTAAAAAGGCTCATTTTAAATGAATAGTGCATCGTTTTACTATTAATAGGCTCAAAACATTCTTAACTTGAGTTTGGTCACAGCTATGCTTGCGGTCTTTGTAAAGCAGAAAAAAAAAAACTGGTGATACGCATCACAGCAACTGCAAGCGTCTCTTCTGGTTCCTGCGAAAAATCCACCCTCTGCTACTAATTAATAACTTATTATATCACAGCCCGGCACAATGATTGATGCTGGTCTCTTATACGCATGCCCGTCGTTAGAACCTTAAGACGTTAAGTGGGTGGTACTCTGATGGAATCTGCTTGCTAAATAATCGGATTTAATGATCATTATAGTCTCAAATTCAAATGCTTGTTGAATGCTGATGTATCATCAATCCTTTTATTGAGTACAGTTAGAATAGGAAGTTTATTTTATAGCATATATCATGCAGCATTTTATCAGTATTTTGTGATATATGCTCCGTTTTCCCCAACGAAAGCCTGAATTGCAGAGGAGCAACCAGCCGTATTCTAGCTAATTCAGTTAATTACGTGGCAAACTATCGTAGGTAATACTATCGCTGCCAAACAGAAGAATGATTGTGCGCGGGTGCAAAATTTACAGGTCATTAGGCTGCAATTTAACGTGCTAAAATGATGCTGATTTAAAAACACCATGGCAAAATAAGGAACAAAAATAATCCCACTTAATGACGACGGCCTTCTTGTAAACGGTATAAATTACACGTCTGGGCGCGGGCGGAGCGTAGCGTCACAGTAGCGCTGCCAGGGCCGGTTTATCACTTCTGTTCGCCGCATCGCTTTTAATTAACATGTTAATAAATGGCGCGATGGATGTAATCGATAGCGACGTTTTAGGCGGGAGGCTACAACCCGCCACAGCACAGTAAATCTCACTTGTTAAAAAGGGCCAGGGCGCTCACTGGAGCATATTACAAATAAAACTAATATTTATTTATATGTGTATCTGTCTGTCTGTCTGTCTATTTATCTATTTATTTGTCTATTTATGTATTTGATCACTTATTTTTCCTAAGCCAGAGGATAGCGGCTTGTATGGAGGAGAAGATGTACCCCCCGAGACCGTGTATTAGATGCCGTTAATGATCTATTTGCCTAGATGCCTTACGTTAGCTGTGGGTCAGCCATCGGATGGGCAAACGTCAACACGGCTTGGTCAGTATGATAGATTTCGAAGCTGGATGAGCCATCCATCAGTGGGCAGCCCTGATTAGTTGTCTGGGTGTGTGGCAGGCTTCTCCGTCTCAGTGGGGGTGGGGGGGAGTGGTGAGACAGTGATGTTTTTCTACTGATTGTTCCCTCCTACCTCAACATTCATTGCCCTCCTCTGCCACTATGCTATATTGCCGTTGCTGAGTACGAAAATACTTATTGACGTCTTTGCAGAGTTAGACTCGGTGTGTAATATCTGTGGATTCCAAGAGTGTTGTTCACACCTTAATTTGCAGGCTGCTTCATCTTCCATCGATTATGGCTGATACGTTGGTTGATGTTACTTAATAAATAAGAATTAATTTCAAATCAATAACATTTGTTCAAACTGCAATGCATGCAAAGGATTTAATTATTTTCAAATGTGCCATTAAGGACGAATGAAAAAGACAATTTGTTATTGGTTTGTGACAAGCACTGTAATGAAATCTGAGGTTTTTTTTAAATCAAATTTGTCAAAATAAAATAGAATGATGAAGAGCCCAGCTTCATTGATCCCTTTAATTCCCCTATACACATAAAACATGACATGCTGGAGAAAGTTTTTTTTTTTTTTCTGTGTGCAAACAGGAAGATTAAAGGGGACTAAGGAGAGCTTTGTGATGCAGAGGACAGTGATATGATTGGGAAACAGAGGCAGCAGCTTGGACACAGACCACGAAGAGGAGGAGACTCAGTAAATCTGAGGGCTAACCATTCTTTCCTCAGCAAAAGTTCTCTGCTAATCCTTGTCAAACACTGTTAGCCAAAATTCACTTCATGTAAATCCAGTCATTTTCCATAACTGCTTATCCAGTGCCGGGCCTTGGTGGGCTGAGAGCTTGTCCCAGGAATCACAGAGCAAATGAGCTTCCGCACAGGGCGCCGGTCCCTTTCAGACACACACAGTGACTATGGGCAGTTTAAAGACACCAGGTTATGTGCATGTAGGGCTGCCACTTTCGAACTGAAGAAATAAGGGTTGCCACCCACATCGGGATTTCCGACAATATAATTTGCCGGATTAAATTGTATTTCAGACTGGATTCGGATCAGAGTCTGCCTGTCGTTTAACCCCTGACTTAGAGTATGTATAAAACAATGTGTACGAATTTATGGGACAAATAACATCCCGTTTTGGTTCAAAATGGGATGGCCTCAGACTATACAGGAAGGCTGGTGGTTCTGTGTGGGTTTGTTCAGACTGTAAAAGGAAAGTGGAGGACATGGGGAAAATCTGTGGAACACAGAGGGAATATGTAAACTCCACACACAGACATACACAGTCACACACACACAGACACACATTTGTACTTATATCTTTGCGAGGAACGTTCATTCATTTCTATGGGCAAAACCCTAATCCCAGCAATGACAACTTTAACCCCTACCCAGCCCTAACCTTAACCATAAGTAACCAAATAATATGTAAAACTTTGGGCGTTTGTAGTTTTTTGATAGCAATGACAGATTTTTAGAAAATTGAGTTTTCCTTTGTGGGGACCAAAAATATTATCCCCACATCATCAAAATAACAGATTTTTATCATATTGGTCCCCACAATGCAATATATACACTATATTGCCAAAAGTACTGGGACGCTTGCCTTTACACACACATGAACTTTAATGACATCCCATTCTTAATACATAGGCTTTAATATGGAGTTGG
>JAAGVU020000049.1:3392448-3410959 GCA_011763525.2 Mormyrus iriodes
GTGCGCAGTCATGTTGGAACAGGAAGGGGCTATCCTCAAACTGTTCCCACAAAGCTGGGAGCATGAAATTGTCCAAACTGGCTTTGTATGCTGAGGCATTAAGAGTTCCTTTCACTGGAACTAAGGGGTCAAGCCCAACCCCTGCAAAACAACCCCTCACCATAACCCCCCCTCCAACAAACTTTATACTTGGCACAATGCAGTCAGGCAAGTACCGTTCTCCTGGCAACCGTCAAACCCAGACTCGTCCATCGGATTGCCAGACAGACAAGCATGATTTGTCACTCCATAGAACACATCTCCACTACTCTAGAGTCCAGAGGCGGTGTGCTTTACACCACTGCATCCGGCGCTTTGCATTGCACTTGGTGATGTAAGGCTTGGATGCAGCTGCTTAGCCATGGAGACCCATTTCATAAATGCACTGTTCTTTTGCTAATCTGAAGGCCACACGGAGTTTGGAGGTCTGTAGCTATTGACTCTGCAGAAAGTTGCTGACTTCTGTACACTGTGTGCCTCAGTATGCGCTGTCCCTGCACTGTGATTTTACGTGGCCTACCACTTTGTGACTGAGTTGCTGTTGTTCCCATTTGCTTTAGAGTGGAAATTTCACGAGGGGACTTATTGCACGGGTGGCATCCTATCACGGTACCATACTTGAATACACTGAGCTCCTGAGAGAGAGACCTATTCTTTCACAAATGTCTGTAGAAGCAGTCTGCATGCCTAAGTGCTTGATTTTATACACCTGTGGCCATGGAAGTGATTGGAACACCTGAATTAAATGATTTGGAGGGGTGTCCCAATACTTTTGGCAATATAGTATACATAATCCAGACTCACATATGCACATACAGACATGCGCACACACATACAGAGCCTGGGACAGAAACCTAACTCAGATGTGGAGTACTAGTCTCCATGCTGCCCCTTAAATTCATATGAAAGCTACTCAATAATGATTGAGGACATCGCATTGTTGAAATCATATTTAATTGCTAATCAGTAGGTCTTACCTATAGTCACCTTGTTAGATTGCAGGTAAAATTAAAAATGATTAATTTATTCAATGTATTGATGCAATAGGATTAGTACCTTAGTCAAAGAAATTAGATCTTCTCCTTGTGTCAAAACGTGCCTCTCAAATTTGGTTTCATCTCATATCAGCTTGAAAATGCAGATTTTCAGGATGGCTGAATGTTTGGTGTGAAAAAAAAGAACAACTGAAGAGGCAGAGAGTTTGAAACTGAGTGTTGCGTGCGACTTCTGTACGGGGCTGAGAATCATGCCCAACAATGACAGAAACACAACGCGCGGAGCACAAGGGGACCGTTTTTATTTCTCTGGAGAGATGCTGAGTGTCATTATACCTCCGTAAAGCACCCCTGCTTTCTGATTTATCCCCGCTTCCAAAATTTCTGTTAATATAATACATAATCACCGAGAGGTCATAACGTACGTGGTCATTTATTTCTGAACTAACGAATTATATGATAACAATGGAACATGTTACACATGGGCTGCATGTTAAGGTGATTGCCGGGGCGGACACAGAGTATATATCCGGCATAGCTATAAAAAAATGATTTTAGCTAAAGAGGAATAGGATCAGTGTTGAATTTAGTATGGACTAGGCTCTAAAAGACAGACATTGGCTTTGCTTGGAGACTAAGGGGCACAAGCAAGGCTGTGAAGGAGATCATCATCTGTGGCCCTTGGCAGGACATTATAGCACGGAGCCCAAGGCAGACAGTGACCTCCCAACTTCACACCACTGCCCTGTGAAATAACGCCAGAGCCCTCCAAAACTCGCCGGCGAGCTGGCAGGGTGCTGAGCCGCTTGGCTGCATCACGACACCGTAAAGTGACTGGTCGCAACCAGCGGTGTCACGTCTCTCAGGCTACATGCGACGGCTTGTGACGCTGAGAGATGCTAAGGCACATCCAGGAGTCAAATGTCAGCATTACCGCCCCCTCCAACTCCCCTGGGATACACCGACCTCTACACAGCAAACTTCTGCAGCTGACAGATGATAAATCCAGGGACAGTCTACTTTGGCACCACATTTGGACTAAAGAGAACCTCACGTATTTTAAGCATAATAATAGCTAGTTCCAGCCCAGTCTCCAGTTGTTACACGTATGACATATGATGTATTCTGAATAATGCAATGTTAGGGTTTCTGCCTTATTACTCTTCATAGAGATACGAAAACATTGTTTCTAAAATAACTCAAAGGGATGCAGGGGTTTGAGAAACAGTTTTCTAATAAAAAAAAAAAAAGAAATTCCCACTGTCTTTTTCGAGAATAAAAAGGGAACAGAAAAATCCCCGGTTCTAAAAAAATGTTTCATAGATGTATACGATGTTATATAAATATTATACAATTCTTTTCCACAATTTTGAAATCTTACACAACAGATAGTTATCAGCGAGCTTGCCTCCTGATTCGGAAGTTAACTTATTCGAAAAATGTTCTTCTTTAAATCACCTTCTTTTGTTAATTCCACCTATCATTATGCAAGCTTTTGTATAATACAAGAACCCTTATGGATTTAAACCAGTACTGACTATTATAAGAACTAGACACACTGATGAGTTCTTGTAGACAAAAAAGCTTAGCCTAGCCAAGAATAGCCATGGTAATTATAGTCTATTTTCAATGTTAACAGCTCTGTGAATACTCCTTCAGGAAGGCATCACCAATAATAACTAATTTCTCAACACAAAGAGCATTCATGAGGCCTACGGCACAGCGGCAGCCCCTGTTGAGGTGATAATTGAATCTCTCAGGCCATCACATGTTAGCTTACCCTGAGTCATAGCTCACTGAGTATCAGTGAAGGAGTCAAATTGATGATTATCAGCTGGCCTGCAAAGACTCCATCATGTCCTACCGAGCTAATGGAGAATCCCATAACTATAGCTAATGTTATTTAGAGGTCTTTTCAACGCTGGCATGGAACGTTCTTACTATAACGTTAATGGAACATCATTTCCATGTTTCACCTTTGAACAAAGGTTCTGTCAATGTTGGCACAATAAAATTAGTAACTGAAAATCCTTTTAATGTAATTAATGTCGAAAAACGTTTCTAAATAAAAGTATTCGTTTGTATTTCATAAAAGTGCTGTATGTGCATACTGTAAATGTACCAACTATTCCTGAACCCATGACCTGAGAGGTTAAAAGCAACACTGTTTCTTGCTGCTATACTATGTCCTGTATTTGTTTGTTTGTACATTAGCATTTCTTAGCTGTCGTACCTGTAATAGTGGGATACGGTTCTGGGAACATCTGTAAACTGGACACTTTAAACGTTTCCATACGTTAATCTTAACGTTCAGTAAATTCTCCGATAAGGAAAAGTCACTTGCTAGGTACCACATTTGTGTGAATGCTCAGTCCTTGGGACAGACCAGGACTACAGGCTCCCTTTGTATCCTGGTGACAAAGGACTGAGGTTATAATTCCCTCCCGCCCTCTGCTGAGGTACACAGCTAACACCATGGCGTCTCGAACACCTGGGCGCCTTCGGACCCGAGCATCCTCGCCTCCCCAAACGGCCCTGCTCCCCATCAGGGCTACCTCCCCTGCACGTAGGTCTCCATCTACCTTATATGTTACTCTTTAGACTTGGTTCTTTAGCTGATATTTCATAAGTAGCTGCATATTATTATTGGCACTGCAGTAAATCACCCTCAAACACTTGCTGTTTTATAGTCGGACCAGCAGAGCTGCATAATTCCCTGCCTGCATGGTTCTGCTAAAAAAAAAAATTAAAAATCAGTTCTTCTTAATGGTCTTTTGAAAAGGGGGTTACAGTTTATATTTGGCCAGCGTTACTTATTTTATTATATATATATATATATAACCTTTTTACCTCTCTTTGCACATCACTTGCTAAGAGACAATCTAAAATGTCAAACGTTATATGCAAATAAAGGAATGATTGATTAGGGCTAATATGGGATTTATTGGTATTCATCTGCAGACTATTGACCCCCCCCCCCCACACTGCATATATATTCATTTTATAAAGAATTGCATTTTTCAGTGTTCAAACAACACAGTTGGTCACATGAATGCAAGGTAGATCAGCTTTTTCAAATATTTGTTTCCCTTGTTTTCCAAACCTTTTCTTCCCAATCTTATTGGATGCTGGCAAGACAAAATCTTTAAAATATGACCAATGCCCCGATAAGCAAAAAACTGCAACATGCATCTTAGATCATCCTATGTCATGTATTCACACTAAATGTTGACTTTAATGTGCCGTGTGGGTCTAAACAATTGTCTGTTGCAATTCACCAGTAATCCATCATAGTTGCATACTTTGGAAAGCTGCTGCAGTCGTGTTTTTAATGCAATATTTCAGTTTTTGAAGTCTTTCTTCTGTTTCAATATAGGTGATATTCTAATACAGAAGCTCCCTGGGTTAAGATGGGGTTATGTTCTGACAAACATATTGTAAGGTGAAAATGCATTTTAACACAGTACACCTAACCTAACAAACATCATAGCCTAGCCTACTTTAAACATGCTTAGAACACTTACATTAGCCTACAGTTGGACAAAATCATTATCACATAAAGCTGGTTTTATAATAAAGTGTTGAATAACTCTTACAATTTATTGAATAATATATTGGAAGTGAAAAACAGAATGGAACTGGAACGCCCATCGTAAAGTCTGTGTAATGTTTCGATTGTTTTATGCCGATTGGTCACAGAAAACCATGTTCCCTTCTGTTCTTCCCCTCCATTCCTTTGGGTGATCCTGAGACTCACGGGCCATTTCAGCTCTGCGTGTGTTTTTGCTTGTGCGTGTAGTTATCTGTAGAAACCCAGGTGAAAATTAATGGCAAATTCTGTTAGCAATTAATCTTCTAACATGCAATATTTACAGAGAGCATCAACAACAAAGCAAGTCACCTGCCAAGGGAGGAGTGCAGACCTGACGGTTGTTTGTCTGCTATTTTCCATCACTCAAATGAAACACATACATGTCTTTCATCTTTTGAAATATCACCTTGGAGGGAGTTTTGTCAGATGCAAGTGTTTTATATATAGTAAAAACAGGAGGCTAGCCTTCCTTTGATTTGCTCGATGAAAGGCCTCTATGCTTCCTGACAATTGACAGATTATATTTAAGCATAAAAGAAGCAGTGGATAGCGCTTGGAGAGATAAAGCATGTTGAGATATGCCCTGGTTATTGCATTGCAAAGATCATGATTTTAACAATTCCAGTTTCCCTGTGTTTTTTTTCCCAAAAGATAAATGGGAGCACATTATTGGAGGTCTTACCTCCTAAAAATACATTAAAACGAGTTTATTGTAATACAGAAATACAAAACAAGACAACCGCTGTTTTTCATAAAATTTTGCCCTACAGCATGACTACATTTGTCCTGAGTCCAAGGTAGAAATATTAATCCTATATATATATATATATATATAAAAACCAGAAAACCACGAAATGGCCTAAATTTCCAGCTTAGCTTTATTGCTATCAAGGTCACTGATTAAAAAAAAAAGAAACTGCTGTGATTATCGAATCTTCTGTTTCCAATGGCAGATCATGGCTTACCATGTGTCAATCATTGAAGACAGACCCAGCAAGCATATGAAATTTAAAGGAACAGCGTACTTTAAAGAAGAATTTTGCAAAAAAGGAACATTATTATTATCATTCAATTTCCGAAACCACTTCTCCTATTCAGGATTGCGGGGGGTCTGGAGCCTATGAGCGCAAAGCAGGGAACAACCCAGAATGAGGCACCAACCCATCACAGGGCACACTTACACTTACTCGCAATTTTGGCAATTCCAGTTGGCCTCAGCATGTTTTTGCGCTGTGGGGGGGGGGGAACTGGAGTACGTGGAAGAAACCTCACGACAACTCGGGGAGAACATTAACTCCACACATGGAGCCATGGCAGTAAGGATACCTGGTCCCAGAGGTGTGAGGCAACAGTGCTAACCACCGTTCCGTCCCACCTTATAATTATTGTTATTAATTTTATTATTGCTTTCATGGTCTTTATGACATATATGTCCTTTGATGAATATGTCAAACTCAGTTTCATTTACACAAGGAAGACACCAACACTGAATGGATCCTGGGCTGATCTGTCTTTGAAGGTGACCTTGAAGAATTAGCCCTGAGATGTAAGTCGTGTAAAATGGTATCCACTCCTCTCTGAGTGGAAATATGTGCAGCAGCATGGCTATGCTGTTCCTCGAGAAGCTCCTGAAGGCATTGTAAGGGGTTGTTTATAATGCACTTCCTGTAGCTGATGTTCAAGGCATGACAGAAATTCTGAAATTCATGGGGACTGTGTGTATATATATATATATATATATATACACACACACACGTGTTTGAGTGTGTTTCCATTCTGCTGTGGCCATGTGAATTGTAAAAGCGTCTTGGTTACTTCTTTTATCTTGTGATCCTTAGCTATAGTCTTAGCTAAGTCTGGGCATCCAAGACAGGTAGTGTGCAAACTAATTACATAATGAAGCATTTTATTGTGCTTAAATGCACATTATTCATCTTGTATTTTCTTGTGCTTAGACACAGCAACTATAACAGCACGGGCCAGTAGCAGGATCTGTGTTCTCCAAACACTGTCCCTCTGCCTGTAGGACAGAAAATCAGACGAAGGGAACTGCTGACGGGGGGGTGGGTGATGGGGGACAGCATGGCCCTTAAACCCACTAGCAAGGAAAAAGAAATCGATTGCAAAACATAGATTTTGCAAAACAAATAAAATGTAGAAAAATAATGGATGAGATCTGGAATTGGAATTGCAGAAGACTATATTGAACAAACATTGAAGTAACCTTTCGATCCCACAATCCAGAGTTCCCATTGAACAAATAACTCAATCAGTATACTCTATGTGCTCTATCTGTACGTTGGTGATTTAGGATGACCTGAAGTATAAAATAGAATAGATTTAGAGGTAGCAGGACGATTGCTGTTTAAATTGTTCTGCACTCCTTATGACCAGAAGGAAATGCAATTAGTCTGACCAGAATTAATTTGTACACTCTATTTCTGTCTCAAATATGTTTGCAGGACGAAGAAGATATTTGCATGTCCAGGGAAATGTGAAACTTCAATTAAAACCAGGCGGGACCTGGCTGATCATACCTTTCCTAGGGGAAATGAATGAAAGTTCAGCCCTGGGTAAAAGATGAAGTCATTTCAAACGTCTATACAAGAGAGCCACGTTAGAAAATGAACAGAACAGTGGTGCCTGGGATTTGGAAGGTAATGTTCCGATTTTTGGTGCGGTAATTTGAAAGAATCTCTTCAGAATGACAGGGGATTTTGAGATGTTGAACAAGGAGTTTCAGATAAACAAATGAATAAATAACTAATTGAAGGGATTTGTTGTTTTTGAAATCAAATCAGGAAAAAGCATCAAAAGAATCAGTTTTTTTTGTTCGTTTGTCATGATGCCATTATGTAAATAAATCTGAAAAGAACTTTAAAAAGTAAAATAAAACAAATCCTTCAGTCGCAAGACTGGAAACCAAACGTTTTATTAGTTCAGGGATCTGCAGCTTGGTGCGGTTTTAATTTGCAGCCTTTTTAAGGGAAATTGAAATTATTTTTTTGTAGTTTTTAATGTGAGCACTAAGGGCTTTGCCGGTCCTGATGAGTGCTGATGGATGTAGATGTGAATATCTCTCACAGCACCGTAATGCTCTTAGAAAATAACTGCTTAAAAATCCCCTTTCACGCCATTGCAAAGAAGGTTCTAGTAAGTAACATTTTTGTTCTGCATCTTCTCTGAATGTGAGGTTTTGTTTTTAGATACTCTTTTATATACTTTTAAAATAATGGATCTCTTATTAGCTGTACATTCTCCAGACACTCACATTTTCCAGGCACTCCTTCATTACCTACTTTGAAATGGTCATGGAATAATATTTAACTTCCCCAGTAATGACATTTTAGAAGAATTTTCTTTGGTAAATTACCTTAAATTGCCGCAAAGCACTTTGTGACAAGCTTTCTTGTGTTAATGTGTCGTGCTAAATGATATTTCATTGATTAGCTGAAAATGGGCACTCGATGTAGAAATTCCACCAGAAAGGTAAAATCATAAACACTAGTAAGTCCTTCTTTGGATTGACTGGCATCTGGTACAAGGTGTACCTTCCCTACCTTGTGACCTGTGTATCCCCCCCTCCCAATGTTCAGTCCAAAGTTACGCCTTTGGTGGCGTGATATGGCAGGATCAGATGCTGTGGGAGAGGAGGTAGGAATAGGAACTTTATTTGGGGGTGTCAGTGGAAATAATCTTACTAAAAGCACAATGGGGGGAGGGAGTATGATCTATTGCTCTTTAATGTCTCCATGAAGAAAACACACATAGTGTGCATTTGCATAAGGGCTCCAAGTTTATTCAGATGCAGTAGCATACGTAGGGGTGCTGAGGGTGCCTTAGCACCCCCACTGGCTGGTAGAGGTAATGCAGTGAGAGAATTCTGTAGGGCAGTGCGCCCATGGCTATAGTTTTCATCAAAGACAAACACGGTGTTATGTTAAATATTATATTATGGCTCAGACGTGACTATGTTTTTTTCTCCAAAAAGGCTACCATGGTTATCTGTAGATAGGTACCGATGATACGAAAGAACTTAGTTGTTCCGATTTCCAGTGCCCTGAGCTCAAAACGTCTTCAAGGGGTCTGGGGGAGAGAGAAAAGGGAACTCTGCCAAATACAGGGATGGGGAACAAGTAGCAGGTCAAGATTAAGTGCACACATCACATGACTTGATGCCTTGGGACATGCACACTTCCCACTGCTTGCATCAAAATGCAATACTAGCATCAACACAGAATATATTAATTAAAATATGAACTTGCAATGACCAATGACTCATCTAACAATAAAATTTTGCTACTGGTACCTTGTAGTGGTTACTATACGCTGCTTTTTTTTTTCCAAATTTGCATTTACAGGCAGTTGCCATGACAATGTCTCCATCTATTTTAGAGAAATATCAGGGCTGATCTATGACTCATAATAGACTGAACACATTAAGAGTTTTTTCTTCCTGTTGGAGTATTTTCTACCTACGCCTTTACTATAGATAGTCAGCATTTCTGTTCCAATCCGCCAGTCCTTCTGGCAATTTTCTAATCAGCACCATCTATGTTGTTTTTTTGTTCACCAACGCTTCCTGACTAATTCAAAGGCATGGTAATCAGTCTTATGCAGGGGACCAGATACGTTCGTGAGTCGCACTACAGTCGAGGTTCAAAGATTCTGAAGCCTTTTAGGAATTTGCACGGCTGTCTTTGACCTCGAAGTACGCAAGGGAAAACCCAGTGTGGGGGCCCTTCTGTTTAACCTCATTTGTCACGGTTAATCCCCTCTGGCAGACAGACCTTAAGCGCGTCATATAACTCGAGATTTGTGTTCCTCGCCGGACCCCACTCGGTTATGGCGTGATGCCAGTGCTGACTGTCGAAAACCCCCGTCAGCTCACTCCTGGGGTGCAGTCAGGGGCTTCCCTTGACATCTCTGGGTTTTACCCTATACCACCAAATCAGATGGACTCCCCAAATTACAGAGGCTAATATTCAGTGATGGCCATTTATCTACAGAGCAATTACAGCCACCATGAAGTGAGATGAGATGATATGCTAGATATTGCGCCTGCCTTCACCACCTCCTACAGCTAAAATATTACTGCTCCACACATTAAGCACAAACATACTTCATCTGCTCCTTCAGTCGGTAATGAAGCTCCCAAGGGCTCAAATGCTTATCGCCATATATCTTTTAGTAAGATTTAATTAAGACCTGGAATCACAGGTGATTTCTCCGCCCACTCAATTAAAAGTATCGATTTTATAATCCACTGAGGGGCCTTTTGCCTACCCCCCCACGCCCCATTTTTTTTTCTAGAGTCCCATTTGGCCTAGGAATAGCAGCCTCATCACAATCACCGGCGGATATCCAAAGCCGCTACTGCTCTGACTAATGCCGCGCTACGTAGCCAGGCCCAGGTGCGGCTCTGCGGGCAATATCGCTGAGTGCAGGTATATTTCCATCCACTCCAGGCCAAAATTGATTTGACCAGAGGGAGGAAGTAATGATTGATGATTACCGCCGCCCATCTGCTGCCAGTGCAATTTGCGGGCGAACGTGCGCGCATCGATGCACCACGGACAGGCGACCGCCAGCGGCCCGTGGGCTAATGATTTAGGAGTGTTGCGGCTCAAATGGGTGTCACTGTGTCATCGCAGGCCGGCCAGAGACAGAACTCAAGGCACAGGGTCTCAGCCAGGTCTGCATCCCATCGCACATGGTGAGTCCGTGTTTTACGATTCCAGACGTGAGTGTCGAGGAAACCATTCTTCATACGCATTGGACTTTCTTTCATGGTTTAGCGTTGGAAAGGAGAGGGAACGTGTTAGCATATTCCTTCTGAAAGCGACTTAGATACAGGAGAAGTAAAAGGAGACAGTTTTTTTAAACTTCTTGACTGACTTTTGCCAGTGTCGTGGCATCTATGATATAATTGGGAACACATTAGTTATTCTTATTTCTTATTTATTATTCATTCGCACTTGACTCTACGTGCTTTCCACACAAGACAAAAGAGACAGAGGAAGGGGAAAGAACAACAAAGCAAGAGAGAAGTAAAAAAAAAAAAACGTGCGTGTTAGATGACATAATGGTTTAGAAAAAGAACTGTAGTCATGTGACCTGGAAGTCTGAGAGCTAAGTACCAGGGCTCCCTCTGTTGTTAGGTCAAGGAAGAACATCTTGCTTCCCCACTCAATATTTCTAGAAGAATTTCAGTGTTGTCTTTATGGTACGTACGGTCTTTAATTATGGATCATCCAGGTGTGTACCTAGAACTTTTCAGCCCCCTGACAAAATATCACCTTGGACCCCCCATCTAATGCATTATTTTATGTATTCAAGGGCACCTGTCAAGTGTTGGAACCCCTTAATCTGCCAGGGCATCTATACCCCTCTGACTCCCCTGAGAACGCCACTAAATAGATGGTGCTACATCTGCCGTTTCACATAAAAATAATACCGTCAGTTCCTACTGCTGTTCCCACGTTTTCCACTCCTTCGCCTTCTCTGCTCCTTACCTGCATGGCACGGTGCGCGACGGCCATCGATTCTCCTCATGACTCGATTTCAGATTCACCCCCCCGTGTTTCTGCTCCCAGCTCCCGAAGCCTCGTGCCCGGAGGGCTGAGCCCGATTCGCTGTCGCTGGATGTTTATGAGTGGATGAGTCATTTTTCAGCACCTTTATAGAAATTCGCCCCAAGAGGGATTATTTACTTATTTTAACTAACAGCGGTTCGTCCCACAGGAGATGCCGTCGGACTTCCAATAGTGCAATTAATAAAAACAAACAAACAAGCAAAAACTAAATGAGTTTTACTTTTATGCACCTTCACAATATTATTCTGAGCGTGAAATTTATTTTAGGACAAAACCCTAATAGTCCTTTAAGCGAAAGAATGAGAAATTGGAAAGTGGGGTCATTATAGTTTTGATTTAGTATCAATTTGCAATTAGGCTTTGTCTTTCCATTTTTGTTGTAAATATCTCCACATTCTACTATCCCGACCATATTAGGAAAGTTTCAGTCATAATTCTGATACTGTTGTAGATTTGGTCCAGCTTCAACCTCAAAGTGTGTTTCTCTCAAACCATAACACATTACTGCGTAATTATGGACACATTGCTCACAGAAGATGGCACAACTGACTCTCACGCAACCTACAGTGCTTAGGCACCATCAAATCGCCCTGACAATCAAAGAGAGAAATTTCTTTTACTCCACTGCAATATCTGGAGCTGAATATTCTGTAATATCTGCTAGACATCGACTAAAGTCTGTGGATCTATAATGCCACTCTGTAAAAGGTGGTCACACTGCTGAAACGGCTTACTCTTATGCTTAAACACAAAATGAACCAGAATCCATAATTCCTTTTAACTGTTTATAATAAAGTCATCTCTGCGACCCTGATTAGGATCAGTACCCAGAATAGCTAATAGTCATGACATGCCATTAAATAAAGGTGCATTGATGCATGCCATTAATATTTATTGTCTGTGTCAGTTGTGCATTCTGTCTTAAATTTCACCTTTTATATTATCTGATAGATTAAATACGTAAAGATTTGTTTTACGTAATAAAATGTGCACTCTGAATTGTGCTGATTGCTCGTTTAAATATTATTTTGTTGTGACCTTTATAAGCTCATACAATCGTAGCTTCCTGCAGTAGAAAGACACTCTATATTGATAATGTTTTATTGGGAAGTAGAAGAAGGATATTGTCTCATTTAAACGCTTATGAAACACCTATCTGGACATCTTCTCTCTCAGACAGAGCCAATCTCTAAGAATGGCCTGCAGCTCGATATATAGTCAGCTAAAAATCATTTCGATCACACCATTTGGATGCCGTGAACAAAATGGAACACACCTGGTGAAACGCACTAGTCCCAATGAAGAACACAAAGAATCGTTTTTCATGGCATGTTTAAATGGTACCTTCAAGGGGTATACGTCTCTGTTGATTAAGTTTTTGCTGTGCGTCTAAGACAGGGTATAGGCACGTAACCATGTAGTCAAATTATGTGTTTGAACACTCCCCGAATTTTGTTTGCTGCTGATCAGACACATAGCCAATTATCAAACTTTGAACCCCCTTCAACTTTTGCCCCCTAGTTAGTGAAACCTACTGACCTTCCTGCCACCCCTCCGAAATATATTTCTGGCTACGTGTAAAACCTGGCATTTGATCGGTCAGACGAATTATTTTGCTGTACTTTTGTAAAATATTCTACTCTATGCACAATATCTATGAGGCCTTCACTGTGAGCATATCACATGTATTGCAACACACCCATGTAAAGCGCTTTTGGGTAACTCTGTTGTCAAAGACACTATATAAAAATGAACTCAACTGAATCAAACGTCAGTACCTAGCGGAAAACGTCCCTAATCTAACCTGCTAGCTACGAATCCAGGGCATCGAATTTCTGGGGGAAAAGACGAAACAAGGCAAACCCCCCCCACTGGAACAATACTGCTCAGGTACAGCTGACTAAGGCTGCAGTTAGACGTGACATAACATATGAGTAATTGCAGGGACCCAGGCGGCCTCATTAAATTTGGTAGTACAGGCCCTCTGTACATGTGCACATTCATCAACGCGGAATTCACATGCACAGCGCTGAGTACTATCCCAGCAAGCATCGAGCACACAGATGAACACCCCGGACAGGATACCCCAGTCTGTCCCAGACCACATGCTCCCACACACACTAAGGACTAAAGACATCGATTCAGTTAACTGCATGTTTTTGGACTGCAGGATGAAACTGCAGTATTCGGAATATAAAATATTAAATGAATTCAAGCACTATAAACAAAGCATAAACTATTGTGATGAATTTCCCAAAGAGGATCACTCATAGATGGTGTGATCGCTGAATTCAGCTGCTCTGTTCTTGATTTGGATTCATTTTTAAGTTCCATGTGCATCTTCTGTATCTCTCTTCCACATATTCTGCCTGCCGTTTCCAGACAGCCTAGATAAAAAATTAAAACCAGTTTTATCCATTAATAGTAGGACAGTTCAAGGGTAAAACTGCAGGACTCCCCCAGGGGTGTTAAGCAGTCACTTTCAAGTGATGTTTGTTTTCATCTTCGCATTTGTTCGGTTTCTGCACCCTTAAGCCGTAAACTAAACGATTAACCTCCCTGGACTGGCCGATAATGCAATACAGCTTTGTATAACAGAAAACGATGAATGATATTCTACATCCTTTTACATATACCATTACAAATCAGCTATAACAACGATTCAATTAAAATTCTGGAATTGTTGGTGTTACATTTTTTTCTTGTCTGAATAAAGGGTAGTTAACCAAAGTATTTCCACTATCAAATTTAACATGGTTCCAGTAATATGGTAATAGTACCATATCACTAAACCTTAGTCTTATCTTAATTTGCCCAGTAAATAAATTTAACTCAATTCAATGGATTATGTTGACTTCCTATTGATTAATTCTGTGTTGGCTTGTGTTGTCCGTCCTTAGTCACGCGTCCCCAATCTCCTTCCTCATGCAAGAAAACATGCCTTCAAATCATGTCTTTACACCATTTATTTACATATTATGACATGCGTCAACAGAATCTATCTCTAGGGGTTACTTTCTGATTTCTAAATCAGAAAGGTAGAAAAAAAAAACACATATTCCAGTGACAGTCTAAATAGTCCATATATAGAGCTAGAGAAGTGGCAGAAAAAAATATATTCTGGAGGCGGTGGATGCCACGTTGGGTGAACTGAAATCCCAGAAGCGAAAGTGCATAATCTTCAGGCAGGAGAGAAAATGTGAAGAACCTGTTTGATCTTTTGTCAAGGATTATCTATCAGAGAGGAGAAATGTCAGCCTCCACGAAGAAGCCAGACTGAATCTGAAGTCAAAAAATAAATTAGTTTAAAAACTCCCAAAATATCACATATCTGGTGATAACAAACTGGCTGTGCACTTTGTCTTAATGAGGAAAAAAAGTGAATAAGGTAGGTTGTGTTTCCTATTATTTTGTGTGTGTGTTTATATGTTTGCCAATCTGCAGGGTTGCCAACTTTGGTCAGCTGGCTGGAGTGAGATTTTCAATTCGATGGAAGTCTGCGCACACATGCACACACATTTACACTTATGTAAGAGTTGTATTAGCTTGTAAATAGTCCGTGGGGTTTGCAAACTACCGCAACGCCTTTGAAGTAGCTAATTTTAGGTTTATAATGAAATAAAATAGATTTTCCTTTAGATTTCTTGCACGAGCGTAGGAGTCTGAAAGCGTGAGTGTCACTCCCGAGGCGTGAGAGCTGGCAACCCCGAATATGAATGTTTCAGTAAGTAACAATGTTCTAGGAAGTTCTAGGACCACATGACCTTCAGAGGGCTTAACGACCTCTCACCACAAATGCAGGAAGTAGATTTATGTACTTTCCCAAAGGTGCCGTGTGAGAGAATACCGTAAAGCCACACCGTGTACCAAAACGGTAGAAATGCACAAGTCACCAAATGACAGAAAAAGCCAATAAGACCCTGGTAAGACCCAGGCAGCTGGTGAAAAATGGCACGGTTATTTATAACAAAACTGACTAAAACATAACACGGCACATCTCATATACCACAGCCTGCATCACACCTATATCACCCTATATATCCTGCCCTTATGTTACAGCCCTTTCCTGTAGCTATGAACGGCATTAACTGTCTTTATCGCGGGTGCCTGACAAGACTAGCTCATTAGGCTGATGTTTTGCCTAAACCTCTGTGCATCTTGTATGGACTCAGTGGGTCTACATGCCACAATTATTTACGGTGTGTCAGGCTCCTCTGCCCAGATTCTCACAGCGCATCAGGCTTTCCAGCTAGCATGTGTCCCGGGCACCTTTATCACGCTCTTAAACGCAGAAATATCATATGATAATGAAACAAGCCTGTATTAACCTTCTGTCCTTCATCGTTATAATCTGTCAACACTTTGGATTCTATTTTCTTAGCAGCATGCAATAATATATGGAAGTTATTCTTTTCTATTCTGGTCACTAGGCCTTGCAGACAATGGGATGGCAATGTAGTATCATTTCAGATCTGGGTAAGAAGTTGTTTCAAGAAACATTATACTCTGTACTGCCCTCTAGTGTTGAATAATGTACATTACCCCCATCACATTTTGATTCCATTTTTTAACGTAGTTTCCAAATCATATTTTTTTTTTTTTTTTAATTTATAAAAGGAAGCTGCAGGAGTCAGTACATTTCTGTGCTGTGTTGGATTTATATTGATGTTTGGCTCCTGAATGCAACATCCATTCAGTTCTAATAATGCCATGGATCAAGTATTAAATGACCAGAATCATTTAATGATTTCCCAAGAGGAAACTATTGCTTTCAACCTACTGTCTCTTTACCGCATATATTAAACTCATTATCCTGCTTTCTTCACAGCTACAGCTTTGTATAAGATTTCTGACAAGGTTCCTTATGGGTACAACTTTGAAATATCCTCATTACGGTGTTCTTCATAAATCTGAGCAATAACAGATTTATATACCAATAAGGGTAACAGTAATTTAGACCCTATGCCAGGGGACATGGTACATCCTGGGCTCACACATACGGCAGTAATTAGCTGGCCTGAAATTTTGTGTTCGGACTTGTAGGGGGAAACAAGGGTTCCTTGGATAACATCACATGTGCACAATAAACACATGCAACATACATGAACACTCCATGCGTGTAAATCTCGAGTCAGATTTGAAAACAGGACGTTACTTGAGAAGTGACTGCTTTTCCGAGCTACTCTGACATGCTCGTGTGTTTAAAAAGGTCATATTTAATAAAATACTGATTTCATAAGTTTTCACTGCTTTCGGCTACCAGACATTTTTAGTAGTGTTACTGTTAAGCAAAAAATATCAAAATATAGTGTGAAAGAGTGATTATAATCAATGTAATATGATATCAATGCTCTAGGGGTACCGCATAAATAGCCTGACCCTGTGTCTGGACCCCAAGCTTAACCTTCCATATTTTATATATATATACTGTGTGTGTGTGTGTGTGTGTGTGTATATATCTATATATATACACACACACACACAGTATATATATTCTGTGGTTACTTGTGGTTAAGGTTAGGGCTGGGTAGGGGTTAAGGTTGTCATTGTTGGGATTAGGGTTTTGTCCACAGAAATGAATGGACGTGTGTGTATGTGTGTGTGTACGTGTGTCTGTCTGTCCGTCTATCTGCCTCAAAGGAGAGCACAATGGGATATCTGAAAAGAAGTATTTCAATAAAACATCATTTCAGTAACACAGATTGTAATAGTGATGGTTCATGTTGCCTGAAAGTCCAACGCTTTTAAATAATAGTGTCATAACTGAGCAGCACCTGAGATGCAGATTCAGAGTCATTGGGAAATATGAACAGTAAACAGACTGTCAGTGACTCTGCCCGCGACATTTAATTCTAATTAATGGCTGGCACATCTCCATGAGCTCCGAAACAAGGCGTACTTCACGGTCCAGAACTCGATCCAACTTTTTGTCTCAATAGGCATTTAATTAGTGAGAACTTTCACCACACTTTCCCCACGTACATGAAAAATGTGATAAATACCGGGGATATAATGGAGTACATTGCAGTAAACTACTTGACCAATCAGATGTTCAGCATAAACCATGTGACCGCTTGCATCATTTCATACCTTACAAACAGATGCTCATTAACACAGTGAAAGGCCCTTAACTATTTGTCTTGTCTGAGGCCTCTCTACCTGTACTATTTCCTACGCTGGTATTCACCTTTGGGGGGCGTGGTAATGAAGGTAAAAGTTATTGATTGGGTGAGGTGGGGGGTAGGGTTGCAGCAATAGAAGCTGACAATGTTTTACATTGTTTTGCAAGCATCAAATATAGATCCATCTGTGAACCCCTCATCCTGGTCAGGGTCACTGGGGGGGGCACTGGAGCCTATCCCAGGCCGCACAGGGCACAAGGCTGAGCTAGACACTGGACAAGAACCAATATTGAACAGTGTATCCATAATGTTTGCTATGATGTCCTTGTTTAATAGTAGGGATTCCATTAAGTGATAACCTGATATATTTTCCCCAATAAACACAATGCTGATACTTTAAAGCCTGAGTGTATTTCCTTAGCTAATGGAAACAATATTGTACTCTCCGAGATACAGTTTGGACAGCGCTGTATTACAGAAGTACTGGAGGAGATTCAGGACAAAACATGATGATGGTAGGAAGATGATGGTAGGAAGGTTCCATGTCATGACACTCATGAAAATAGTACTTTGTAACAGTTCAAATGAAAAGTAAGGCTTAGGTTCAGTCTCCTACTGATACATTTTGACAACTGTCAGGCATAGCAAATGACAGGTGTTTGTGTATAATCTCATACCCCTTACTGATCCACATACTACTGGGAGCTGTATAACTGTCAAAACAGTATTTAACAGCAGGTTTGTCCATTAAACTTTACCCTAAGAAAGGAGGTGCCCATCGTAGTAATTTCCCCAGGTATGATTACGGTAGGGTAATGTACCGCTGATTGCCATGGCTGCCTGGAACGATCAGGCTCACGGCGATTGGTCAGTCCTAATTTAAGCCCCAGCTGATTTTCTGCACCCCAGGCACATTTTAATTCCACCCCTCATTTCCACAGGATGTCAGCATGTTTGTTAAAGGAGCTCCACTCTGGGATGATGAGTGAGACTCCTACGCCGTGAGGCTTTCCAAGAGAGTAATGATGCTTAGGATGATTCCCAAGCGACAACGAGCCGTCTGCCTGCGCTCGCTTGTGTGTGTGTGTGTGTGTGTGCGTGCGCGTGCACGCCGTTTAAATAGCCGACATCAGGGTTCATGGAAGTACTGTAGCCGCCGCTGTGCAG
>JAAGVU020000049.1:3411059-3427515 GCA_011763525.2 Mormyrus iriodes
AGAGAGTAATGATGCTTAGGATGATTCCCAAGCGACAACGAGCCGTCTGCCTGCGCTCGCTTGTGTGTGTGTGTGTGCGTGTGCGTGTGTGCGTGCGCGTGCACGCCGTTTAAATAGCCGACATCAGGGTTCATGGAAGTACTGTAGCCGCCGCTGTGCAGTTTATCCTGGAAATGGTAGGATTTATACTATATGCGGAAACCTAACCAAAAATAAATAAAATAAAACCCCATGAACAAGCAACTTGGGAGCACCGGTATCCGCTATTTATTAGCATTAACGTCATCTCAGCAACTGATTAGCAATGGTGTCGGACTGAAACAAAGCGAACAAAATCTTCCATCAAAATAATGTCGACTCAGAACTGCCATCTACTGCGCGGTGCTCATAAAAGAAAGCATTTGAATTTGAGAAGGATGGTTCTGAAATTCCACAAAGCTTACAAAAGCATTCCGCCCACTCATTTGGTATTCCGGTTTGAATCAAATTAAAATTGACTGGATGTCAAACCTCAGGTACTTGAAACGACCTCTTAGAATCAGCAACATTTCATGCAAACGCGTTAGCTCACAATTTGAGCTAACAGAGACATCTGCTGGTCAATTTTAACTAATACAAACTCATTGAGAAATCAACTGGCAAAAAAAATAAGACTTAGTAGCTAATTCTGGTACATTAACATTAAACATAAATGCGTAGAACATTGTATTAAGCGCACTAAATATTTGAATTGAGAATAAATTTGGATTAAGATGATTTTAACGTATGCTGATGTATAAACAGATATCACTTTTAGTAAAATCCTGATAAATTAATAAGTACAAATACATACATTTTTGACGTTCTTTTCAGTATTCAGTGTTTTTAATGTTTTGTTTTAAATCAACTTTTTCCTCCAGTAAAATATGGATATAATAAAGCCAGAAAGCACCGCTGTCAACAGATCCCTTTAAACTAATGACTTCAAATTAATGAAATACCAAGTGAAGAAATCGGATTATGTCAACATAAATCTTTCCTCAGCGGGTACAAACAATAGCTAAATGACCCATGTCTCTCTTACCAGCAGGGAGAATCATTTCTGCTCTTTGTCAGTTTGAAAATCTACATATGTCCACAGCTAGTGAGGGTGATATTAAATGCACCACGGGTGGGATAAACATTTCCTTTAACTTCTGTTGTGCACATTGGCTACTTCATTTGATCCCATTGGTAAATTCTAACAGCGACTGACAAAGGAGCGTAACCTTCACATTTGTGCTTCTCCGGTCACTCGACCGCTAATCTGGCGAAAGCTGACAGCTGGATCAAAATTCGAGAGATTCTGAAGGATTTGGTGGCTCCAGAGGTCAAGTGTGATTCACTGATAGTGATGGCCATGATGTGCAGAGATTACTGCGGGACATGGGGGTGTGATGGTACCTAGACGGCCAGGAAATACGCCCCACTCCTAGCCACCTATCTTGGTCAGGCTTGCTGAACATCATCCTCAACATCATCACCGACATCATCATCAATATTACTGATGAGTAGATGACTAATTCAAAGTAAAAACATTAAGTTTGTTACTAATAAAATATCATGATTATTGGCTTATTAGTGTCTGTTGTGAATTATCATTCTCTTGGTAAAATGAGCTTCTCAAATGGCATATGGAAGGAGATTGGAGCCTGATTTTGTGACCTAAGTTGTGTCTGATCCCTGGTTATGCTGAATATAATTAAATCTCAGACGCCAAACCGGAGCTACAGCGCGGGAGACAGCGGCGCTAACCGTGTTTAATATGCGCGACGGAAAAGCTTGGAGTCGCTTTGTTCACAGAACTGAAACCCAAGGTTGAGTCGACATTTTTCCTTTATTATAATCTGCAATAAAATGTTACACGGCTCTCTTAAGACCAAGATAATGAAGCTGTCGGTAATCATGTTTGCTATTTCAGAGCATAAGACAGTGTAACAAGTCATAAATGTTATTTGTTTACCGTCGACAGTACACTGGAGAGCTACTATTTATTCATTACCATCAATTAAAATGTGTTTGGAATCAAAGGAATTACGATCTTTTATTAACAAAGGCCTTGCAGAAAAACCATGGGAATGCAAATGTAGGTGAATTGTAAAATAAGCCTAGGAGCAGACTTCCCCAATAAGCTGAAGCGCTCTGGTAATGAAACATTATTCAGTCTGCAGGTGGTGAGCCCTTTGTGAGGATATATTAGATACGAATGGCGAGGATCATTCAGACCTCACTCAGCCAGGTTCCACGAAAGGTAAGGAAGATTAGATTAAACTATATTACAAGGGCTGATCTTTGAACTCTCCAAGACAATGTACATTTCATGTGGATCCATATATGAAGTCATCTACACATAGTGTGAATACTAAACACAAAACTTACACATCATACTTCTATCTCAAAATATAACGCTCACATTAAAATGACCATCGGCCTAACTTTTGCTAATGTCGATCATCAAGAATAACGATTTTTCAAATCATTAACGAAAATGAAAGAAATTCAGTCCAAGGCCTTGACACAAAATTTTATACTGAACCAGAAAAGGGGAAAGTTACTGTGTATAGAGGACAATAGTGATGAAGTTTGTAAACACCCATATTCACAAAATCAGCCAAACAGAATATATTGAAGTCGGTCTGATTTAGGACTATGTCACATCTCACCTACAGTTATCGCCATTGCAAGTGTGACAAACCGCTTTATTTTTAACATGCCGGTCATATGATTCTCTTGAGCATTTCACAGTGATCTGTGACTTTTCCATTCTGGTGCGCAGCCAGAACAGCCAAAGCTGATTTTCAACATTGCTTCGGGGCCTGATTCTAAATGCTGCTGCTGGAATAGCTCTCGCATCAGTGCGTGTCGAGTGATCTGTGGGCTCTACCTGCTCTGAGATACAGGCCAAGCGGGAGGCCACTGCGGAACCACGATGGCAATATCTGTTCTTCAAGGAATTATTTTCATTCTACTTTTACACATCTGCAGGTCTCAAGGTACGGCCGCTGCTTCATTTACTTTGCTGGTCCAGTTAAATTCTACATAGTTATGAATTATATTTTCTAGGCAATATTTATTAGAAAGCTACATATGCAGCAGAATAACTTTTCATATAGACGTGATATATTGCAGAATATCACAGCAATATTTGAACTTCACAGCTTTATAATTAGATTTACAAAATCCTGTTGTGATGAAGTACATCACTGATACTTCTGATTAATTTATAACAAATCATTGGCAGACTTGGAAAAAAATCATTTAGTCCAGCTAAAATTGTTATTTTTATGGGGACATTTTAGTTGTAATAATTTCCTCGTATTTTTCATTGTTTTTAGCAGTTTCTGCTTTTTGCAAAATAACCTTATTCCAGCACATTTCTCTATATGTTCTTAATGTCAAGAGTTCAATTTGAAGATAAAAATCTATAGCTAATTATATTACATTATATTTTTAAGATACTGTTACTTCCAGGACACCTTTTCCTACAGAAATAAACCTTCCATCAACTGTGATTACGATAATGGAGCCAAAATTGTCAGATGTGAGTATGGGAAAAGCAGAAAGCGTGGAGCACAATGTGGAGAACATGAAGGGAGGACCTGTAGAGACGGAGGGGCGAGAAGGAGACATGGAAAAGGCTGGGGCTGCTGCTAGGGAGGGGACTCCATCAATGACTGATGAAAGGGCTTCTCTAGCAGAGGACAAGAACACCAGAGAAAGTTACGATGATCAGCTTGATGATGGCATTGACCAAATGGCTGATGCAGGGGATGAAGCAGGTAGTAAAAACGAGGCTGGAGGAGGGTCTGAGGAGGAGGACAGGATGGGGGTGCAAGAGGGGTATGAGGAAGATGCTGGAGTGGAGAATTTTGAGAACTATGGGGAAGATGTGGAGGTAGAGTTTGGAGACGAAGTGGAGGTTTATGAAGAGGTCAGAGATGAAGTTCCAGAAGACATTTTTGCAAGCAAAGGCGCAAATGAAAGTGAAATTGAGAGTAAAGGTAAGTTGCATTTCTTGTGGTCTTCAAATACCACCTCATTTTGAGCTCTTCGGTCACTAGAGCAGACATCTTTTTAAGTATCACTTCCCTCAAAATATTTAATGAATCAATTCTTTCATGGGCCATAACCACAAGATAGTTGTGCAGAGAACTGGGGACAGGTGGAAACAATACAACAACAATTCACAAACCAGAGAACTGGGGACAGGTGCAAACCCACAAAACTGGAGATGTGGGAAAAAGAATTAATGGCAACAAATCTCCATCATAGTAAATTCACAAACTATGGTAATTTAAAAATATCAACAAACCAACAGGAGCTACTAATTTATTTGCCTTCACATTAAATTATGTGCTTTACAGAAACCCATCCATCCATTTTCCATAACTGCT
Source organism: Mormyrus iriodes (assembly GCA_011763525.2). Classification (NCBI taxonomy): domain Eukaryota; kingdom Metazoa; phylum Chordata; class Actinopteri; order Osteoglossiformes; family Mormyridae; genus Mormyrus; species Mormyrus iriodes. The sequence goes on from JAAGVU020000049.1 coordinate 3,415,472, forward strand.
TATCCAACACAGGGTCAATAAATAAATTGGAAATATTTAATAGAGGCTAGCTAATTTTCATATTTTTTACATTGTGTTTTGAATGCTAATCCAAAATGCATTTCTCAAGGTGACAAGAAAATGTGCAGAGAATTATTTTCATTCCACATATTAGCCCATAATTCAGAGGGTCTCCATCCAATTTTCATTGCAATGCTAAATGTCTACCCTGTGTCACAGATTTGACCCCTGCTCCACTTGACACTTACGTACCACCCCGCTCACATGGCGGAATCACCAGGAAGTCACACCTGGAGAGTAATGCCATGGGCGGAGACATTGGGGAGGACACCAATAACTTCAATGAGATGATGACACCCAACAGTGAACTTTTGAACCTGGCGCATACACAGACCATGCCAACCCTGGACGATTCTCTAGAGGACATTGCAGCCACACCCTCCAGTCTTTTAAACGAGGATGAAGATCGCAGCCAAGAGCAAATAGAGGACACTACAAATGGTTCAGGTACAGCAAAAATTTTCATTATTACCTTACCATGTAAATAAATTACATTTATCAGATAACATAGAGTACCAGTCAAAGGTTTAGACACACCAAGCTGCCTACAAAGGAGAGTGATATCACATGACCTGGCCACCTGTCCTAAACCCAGTACAGATTGTTCTGGAGGGGTTTGACCAGAGTGTTAAGGAAAAGCGGCCAATGAGAGCTCAGCATATATGTGGGGCCTCCTTCGGGACAGCTGGAAAAGCATCCCAGGAGGCCACCTCATGAAACTGGTGTAGAGAAGGAACTAGGGTCAGCCAGTCCCTGGAGCAATTGGGATTAAGGGCCTGGATCAAGGGCCCAATGATGGGATCACTCTTTTGGTAAGTGTATACTTCTATTTATCACATTTTATAGTTTTGATGTCTTTATAATTATTGTAAAATATTAAGAATAGTACAAATAGACCTTTCTGTGGGTAATGGTGTCCAAACTTTTCACTGGTACTGTACATGTGAATGGATCAGGCACTTCAAATGACTCACAAACACTATATATTTACTTAAAATACTATTCATTATATTAATGTGGGTTAGGATTGTAATTATAATTACTGTAATTCCAGCACTTGGCATAGAGACATGGAAGATTGGCACAATTTCTGCGGCCATATTTCTTGTCTTGGAAGCAGCTGTTATTGTTGTATACTGTCTTAAATACAGGAAAAGAATGTCCAGGTAAGCCTCTCTTACAGCAATCCGTCAAATTAATTGTGAAGGGATTTAATCAATGTCGTGATTTAAATAAGCGATACAATGTATCGCTGGAAAGGCATTAATGTCAATTAAGGCATTGCGAGTGAAGTTAGAATAAGTATGTTAGAATTCTGCACATGTCTTTGATATACCTGCATGTCATTTCACAGGCAGACAGTGTCAAATGTGGAGGCGGGCCGACCCGTCAAAAGGGAATCTAACATATACACGGTGAACGGTGGGGATGGACATGCTCGCCAGTAGGTGCAAGACGTTATATCGTTGAGAGATATTCTCCTTTGTGTATTTGATTTTGGGACCCTGTCTAAAATAAGTCTGTCTGAAAGCTTCTCCACGGCTGCTCTAATATTGATTAGAGGCATTAAAGTTTATGCATGTATGTATGTATGTATGTATGTATGTATGTATGAATCCATCCATCCAATGATGATAATAATAATAATAAGATGCTGTTGTTGATGCTGTTTTGTAGGATAAATTGCCTCAAAACCTCCCAAAAGAACAGGAAAGGAAATTATATGAGACATTCACCTGGATTAGGGCAGCCATCTTCTGAGAACTCATCCAGTCATGCCAGAACTTCAGTTCTTTAGATTACTGCCCCCCCCTCCCCACCCCCATCTGTTCTTAATGTAATACGTACCTGACTTGCTGATAACTTGCTGTGTTGGGATATCAGCAGCACTTTGACTCTCTGCATTGCTATGCCCATTAACATGACTTACTGTACAGTGCATGTTCACACGTATTTTCATAAGCCCATGATTTGCATAAGCACTCTATCACTCTGCGTTGTAAAGTGTACTTCTGAAATGCTGTATATTATATGCCATTTTTTCCTGCAATTGTACCCATTCAAAGAATCAAAAATTATTTGATACATTGCAGTGCAATGCTTATAATTTTCAAAGCGGAGAAATGAATGTTATACACATTATAAAAACATAATAAAAGATATTGTTCCCTCACCTTAATATGCATCAAATCGTTGTTTGCGTGCTTATTGAGCACAATTTACTAGCCGGCTTTGAACACAATACAATATGCACATCGCACTGACTGTGTGCACCTTTGCGTTTTGTATTGCATGCCTTACCTTGTAAATGAGCAGGTAGTTTGCATGATGATTTCAGTTTATTTATGCCCTAACCATGTGTGCTGTGTGCGCTGAAGGAGGGCTGCAAAACCTGACTTTGCGCTTAGGCTAATATGTTAAAATAGTGTTCACCGCCGAAAATAAAACCGGCCGGTTTCTATCATAAATAATGGACGATTCACTCAATTCTTTAACATAATACACTACCGTACCAGCATTACGTGTCGAATAATGTAGTAAGACGCATTTAGCTGTTAGCTGACATTATGAAAATAACAGCACTGCTGTGCTGTAATAGCTACTCATTTTGTTGGCATTAGATTAAATGTTACCCTCTTGGCATCATTTCAAAAGCAAAAACTAGCAGACCTAGAAAAAAAGGAAATTGCGCACTCGTCCACTAGGGGGCGACAGTGTAATATTTGGTGTTGCAGTCTTTAAACCTTCCAAAAGCATAAAAATGAATGAATGAATGAATGAATATTGATAATTAACAATTACAAAGTGAAATTCAGTAGGGGGTAGCTATACCTTATTGTTGATTTGATGTCTTGAAGATCATCTATAGTACACAAAAAGACCACAAAGATAGATAGATAGATAGATAGATAGATAGATAGATAGATAGATCAAGCCTTTTGTTTTAAACCTAGGGCTAAGGTAATACACATGAGTGACTGTCAGAGATATTTAACAATAGTTACACTTTTCGCAATGTCACTATAATGTATCTCTTTTTAATAAGCCTATATAAATTTAGGTGCATGCCTCAGTGTAAAAGCTGCGGTTTGCCACGTAAATGACTGAGCAAAGGGGGCCGGCGGGCTGCGAAGGGCAGGGCTGTTTCGCCCACCTGTCGGAGGCTGACAACTTTCTGCAGATGAAGGAGCGCCGGCATCGGGTATTAACGGGTACAACACGTGGCCCCGCATTTATTACAAAGGCAGTATTCATGCTGAAACAGTACAGCATTCTACACGTGATGCCCTTTGTTCTTACTCCTACTTTTACTTGAGGTCGTTACTGCAAATCCTTTATTTTTAAACGCGAAATGTCAATTACAATCATGCGTCTAGCGAAGAAAGTAGCTGAAAACCAGCGATCGCCGCAAGTCAGCTATTTATAAGAGCAAATGATGTCAAGCTGCAGCGCTGTGCATTATCTGCCTTTATTAGTTAGTAACTAGTTATAGTGATATGGATGATAACCCCGTGCTGGATTTCAAGGATATCGAGACGAAGGTGGGTCGCAAAATACCTGAAGGTCTCATGCGATCGATCTGGCAAGGAAGAGGTAAGGAAGCGAAGGAGGAGCGGACCGCGGCGCCGTGTGTGACGGGGGACAGCGCCAGCGCGTCCCGGCGTCTGCACACCAAGATGCTCTTTCTCAGGCAAGAAATGGTAGGTAGAGCCAACTGCTGGCACTTTGTAATCCTTGGTGTCGTAAACACTTTTAACTTTAAAGAGCCCTTTAATTAACTAAGCAATCATTTTCTGGTTTAGGGTGATGGCACCAGCTTGCTCTGTGAATATTTCAACATTCAGTGTGTTATTCAATATTCAGTATGTTGTCCCAACTTTCAGCATGTTAATCAGTATGGTATTCAATATTCAGTATCATATTCAACGTTCAGTATGTTGACAAGTGTTTTGACATCAGATTGACAGAATAATCTGGGAGTCTGGGGAACATTCCTCTACAGTAGGGATATTGACAGTAAAGCAATCATTGACTAATTTGAATTACCCTATTACACTTGATAAAATATCCTGAAGTACACATTACATGTTACAAATCTAAATGCACTCTAACTTTAGTGTGAATCTAGTTTATATTTTAATTTGGTGGGTCACCATAACTCACACTGTCCTCTTTAGAATCCAGCATTTTCTGCCCGAGTTTTTCTACAACAAGAGTTATATTTGCAGACTAATTAGCATCTTACGAAAATTTTCTTAATCATAGTCGAAAATGAGAATAGTGAACTCATGCGTGACGGGAGAATTGCGATTATTAAATGCTTGTAATGATCTATTAGGGTTACTCATTCAGATTCGCTATAGTAATCCAGTGTGATTTTACGTTCCTTATCCATAGCCGCCTGGAAAAACAATCAAACGCAGCCTATGATTCAGCTAATGTGGTTTAAGCCGCTGTGTTTATAAGCTTATTTTACATGCACCAGCTTGCTACTAAAATATGGTGCCATTTGGAAATACGTATATGAGTACAGCAAATTTCATAATCAAAATCAATGTATGATTGGTGGCTTTTTGTTGATTGCAAGACATTGTTGTGTTTCCCTACTTTTCCTGATAAATGTAGGCCTTTGTGTACAAAACAAAAATAATAATCAATAAGAAAATGATAACAGTAGTGTTAGTGTTTCTGTTGCGTATTTTAGCAAAATAGCCTGGAGCTGTTTCAAAATAAACCTTAGCTAATCATCTCTTTTACCCGCCATCTGGTTCGGTGGCATTTAGCCTTTCCTGTCTGCTGTTTCTGCCTCTCTTACCTAAATTTAAATGAGACACTTTGAAAAACTGATTCTGTGACAGCGTCAGGTAATTGCTGTGCAGAGAAGCCATAGGCCTAGTCTTACGGCAGATGGTGAGAGATAGGTCAGCATTTGAAAGATCTGAGGAAAGTGTAGAAAATTGCAGAACGACGGCTGAAGGTGTTCGTACGAGAGAGAAATTTAAACACAAACAACTAGCACGCAATGCAAATTTCTAGCTCGAAACATGCATCTGGGACTTAGGCTAAACTGAAATATTATGAAATGCTTGGATGAATAGCTTACAATGGACGGCATGTTGCATGCAAATACGGGTGAGGGTGATGAATCCAGCATTGTCTTTGAATTTAACTCTTGCCTTGAAGTTAAATCCGGTCGGCTGCTTTTCCATTTAACTGGTAATGACATTATTAGTCTACAGCATCTCTGGCAGCTGTAACATCTACACGGAATGCAGTATCTGTTATGTTTGTTAAACATATCCGGTGCTTGCCTTGGTATTTGTTTATCGATAACATATTTAACGGACTGGCACTTATGGTCGCTAAATTAAATTACAAAATGTGTCCTTGTTTTAAGGCTGTAAATTGTGCACCATCTATAACAGATTAAATGGCTAACAGCTGCAAGCCTTGTGACTTAGCAAGCTATATACTAAAGTAAATAATGTGAAATAAAATGCCTCTTTCATTTATATGGCAAATAGGGTCATTTGTTCGAGTTTCTAGATTTCCTGATTATAGTGTCATGCCTAACAAACAGAGATTAGAAGTTCATTTACCAAAGAATAAAACAAACATTTATATTGCCAGTGTTGTTGCATTTAATGTGCTTAGCGATGCATTTTTTTAATTGGCTTCTTTATACATTTTTTAAATGTACGACTTTTTATTATAGTGCTAAAACGAAACCGGGTTTTGGGTGGCTTCTTAAATTATGCATCTAAGCCCTTAACCATTACGCCACCAGCTGTCCTGCCTTTATTTAATGATCGACCGCACCGTTCACATCATCATGTTCTGCGACACTTCAGGCACAGCTCCGAGCGATCGACATCAAGCTGATGCAGCAGCTCCTGTCGATCAACGATGCAATTGAGTCCATCAAGTGGATGATGGAGGACAAGGGCCCCAGCAGGGATAGCAGCCCGACAGGAAGCCTCTACAGCCTGTTGGACAGCCCCGAGCCCTCCCCAAGGGGCAGCTGCGACAGCCTACAGGACATCAGCGATGGCTCTGACGGCGTTTCCATCGGAAGCTACCTGGACACCCTAGTTGACGAACTTCCAAGCTACGTTCCTCACGCAGACATGGACGATCTCTCACACCAGGTCATTGCGACGGATGTGTTAGATAATGACACAAAGGCAGAATTAAACACATATTATTGCTTCAGATAATGGAACCATAAGCTGGAGGAGATGGTAGGCTGTTCTTATTGGTGTCTTCTGATTGGTGGTTGGTGCTTACCACTCGCCGCTCAGTTTATGGGGTGGGGGGGCAGGGGTGGAATTTAGACCATATAGTGTTTAATGTCAAGCAGCCCACTTTAACCAAGCAGGAATTAAGCACCTATCCATATTTTCACACAACACAATTATTTTCACAAGCACGTATAAGATATATTATGATTAATATGGCTTAGATTGAATATATAGATTTGGTTTCAGCATTGGTGAGGTCCACATCAGCTCCAAACCCACCGCCCCACTTAACACACAGTACCCCCACGATATTGGTAGGGTCATGAACTTACCATCCATACCCAAATTTACGCCCTTGGTACAATAGTATTATGGACTTGGAAATGATAGATGAGGAAATAAGAATACCTTTATTGTTCAGTTAAAGTTAAAAAAAAATAAAGTTCAAAGTTTTATTGTCATATGTACCAAGTACGGTGTACAGAGCACAATGAAATTCTTACTTGAAAACCTTCTTCGCAGACAAAAGACAGACAGAACAGTGCAACATCACTGTACAATAAATAGTCACAATATTCACTACTAAAAATAAAACTAAACAAAAATTGTCATGGTACAATGTACAACAATAACATGAATAATAAAAAATGATAAAATCAGCATGAGGGCACCTTTAAACTGGTGCTGTGTGTGGGGTATTTAGGTCAGATACGCTGTGAAACATGGTTTAGCTGCTAGTAAGTACATCTCCTTTCCTCAGGCTCCATGCAACACAAAATTCCCCAGGTCTTTAGGTACATTGCAAATTTCCTGGTTCGTTTTTTTTTTTTTTTTTTTGCATTCAACTGTTTAAATAATTAAGAGATTTCTTCACTACATTGTAGCAGTTTTGTAAAAGTCTTATTAGGTGTGAGAATATTTGGTAACACTTTACTCAAGGCCATGTTTTTAGTAATTTATAAACATTCATAATGCATGATAATGCATTCATAAAGCATTATAAGCATGGTTATAGATATTTATAACAAGGCATAACACATTATATCCATGTTTATTATTACAAAGGTATCTATAGTGCATTATAGTTGAGAGCTTCATAAAGCATTCATAATGTGTTATACCTTTTGATAAATATAGCCATGTTTATAATGCTTTATGAATGCATTATTGTTTGTTATGAAAGTGTTTATAAATTTTTAAAAACGTGATCTTAAGCACTTCCGAATATTTTCTTTTTTTGTTAATATTTTGTGCTCACAATCATGATATTTAATTGCAGAGGTGCTGGGCTGAGAAGCAGTCCACCCACAAATGAGGTGTCCACCGTCTCTAATTTTTGGCGCTGGAGAACTGGAAGGGACACATTTCTGGTGTGAAGCGGCCATTTTGGACGGACACTGAGAATTGCTGCACTGCTGATGCACCAATGCCAAGTTGCTATGGATACACCTGGGCACCTGGGCAGTGATGTCAATGCTGGACTTGACGAAAACCAAATCAATAGTTCTGAATTTCTCTTTTGAAAAAAACATTGGCTGATATTTTTTATTTATGATATGTTTAACTTTAGACTGATTTCTGTGGACATACAGTACCAGTCAGAAGTTTGGACACAGCTAACCATAAAAAGGTTTATTTGTACTATTTTCTCCATTTTAGAATAATTATAAATCCATCAGAACTATAAAATAACATATATGGAATTATGCGCTGACTGAAAAAGGATTAAAGATACACAAAAAAAAAATGTTTGGGGGAGCAGGGGTGACCTTATGGGATGCTCTACCAGCCGTCCTGAAGGAGGTCCCACATCTGCTGAGCTCTCATTGGCCGCTTTTCCTTCACTCTCTGGTCAAACTCCTCCAAAACTACCTCTACTGGGTTTTGGTCAGGTGACCAGGTCACGTGATATGAGACCACTCTCCTTTGCAGGCAGCTTGGCGTGTCCAAACTTTTGAAGTACTGTATATGTTATTTTACATCTAAGCGTAAAAGCCATGGCTAAAAGATGACGTGAACGGGACGTGAAGGCAGAGCTTTTAATGACCACATCTCCCTCTTTCTATTATTCTAACCCTGATTGTGCAATACTGCTAAACAACCGACTGCAGTTTCTTTGAAGAATCATCATGAGGGATCCAGAAGACGTCTCTGAAATAACATGCTGTTCGTGCAGGAGACTCTGAGGCTGGGTTACTGGAGGTCCTTCTACCCTCTGTAGGAGCCTAACTTCTTCAGTTCAGTAGCAGCCGCACTTGAATGCTCCTTTGCATGACAATGAAATTCTAAGCGCAGTTGTTGGTGTTAATCGAAGCATTGAAAACAGTCGTTCTTCTCTTAGCCACACAGCTATGTAGAATGTGCAAACCCTGTAATGACTATCCTCACCCCCAGCTTAATTTCTCCTCCTCTGCCGCAACTGCTAATCATGGAATCAAGCAGCTACTTCAAAAACTCATCCATTCAGGGATCTACTGTAGCATGCCGGATTCCCAGGTACGACACGTCAAGAAAGTGTTGCACATCTCTTCATTCAAAAGTCGATAACATCCATAAACATTCCACGGCACATCAATTATGCATTGTGCTGTTGACTAGACTTTTTTCACATCAATTATGTTGAAAGCAAAACACGATACCTTCACATTACTTATTTATGTGTTCTTTTCAGTTAGCAAAACACTCAAGACAAAACTATAGCTATTATGTGCCCTAAGTCACTCATAATATCCATATAAGTGCGTCAAAATTTCCCAAAACAAATCTGTACATTAGGTTAGAATGGATATTTCCGAGTACTCCATGCTTTGGAATTGGAAAATTGTTCTGCAACCTGTCCAGCTAGCGGGGGAATGAAAGGTATCAGATGCCAGATGTCAAGGCTCCGAGCAGAACAGCCTCAGAAGATGACACTGTCAGATTCTCCATGCAGGGCATTAGGTTTCATCACGAGGAGTCAACAATCATTTAATCAGCCCGTAATAACCTGACTATTCCCCCCAGCGAAATTTTCACTGCCCGTAGACAAGAGGAGAAAATGTTAGCATCATATCAAAGGAGTCACCTCACTGGGTGTATGTGGCAGGTGTGGAAAGCAATGCTGAGTATCACATATCGCCGTGCTGGAGAGCAGGCACACAGGAAGGAAATTAAAATAATGCTCACCCCTCCCCGAATCAGTGCTTTTATAGGATTTGGCACTGATAACACAATTCAGCTATTCTCAGGTTACATCCTGGAGGATTACACTGTGTGGTGGTTTTCATTTCTAACAGCCTAATGCTACTAAAAGGATTGGTAACGCCAGTAAAATTACCATAATGATTAGTTTAGCTGAGCACTTCAGTGATTCACTGGTGGAAAACCTGCACGCTTTGCAGCCTAAAAATAATGTAATGTTTGGCAGACTCTGTTGTCCAAAGCGATGGACAAGTGAGGACAGCTTGGGGTCAAAGACCAGGGTCCTCAGCATCCAGGACGCCTAGAGCAGTTGGGGTTAGGGGCCTTGATTAAGCACCCAACATTGATACAGCTACTCTGCCAGCCACAGGTTTTGAACTCACAACCTCCAAGACATAGGCTGAAATCCCAAATCCACTGAGCGACCTTCTGTGCCCTAGCTGTGCATAGATATTCGTACAAAAACTCATATACGGAAATGCTTTTTTTTCCCCAAAAATCCCGTCATGCACTCATTTTATCAAGGGAAATACACACACATATAGAGGTGAGTTGAAGCTTGGGGTCAGAGTGGAGGGTTAGCCTTTTATCTGGTGCCCCCGCAACAATTTTTTTGGGTTGGGGGGGGGGGTTTAGGGCCTTTCTTAAGGCCCCAACAGAGATGTGCCTATTCTGCCGAACCTCAAACTCAAACTTTTCAAGCACAGGGAGAGAGCACTAGCCCACTGAGCCACACATCCTAGCCCAAAATTAAGATGGTTCTACTAGGGTTCAAACCCAGGATCTTCTGAGCCTAAAGCAAATGTGATAACCGCTACACTACAGAACCAGCAAGAACGCCTTATATATTGTACAACATAAACCTGCCAGGTAAATAGTAAATAATTACAACATAAATAGTCCTTATAAGGTCAAAAATACACAAAGCAAACAAATAAAGGTTTGGGGCACTTGTTGACCATTTGACCCAAAATAGCTGGAAACATCTCAGTATCTGGTTTCTCAGCATACCTGCTACCCCTCAAGTGCGACAGATAAGCGGGAACATTACCTCTAAACATAAATAATTCATAATCATTCCTCGGGTTCAGGAGTGCCGTTAATAGGATAATGGTCTTTGTTATATAAGGTGGTGATATTTTACAATCCGGGTCATATTTCCAGTGATACTTGTTGAAGTTTGCCTTTGAGATCATTTTTACACCAGTAATGTTGAAAGTTCCTGTCTCGTGTTAAATATTATATTACCAAATAAACAGTTCTTACTAAATGACTTTACGACGTAATGAATCCAGCAACTTTTTGAAATAAGCTACACCCCCCCAATGTATAGTAGAATATATCAGCAGTTAAATGCCTCTTTGTTAGCTGGTTGCACAAGCATAAGTAAAGATACATTGGAATGCCACCAAGTAAGGCTTAGGGTCTAGTGTAGGGTCAGTCATTCATCCAGGGTCCCACAGGTATTTGGGGCCATTAAGAGCCTTGTTCAACAGCTTGATAGCCATGCAACTTTCGAGCATTTGAACTGACAACCATTCAAGTACATGCACAGAGGCTTAATGACAGAACCACACAAGACCAGCCACACGAGTTCTTGATATGTAACAAAGAAAGGGGGCATTTTAAATGTGATTCTATAAAACTACATTTACATCTGTTTATTTAGTGGATGCTTTTATCCAAAGCATCGTAAAATTAGGAAAGCAGAGTCAGCGTAGTTGGGTGTTGAGGGCCTTGCTCAGGGGCCTTCCGATCACAGGCAGAGTCTCCAAACCTACGGAGTATCTAGGACCAATTTATCATCAATCTGAACACGATGGATGACAAAAAATCTTTTGTTTCAAACTTTGGACAGGCTGTTTGAAAGTGCAGGATAGGATTTCTTTACATAATTTTTTTAGGTATTAATTCATGGCCACGATTGACTTCACGGTTTGCTTTTGGCTATGTATTATCAAAATTATAATGATTATCCAGATTAAACTAACAGTCACCAAAACCACAAAAAACATTCAACTTTTGGATTTAACAGGACCGAAGGCATTTAAAGGCCATCACACTTAAGCTACTTAATTTGTACATTATTTGTATACTAAGTGTCAGGCTAATAGCTTCAACACGCAGAGATTGTTTTAGAAAAAATGATATATATATATATATATATATATATATACATTTTTCTAAAGCCTAATGTTCCTACACTTGTGATAAAGGGTCACTTTTGCTATTCCTAACCGATGGGAGGCTTTATTCTTTCTTTATCAGAAGTCCAATTTTAAAGAGCTTCACAGCAATGCGTTTCTACTTGATGTGAGAATTTTGTCTCCTGGGTACAAAAATGTACAGCCAAGCCAGAATCAGCAGTCATCTCATCAAATATTCATTTTCATCTCTTCCCTGGTTACCAGCCCCAGTACTACCCGTCCCTGATTAAAAAAAGTCTCTGTGTGTGTGCGCATGTGTGTGCGCGCGTGTGTGTGCGCGTGTGTGTGCGTGTGTGTGCGTGTGTGTGTGTGTGTGTGTGTGTGTGTGTGTGTGTGTGTGTGTGTGTGTGTGTGT
>JAAGVU020000049.1:3427676-3457164 GCA_011763525.2 Mormyrus iriodes
GGTTGGCGGGTGTGGGGGTGGGGGGTTTGGTGGGTGTTGGGTGCGGGGGGGGGGGGGGGGGGGGGGGGGAATCTCGGTAGCTAAAGGATTTGGGGGTGTCTGTGTAAGTTTCGGATTCACATAGAGGTGGGATGTTCAGGTCCAGTAAGTAAAAATCCAGACCAAGATTTTATTTCAACCAACCAGTTGAGTATAAAGAGTCAGTCACATACATACTCAACTGGTTGTTTGAAACAAATTCTTGGTCTGGATTTTTACTATGGGGACCTGAACTTTCCAGCCCTGGATTCATACCCATACCCCCAAGCCTTTGGGCTTTTTGTGAGGTTCTCCCGAGAAAAGCTGCAATCAGGCGTATAAGCCCAGGTGTTTTAAAGGGGCCAAATACCCAAAGATACTATGAGGCTTAATCTCCACTTATCTGGAAGTTCAGGGCAATATCTAGAGCGTTCATCTCTTTAGCTGTGTGCTTTTTTTTAACACTGATTTCCGGGGTACGGCTAATACTGAAGATAATGACAGCGGCCTTATTGTTAGCTAACGCTTCTCAGAGCAGCACAGAAGATCTGCAGTAGGGCAACATTTAAAAACAAGTATAAATCAGGCATGAGCACATGTTAAATACTCTCGAGGCTCAGCTACTCAACCTAAATCAAAGCTGTAAATAAAATTACACCCGAGGCATGAGTTCATCGTGCTCACATCTGCACACAATTTCTATATACAATTTATTTGAAGCCAATCTTAGTAAAACACACTAAAACAAACCCAAGGGGAATTAAAGAGTGTGAATGGTGTAAAGCATTGATTAGATTACAAATAGATTAATTACACTGATTTGGTTCCCATTTTAGTGCAAGTGCTAATACTTGTATTTGAGCAATTGCTGAAAAATTCACGGGTTAAGGTTGCAGGGAAATAAACGAGAATAAATGTCAAGCACATTCCTGTGATTACTGCCATGCATAATTCCCTTAACATAAAAACAAGGAATACTCCAGGTGCCATCATGTACATTTTACCATATCAGCAGTGTTATGTAACACTGAGCTATAATTCATTCCTAAAAAAGACCTTTTTTTCTGAATCTAAAGTAGCATGGAAAAATACAGAATGAAAAAATAAAAATAAAACAACATTAAACAAACAAACAAACAACAATAATAATAATAATAACAATAAAAATAATAATAATAACGTAAATATGTAAACACTAACCATGTTGAGAATTCGTCGGATCATAATATTTTTAATAATATTTGTTTTGATGCCTTTCAGATTAAGTAACTTGGCCAAAGAACGGCACATTTGTGCATAAAAAGTGTTCTCAGGAATTTTATTCAAGTTGCTTTCAGGATGATCTCAGCTAGAATCTCAAGTCTGAGGAGCAGTTTATTCATGAACCCCTTGGAGATAAATGGAATTATTATGGCTTCCCAGTGCTCTCCCCAGCAGCCATGGAGTTGAGCTGGCGGCAGGACATAGGCAGTGTGAATTCTTAACATCTTAACATCACCTGGACCGAAGCTCTGGCCGTGGAATGTGCAGTATGCTAGTTAAACGGGCATCATTTGAGGAAGAATCACAAAATGAAAAGTAGCGACCATCCCAACAAGCTCAAAACCATCCCAAGCTGTAAAACGACACAGTGAGCCCACGCAAAATGTTGTATCGTAACAGAAATCAGACCCTGGAGCGTCAAACTCATTTATTGAAAGCTAAGTCTTTCACTACTACTACTTTTCAGACAGCTTTGCCTGAGTATAGAATCACGCTTTCATTACAGACTTCCATTGTCGGCAATGTTGAGACTTGAGGAGGGGGTGGGGGCGTATTTCGGACTGGAATGACTGCAGTTGGGTTCTTTAAGTGTGATATGCCTGATTTATTTCCGAGTTTCACAGCAGATGTGCAGTGCGGGGCACAAATTACAGGGCAGCACAAATCACTCTCATTCAGCGGACTGATCTGTCTTTTAGATGTCAATAGGGAAGGCACACTCAAAAAAGAGGCAGGTTTATTGCTCTCTGGTGAGAGAATGCAGTGTGAACCAGGGCCAGAGGGGAGTTAGCCAAAGTAACAAATTGTAAGATGTATTTAACACATATTCATCCTATTTTAACAAACAAACCTTGAATATCTATATTCCCAGTATAATGACAGTTAATTATCTATTTTACATGAAAATGTCTTTAGCATTGTCAACATAGCTAACTGTCTGCAGGTCATACAACTTTTTAAAAGAGGTTTTTTAAACAGGTAGGGATGCCATCGCATTATGAGGGCTGTGGTTTACGATTCTTGGTGGTCTGACACAACAAAAATTCCATGACAGACATATATCGAACCACTAAACCAGAGTTGTCACAGAAGATAACAGCTCAGATGGCCTTGCATGCTTTGATGGCAATAATTGTATCAGGCTACCACACCCTGTGCCGATGAGCGGAATATTCAGGAATGCAAAGCCAACTAACAGTTGTCTTGGGGTGAATAAAGCCAGTTAAAATTTATGAAGTCGTAAACAGTGCAGGGACTAAGATGCCATGTTAGTCTTATCTGTTCCTTCCCCTTTGCTCCCCTAACACCGCAATACCATAAATAAAACAAGAATACAAAACTTAGGAAAAGACCTGGGTATCCATCATTATTTTAAAGCCTGTAGGATTCTCATTTGCAGATGTTTCTATTCGTCCTATCTGTGTTTCTGCTTGTCAAGCGACTGCAGGATGTCCCTTATGTTACTGCTTGACACCCATGGTTTAGACCAGTGATCCTCAAACTGCTCCTCAAGGACCCGCATACAGGTCACGTTTTTGGAGCAAAAATGTTTGGGCTTTCTGACAGGGAGCTGGGAGGGAGCAAAAAACATGGACTATCTGGGGGTCCCCGAGGACCAACAGGGAAACAATGGTTTAGACATACTGGGAATCATCACCAGTGACACCTGTGGTCAATACAGACAGCTGTTTATGAACTAGCTTTAAATATATCTCAACAGCTATTATTTGCATGCATTATTGCATGCATCAGCCTTGACGTGACAAGAACACAGATGCGATGTTAGGAGGCATGGTGTTCAGTTTCCATTTTTCTAGGTGCGGAATAAATTCCCCAGAGCACCAGGGCAGAATGACTGAATGAACAAAGACACAATTTCAGTTTTTTTTGTCCAAACCATTTTACTTATAAAATAATAGCGATGGAACTATATAATCTGTTTTGAAAATAACTAAAGTATTGACTTCACAAGTTATGTAGCGCTATTTGTAATTTTGTCTTCTTGTTTTTTTTTTAATATATTTTATTATATCCTATATATTTTTAGGTCATTTCTCTAATTTGATATGATGCGATATGAAGTTGGCGAACCATCCAGAATAAGCATTGTACAAGTATATTGTTCTAGCACTGCTGCATGTGAAAAAAATAACTTTGCGCGTTAATTGCTTATCATCTATTGATTTCAGAAGATTAGTTAAAAATCTTACTGTTGCACATACACAGCAAAAATGTTACTTAGCGTTATGCTTAATTTACCTCCAGAAATTTCAAGAGTTTATTGATAAACATCTGGTTTCCATATCACTGCTCTGTGTAAATATTAAACTATCCTAATTAATGCTCATTTTAAAGCACTAGAAGTATTAAAGACTTCAGAATCATTCAACTTTTAGACAAAGCAGCACCACACAGTGATCACTGGTGTTTAGTCCTGGGGGCTATTCTGTTAGACACAGTGCACCATAATTCACGACATGACAGTTATATGTCTTCTATGTAAGTGTGTAAGAATGTGCTGTTTTTGCCTCAGAAATGACTGTGCCCCATTCAGTGGTACGTCACTGGTGAAACAACATCCTTTTACAGTATTCCTCATTAACTCCCCCAGGGATACACACTATTCAAGGGGCGTAATGAAGGACTTCAGGAGGGTGGACCATCTCCAAATGGGGCGTTAGCTGGTCTTATCATAAGCAATAGTGTTTTGTTTGAAATACATAATATATTCTTCTTACAGGCAAGATACATGGATATGTTCTTCAGTGTTATGTGGTTGATGACCCAAGATAAAACGAGCTTGATGAGACGCTTCAGAATAATGTCCCGGATTCACGTTTCAATCATATCCAACACAGGCCAGGTTCAGCAACGTGCCACAGGTTAAGGGGTGCAGAGTCTAAACCGTAGGTTTGCAGGTGCTCTGACTGTGATGCAAGATCCGAACGATCGAATACAAACAGCAGTCTGCAGATCATCGTAGAGCATCATTGGAATGAGTAAATATTTCATCATCTATAATACGTCAATATAATATGTTATGAAATCCTGAAATGACACAACCAGCTGGCACATTAATAATAACAGCAACAGGTTCTGACGCTGGGCTGCAGTAACTGAAATTAATTAAATGATACTTTGGCAGTTCCCACACAATCAGTGGGACATTTATAAGCATTTCCAATAACGTAACACCACACTGGCCACCAATTCTTTGACAAACCGGTGCTGTGACACAACGGGGAAAGGAATCAGGATAAACATACGGCCCTAAACGTCTTCAGCTAGAAGCAACAGTGGACAGCAGCTTGTGCTCGCTAAACCGAAAGGTAAGTACGCTGAAGACAGATGCCTGTTGTGGCCTTTCCCTGTCACCCAGCACTGCGGAGTTCAGTGACAGATGTGAGCCCCTTGCAGCATCCCATAAGCGCAGGACCATGCCAGCGTGTGCATATGGGTGTTTCATGAACACCAAGGCCAGGCAGACCATCAGTCACGGTTTTATCTCGTGTGCTAATTTAAGTATGGTGGCATAAATCCACACGGACGTGGTCTGTTTGTCAGCATAATGGAGATTACTCCCCTCTGTGCCCTGCAAATGCACCAGGTCTTAGAATCACAGATCATAACTGTGCTTTCTGGTAATACAGACAGTCAGAGCTGCTAACTTATTACCGATCTAGCTAGAAAACAAATAAAAACTCAAAAAGCAACGCACAGCAACTTCTACAAGCAACCAAAACACTACAGGCTCAACCATCATACCTTCCAAATCAACCAGCTGACGACTAAACAACCACAACAAGCTAATGAGAACCAGGTGGCCGACCTGCAGAACTGGGGCTGGTGATAGCGAGCCATGGTAACAATCGAGATCACCCGAACCTCACTGGATCGTTTCTCCTGAGTGATGCTTGTGACTACAGCATCTGAGTCAACCGTGGATTTGAGTCGTGCATGCGCTGCCAATCTGAGTCAACAGCGTTAAACTATTAAAGCATTAAACTATTCAAGTAATAAAGGACTTTAGACCATCCGCCAAACCTGCACCCATCTCCTGTACTTGCATAAAGTTTCATAAATGATTGATCACATCTAATTGTCTGTATTGACACTGTCAGAGCCCTGCACAGGAACTCGACTCATACGTTTTTGGTATTTGGCTTGCTTTTAGTTAGTATTTAATTTAAGTGATTTTTATTCATTTTTTTCGTTGCTTTTGTATTTGCCTTTCAATGCTGGCTCATGCCGACTCACATCCACAGATGACTCAGATCCTGCAGTTACAATGCTTACATCAAAGCCCAGTTTGTTTAAGTGACCAATAGTATTGCATATTCTCACAGAATAAGGGTTGCATAATGACCTCACCCTGTAGCATACTGAGTCAACACTATTATCTGCAAAGAATACTTTTAGTCTATAGGATGCCTAAATAAGCATTTCTCTATTTTGTTGCCACCATTCATGTTGTCTTTCAAAAGTGCTATTCCCTCAGCACAACTTACTTACCTTACTTCGACACAATGTTAACCTTGCAAAAATGCCTGTGAAAGGAAATGAGACTGTATTCAATGTGATTTCTGCCACTTTGTGAAAACTTATAGACAAACACAGAGATGTGAGCTTTAAACACTGGTGGGTTTTAAAGCAGCCATTAAAATGACCCCAGCCAGCATCCGTAAGCATATCTTGAGTGCCTCGGAAAAGCAGCCATAAAGTCAGTCATACGGCACGAACACCGGATTATTTGAATATAGAACTCACTTAAATTGTTGTCTTAATAGCCCACTAGGGAATGTTACAAAATGTGTATGTTTACATTGTATCTGACCTTATAAAATATTAAGGAACACCATAAATAAATATTATAAAAGGAAAAAGACTTTCTGAAATCGTTTGGGAGGATTCTTAATAATAATCACATGCAGTATATCACATATTGTTATACGTATACTGTCACAGTATTGATTAAATGTTGCTTACAGGTAGACTTATGTAACCAAGACTGGGAGAATCATTAATCAGGGTTAAAAGAAGGAAAATAAACTGATTGAAGACAGACCGAAAAATGCTTTACTGACTAATGGGTGAGTTGGCTTTTCTTTTTCATTAGTTATCCAGTGAATAAGAATCATTAAGATTTGTGATTCTCAGTTTTAATACATCAATCACCATTTCATTATGACTGATACATTTTAAGACACGATAGTGAACTGAAGACGAATGTAGATCAAGTTACGATTACACCCAAATTAAAATGTTTACAAACATTTTTGAACATTCATCTACATTCCGAAAAACATCAAAAAACTGTGGCTCTCAGTCTTGGTCCTAGGAAAGCATGCAGGTTCTCCATCTAGCTGAGCACTTGAATGTATGACTTATAGCTGTAAGTGAGCCAATTTAGCCCCCTATTTCAGCTGGTCAGAGGTTTATGAAGAGCGGGGGAGACCCGCAAAGCCAGAACTGAGTCAAACCCAAGAATAAATCATAGTGCCCTTGAATACTCTGCTCACACTCCCCATATGATGTCAATTTCATTCCGCTGACTCTTTAAGTTCTAGAGTCCACGTGTCCCATTAGTCTCATTCTCAGAGGACATTAGTTACCCCTCTGTTTGCATGGGCTATCAGGAGCTGATATCATCGGTCATGGAACATGTAGCTTTGCCATCAAAATTGTTCTTTCGCTGGTACTGTGGCATAACGTCTGTCTGTCTGTCTGTCACAGTTTCTTGCAGTTCCTGGCCTCATATTTCCACTGTGAATGCTGAAATAATGCTTGTTTCACATCTCAACATGTACCTTGCATTGTATGGAAGCCCAACAAAAGAGGATACTACTTATCAATCAAATGTATTTAATTTAAAAGCATCCATTTCATCAAGTGAGGTCTGCTTACAGACCCAAAGTGGCATAGCGTATACAATGCACCTTCATGCTGTAACACTTATTAATCCCAGAATCTGCTGCTTGCAGATCAGGAAACACTGGGCACGAGACAGGGGAACACCCAGGTTGGAATATAAGCCAATTGCAGGGCACATACAAACATCCACGGACATACACACAAATGGCAAGTTAAAGACACCAGTACACGCCAAAGAATTCAGGGACAACGTACCAGTGAAGTATTATTTATCTAAGGGAAATTAATATATAAGGGGGCCAAATGTAGTTTACCTGTTGCATAACAAAATGGATAAAACCATTGCATTTTATGAAATCATACCCCATTTTAAATGTTCAAACTATCACAGGACACAAATGAACCCCAACAGATATGCTTATGGGTTATTAGAGCTGGTAGTGAATTCCAGTCGTGTGGATATAGACGTATGCCCAACGTACTGAAAGGTGCACCTGGACCATTCACATATTAATGGAATGGCCTGTTTTTTTTTCTCTTTTTGGCAGTGTTCCCCTTTCATCAGGGTTGTATTTCAGTGGAGTTTCCCTACCAGTAGGAACAGAATAAGCTCTAACCTCCAGCATTAAGCTCCTGCACAGGCTAGCACATTGGATTCTCCGTAGGAGTTTACTTCACAAAAACACCAAGAGGCACCATTTCAGCAGCGCCGAGGACAGATTTCACAGCAAGCCTGTCACGCGTCACATTTCACAGCTACGCCTTTCGTGTACACTGCCAAATGCACACAAAAACCAGCTCATTTAATTTGATTTTATCGGCCCACGTGCTACTTTGTATATGAGACACGTGAAACCATATCTCTCAGCGAGGGAGAGAGTAGCCATAAATGTTCAGGCAAGGCCCAACAAGTATGGAACGACTTCTTTATGTGCTTGCAAATCAAGGGCAAGTGAAAGCACGTCGTCTGTGATTATGTATCGTCTAGTTTTGGAAGCTGGCCACTGATAATAGTGGGTTTGCGCGAAACAGCAGCTGACGGGGCATTGCGGAGGGGTTCGGAGTTGTGAAATTCAGCTGGATTAGTTTGAGGAATATCCCGCGGGGTGTGGCCATAAATTAAAAACAAACAAAAAAATAAATAACAGATGTCATGGGCAGATACTGTCATGGCTAATGCTGTATTTTTATGTTTGTGGCACAGTATTTCTGTATTTCATTTCAGTATTTCTATATCATCATGATAATGCTCATCTCTGCAAAGATGGAAGTCCACAGTTCAGATTATTAAGCAGGCTCTGGTTAGGACAGTGAATGGGACCATGTGACTTGGATTCGTTGACATGGTGAAAACTGCTTCTGCTTTGGGGAAGCAGGGATCTGTTAGGGCAGTGTTTCTGATCCCAGTCCTCGGGGACCCCCAGACATACACGTATTCTCTGTTCTTGATTGACTGGCTGGGAGGGAGCAAAAATGTGGACTGTCTGGGGGTCCCTAGGACTGTTATGTAGCGTAAGGATGGGAAAAGAGCAAACACCAAAATGAAAATATAAAAAATCTAAATAATATTTATACTCATTACAGTGACCAGGGATAGGTGTGACTAATTAACATGCAAAACCCTGGTCTCTGTACTCTTTATCTCAAGAACACCACATCCCACCATCTCAGAAAGACAATGTGATTTCACATTCAATTTATTTTTTGGAACACAATTAGTAAATCTGTTGCTGTAAGTCCTTGGAATAATTTATTTACAGTTGGGATTTTCCTCTTTTGAAAATTACACTTGTGATTTTATTGTCCACGTAACCGGAATATCTGTAAACCAAGTACACAATTAGTGTAGTTAATTATTTATGTAAATAAATTTAAATCAGAGTAGTTTTAGGGAAATTAATAAATCCAACTTTCATTGCTGTGGAATGATTTTAGAATATTTGCACAGACATACCACAAGATTAATTATAAATCATAAGAGTAAAAGCTGAACCATTATTTCCTGAAGGACAGTGTCTTTCATGCACCTAAAAAGAGTGAAACAAACATCAACGTACCATTTAGAGCTGAAATTTACTAGTAACAAAATGATAACAATGGTAGAAGTGCACATTTTATCAATAATACATGAGATCTGTGCTCAACATTTCCCACATGAACTGTCCACCATCTGTCAATCACTTTCCAAAATGAAAATATGCGTAACTACCTACTTTCCCGGAGATCAAATGGACACAGTAAATGACCATTCAAATGGAAAAAACCTGCCCAACATTTTTATCACATTTAACATATGATAATAAACATTATCTACCATTTATATCCAAAAATAAGTGTATATATAATATTATATATATGGTAGATGGTATATATAGGATATGAGAGAGAGAGAGAGAGAGAGAGAATCAGCTTGATGACATTAAAGGAGTCTGTATGTACAGTGGCTATAATGTGCAGGATGTTATTATGAAGGTTCTTCAGGAGATGATCTTCAGTGAAGATGATGGTTCCTCTTGTCCTGTACAGCAGTATTTCCTAACCCGGTCCTTGGGGCCTCCTAGACAGTCTACGTTTTTGCCCCCAGCTCCTAGAGGGGTGCAAAAATGTGGACTGTCTTGCAGGGAGCTGGGAAGGTGCAAAAACGTGGACCAGCTGTAAGTTGAGAGACACTACTCAGGATACAGTATCCACAGCAGGAGACTCCCTCTATGCAAAGATTCACTATCTGATCATCATGCTTCAGCCTTATAGGTGGCTCCCTGCACATGAGAACAGGGACATTGTCAGCTCAATGTCACTTAGGCACATTCACATATTAGGGAATGAATGTCTTTCACATAAGTGACACCCTAGTCTGAATGGTACACAAAGCACAGTCAGAGATGAAGGAATCACCGCTGTATTCTAGCTCTCCATCCTTACCTAAGATAGTTAAATTCACCTGTATTTATTTATTTAGAAGATGCTTTTAATCCAAAGCAACATACAGGTCAGAAGTCAGAAGCATCTAGTCCCTGGAGCAACTGGGGTTAGGTGTCTTGCTCTAGGGCCCAACAGTGACATTAGTCTGCCTACCCTGATATTTGACCCTGGAACCTTCCGATCACAGACGCAGTATTCGGCTAGGAAATTCAGAGGTGCCCCCCAGGGGCCTTACCTAGCTGAACCCTGATTTCACATTAACAGGGAGCTGCTGAATTTTCCCACGCCAGTCCCGCGAAGCTGTTGTCCTCCATCTTCGTTTTGTGCTGGGGGGAGCTGTAATGGAGAGATGTGATTAAAGAGGTCTGAAGGTGAGCATTTCTGTGTCTGTTAGTAAACAAAGGCTTGTGCTATGTCTGATCCAGGACAAAAGGATCTGCTGGAGATCTGAGCCTAAAAGCAGGGCCAGCTTGCTTGTTGATATGGGGCAGATATGACTAGGTGTGTGTGAGAGAGCCCTAACTGCATGGGAGGCCGGCCACTGCATGGGCTGGTGAAGAGCCCCTAGGGACCACCTACCTGGCCAAAGCGAAAAACACGATGCAGTTATACTGGGAGACAGGGCACCGGCGAGCTCAGCAAGGCCTGACCACTGAATACTGGTTACGCTTGTGCAAAACGAGCGTAACGCGCCGTCCCAAGTCAGTCATCCGTCACGCCTCCCGTTGCTTATTAGTGCCGTAAATGCTATTTACATCGTGCCCTAAGTGCTGCTCATGTGCTGTGAGTGAGATTTACACACACTGGAAGTGCTGTTTACGTATGACACGGGTGCAGTTTACGAACTTCCTAAGTGCCGTTTAGCTAAAATGGTGGTCTCTTCCGTTACATCAGCTGACCTGCAGCTCCACGACCCCCCACTATGTCATCCATGAGGCTGGCGACTCCCTCGTGACTCACGCCCTTTCTATGTAACCCATTTGTTGATGCTTAAGATCCAGTCCCCGATCTGACACTCAAAACTCACCGGATACATGCATGATGTGAATTGTATCCTAGGAAACATGTTTCTTTATTAGTATGATATACATGATTTGTAAACGGCTTCTGCAGACGATCATAATAGAAAATAAACAAAATTATAATAATAAATGAAAATCTGTTTAAGAATACTTTTTGACTAAGTGATGCATGAAACAATGTAAAACAATATAAAATTTGAATACATTTTTGGAATTTAATCCATATGTAGGGAATAATTCAAATCCAAGTTATACACAATGTCTTGGACTCATTCAGCACTTAAGCTAGCTGTGCTCTTTTAAGACTGACGTAAAGATCAGTTCAAAAGTTCACACCCAAGACCACTGTTCTGTTTGAAAGATGCAAAGCAGTGAAGTAATTCGTTATTTATGGTCACAGATGGCCGCCTCTTTGTGGTCTCATTGTCCTCAACAGAACTCTCACGGCGAAACGGAACAATGGTCATCCTGTGCGCGGTCATGCCGCGAGCTAACCTAGGCGGGTGGGGGTAGAATTGAGACCCAGCTTTGCGGCCCCCAGCAGCATTCCGGAAGTCTAACACGTGACAGCCTTCTGAGAGGCCTCTGTTTTCAATGCCCAGTGCCATCAAACAGCTCGCTCTCAAGTTAGCGGACCCATTCTCAGTGCCGGTGACTCCGCCCCTGGGACAGCGGGATGCACCTCGGGGACAAAAACGGGAATGGCGACGGCGCACTGCTCCCCCAGCAGTTCTGATTCCCGGAGACTCTGTGGCTTCTTGGACACAACCAGGGTGAAACACAGGAGACACAAACGGAATTCTCGTGCAGGCGTTAAATTGATGAACAAAATTTCACAAAACTCACTCAGTCCATCTTTTGTTGTTTTTGAGATCTCAGTCCTCATGGAATCCAACGAAGAACTTTTATTAAGGCCTTGTCCACAGGTGCACGGGTATTTTTGAAAGCACAGCTTATTGTCTGCGCTTTGGCCTTTTGTCCACGTGCAAATGGTTTTAGGTCACTGAAAACAGAGATTTTGTAAAACTCCGTCCAAGGTGAAGATTTTCAGAAACTCCATTTTCAGCGTCGACATGTAGACAGGGAAAACGGAGATTTTAGCTTGTAATGTCAGAGTGTGTGCTGTTACATACTTAGTTACTGTATGTAAAAATGTACGCCATTCGCTGTCTACATCAGCTGTTTTTAGCCTAGCAGAACTGGTAATAAGGCTTCTGATTGGTCAGCATGGCTTTACGGTTACAGTTATAGCAGCGCCTGCTGGTTTGGCGTGCTTTTGACAGCACGTTTTACCATTTTCATGTGGACAGCGAGGAGGAAAACCACTATTTTTAAACATAGCCGTGTACGTATGGACGAGGCCAAAGTTTCCTAAACTCAAGTCCACAGAAATGGTACTTACTTACGAAACTGTACCGTCCATTTATCCTGTGGACTGAGTTAGTTTTGGAAATTTGCTGCCCAATTACACTATTTGAAAACATCTTTTATTAGTTGGTGAAATCAACGCAAAAATGCCAACCTTGAAAACTGAAACGGTCTGGATCTCTAGATAGTCGTCTGATGCTGTGGGGAAGGTCAAGGATACTGATCAAAGATAATAACCAGATTTGGTTATGCAAGACCATACGAGGAGAGTTTAGTTGTGGGGGGATAAAACAGGCTAAGGGAAGTTGCTCAGATTTTTCCCCATGTTCCTCCACTTAGCCTGGATTTGTTTGCTCTTTACAATCCCTCAGTATTGGCAGGAAACATGAGAGTCACTTGCAATCATAACTTTTCCACTAGCTGTTGCGTTTTCTCTGGAGTACAGACAGACTCTTATCAATATATCCACCAGTGTCTGCCTGTCTGTTCTGTGAGGGATACGGACATAGAGGAGGGGATATCAGCTGGTAAACGCTTGTCGCCCTGAAATACGTAGACAGCCATATGAAAAACTTCACAGTTCAGGGTCAATGTCATGGGGTGGCATCCGCGGGCCATGCCCCCCCCCCCCAAATGCCACATCGCAAGGACACCGTCTTTCATTTTTAAATTATTTTCATTTATTTTTTAGTAAAAACAACTGAGCCAAGTCCCTCCCAAGAGCATGGCTATGGACTGTCTGGAATACCCAATGTACAATCCCCCATTGACAGCTTTTCCCATCATCACCTCATGCCTCCCATCAAATCTGTTGTGGCGCCAGCACTTTCATAGCTTGAGTAGTTAAGGTAACAGATTAAAATACATGTACACATATACGTTACATTACCTGGCTGCAGAGTGACTGTGACCCCTCAGTGAAAATGTTCCTCGCTTTACAACGGGCCACTTGTAGACTTATCGGTCTGGGACAGCACTGCAAAAGCAGGACAGCATTAAAAATACCCCCTGCTTGTATTCGGCATTGGTATGACCCGTCCAAGGTCCCGCCCACTGACTCCGCTGACCTTCAACAGGGCAGTCACATACAGCTGTGATGCAGCCCGGACATCTTCCCCATTCACAGACAGGATGCGGTCCCCCTCCCTCAGCCTGCTGCCCTGCAGGGTTTCCGAGACAAATATACCTGGATCATTCCTGCGGGGGTGGAGGAGCAAAGTGAGTGATCAAGCAATAAGGGGGTGACTGTCTAGCAAAACACAAGCCCACCACGCCTTGAGAAAAATTTATATGCATGTAAATTGCAAGGTGTGTTGACACATCTTTTTTGTCAATACCTAAAATGTGTCAAATCTGAGAGACATCTTTTTATAGCTCACACAGACACCTTGGAAGGAATTGCTTTGAAGGAGAAGCCGGCCATGCAGTGCTGAGTATTTCCCCGACAGTTCACATTGTCTACCGATGGCAGATGACAAGCAGGCAGATTTCAGGACAGCCCCAGTGTACCTTCTCCCGAGAACTTTGAGGCCCAGCTCCTGGCCTGGCTCCCCCGGTAACTCCAACACGAAGATCTCCCACAGGTCTTCCTCTCTGCAACGAGCCACGTCACGGCACACAGTCGGCGGGACCTCCCGCTGGGTCCCACTCACGATGCCAACGGCTTTGTCGCATGTGGCAGCCCTCAGGTCGGTGCTATTCACCTGTTCGGGGACAGAGGGCGCCATTGTGTCAATTTCATCGTTCTGGGGATGTGTTACCTCTTAATCTGCCTGAATCAGGACAAGTTTCAGACAGGCGAGGTATTTTTTTGTCTTCGCTGAGGTGTAATTGGTGAAAATGGATTTTGTGTGCAGGCAGTGTCATGTCACATAGCTACCCTGTGAGGAACCTGATTCCCTAAATGGTTCTTATTGTAACATGCAAAGAGCAGCTAGAGGTCACCAATTTCCCAGAAAATGATATGTCATGACAGGAAAACAAATCATTAAATTCATTTCCACATTTGAATGAATAATCGTCATACATAAGTGCACATTCATGCTCATTATTTCCAGTACCGCAGTAAAAGTAACAACCAGTAAACAGGCTTTTGGGAGCTGTGAAATGTGAGGCACAGTCTCCCGTTTCCCTGCCAGGTAGGAGGACCGTTCGTGGCTGAGGGCCAGTGATGAATAGCGAGGGATAATTTACTGGGGTCACGGGGTACTATCCACTGGCTGAACTAAGCTGCTCTAATTTCTCCTGCCTGGCTGCCCCCATTAGCCACGAGCCGGGTGAACGGAGACCAGGGCACCTCCAGGATCTGGTCCTCGGGATGGAGATGTCTGTCCTTGGAGGTGGCCCCCTCTTCAGAGAGCTCGGGAATGACGATAGCCCCCTGGAAAAGGAGACAGGAAGGAGAAGAATGATCTAACCTGGGCCCCTGTGGGTCACATTCCAGGCCCGGGCTGTATCTCCAGCTACTGGATGGAGAACATTACACTGGACACCAACACGTTCATCTGGCAAATCAGATTACGGTTATTTGACATTGAAAACTTTCGTTCAGTTTCGTTAGTTGTGCGGCATATAGCGCTCTGAACACTAACCGAAAGGGTGTCACTCCCCCCCGAAATGCTGCGGCTGAGATCAGCATGCCCCATAGGGACGCCGATGGTGACCTCACAGCCAGGAATTATGGGGCAGGGCCTTAGGTCAGAAGTCAGGGCGGGTGGCCTGTCGGAACCTGCGATACAGAGCCAATTATTATGCAGTTAGGTTACTGAAAAACCTAAATGTTAGCCTAGCAACTGCTAATCTCTTATCAAAATAAAACAGGAAGAAGAGAATGGTGTTGTTTTGTATTAAAAAATCAGGATAGATGTTTTGGAAGATGGATGGTTAAATCTTCATATCCGAAGTGGTACCTGCATATATTATCACCCTATTTGCATGTTTCTAAGTATATGCCACGCTCCTGTACGTCAGTGTGTGGAGTAACTCCAGCTCCATTTATGCTTGAAGGTGCCATTCTCACCTCGGTCTGGCGCCATGGAAACGAGGGCTTTCAGCCCATCGGAGACTCTCCTTCCTGGTTCAGCAGTTGAGGGCAGTAAGTCTGGGTCATTCCCAGAGACGTCCGGCTGTAGCCGACCGCCTGCCTTCCCCGGGAGACTTCCTGCCTGCGAGCCACCGAAAAAAAAAAGAACAATAAAATAAAACATATAAAAGACATCGCCTCAAAGTCTGCAATCTTCCATTAGACACATATAGAAATGAAAATAGCTGCAAGGAGCATGACATGCAGAGGAATGAACGTGATTATAACCTTCGCAACAAGCAGTCCGACAGAACTTTCATCATTCACAGCCGGGATCCAGACCCCAACTTTTACCCAGCTGTCCTGCAGACAACGGACAAATAACTTATGCGTGTTTACGCAGAACACTGTAAGAAACTGAAAAGAACATTGCTCCACTATTTACAAAACATAAGCAAGCAAAGACACAATGTGACGTCCGAACTTTGTCTATACCTGCTGTATGGATGTGAGCACTGACAGCTGGAGACAAATGCCCTGTGCGTGTGAACATATCTGGCCAAATAAACCTGATTCTTACGCTAAATCTTCTTCTTAACCATTACTGTATACTGAAAAACACCATCACCACCATGGTTGCCTTGCATATTATCATTTATATTGTAATTATTATCAATAATGTCTGTGCTGCTGGGTTTGTAAAGTGACCATGACATTATGAGCTTTGCAGCCCATAGAGTGTGAGGCCGCCCTCCCTCTGCTTTAGCGGCACCAGCGGTAATGGGCAGACAGAAAGGACACAGGCTTTGTTTCCCATCGTCTCCCAGGCCCGTCGTTACCGTGACACGTTCCTCCCTGGTCAGACTCTCGACAGGCACCCCGCTCGCTCCATCCTCCTCGCAAACGTCTGTCCCCATGCCACCAGGGTCCTGGGCATAAACATAACAGTAAACTCAGACGGGGAATTCAGATTTGACACGCGCAGATCCTGCACTTCTTGCTGTAGCTGGATTTCCGAACCTGACCGAAAACAAGAAACACCGCTATAAACTGGCTTCAGCAGGTGTTACGTTAGTAATTTATATTATAATGCGTATTATATTCACTTTGATTTGACTCATTCATAGCCGCAGTAAAGGGAGGGAAAGACCGGACGATTCCCTGAATGACAGGGGCCCAAAAAATTTGAAACATAATTGGATTGTTCTGGGTTGAGAGCCCAATATGAGATGCTTTCATGGGGCCCAAAATCTCTAGCGGTGCCCCTGACCTGAATGTGTCTGGATAGGTCAGGAATACAGAAACAATTTGCACGTACTGCCTACCTTGGGCAGGGTCATGTGATAGACATTTTTGCACATGTCAATAGTTACTGCAGGGGGAGACATTACAGGCTGAATAATGTCCAGCTAAATAAAAACAAAATGCGACATATTTAAAAACAATGTCTCCTTCCTATAAATAATCCACAAAGAGTGAATGATAGAAGAGTAAGGTTATTTTTTAGTTAAAGGTATGAATTAAGTAAATGTCATTTGTCCTGTGAGGTACGATGAAGTGTCACACAGAACCGGACAAAAGTCTAGACGTCACAGTTTGATTTCTAGGTCATGTACACGGAACGGTCATTGGGGTTGCTGGCAGCAGTTACCTCTGGTTCTGCGCCCGGCACATCCCTGCATTTCTTCACCGCTTCCACAGCCATCTGGTCAAAGGCATTTACGTTCCTGTTGAGGTGGCATCATCTGCATGAGTCACAGCTGAACTTCTCTTAATTTGGGCTGCGTATAGGTTATCAAAGAAACTCCCCTTTGTGGATCCCTCCATTTCTCAGGGTTGGGGCTGGGGTCAAGCTGAGCTTACGGACCTTGTACCAGAAGGACTGGGACTGCAGTGTGGATGTTGAAGGTAGAGGGACACTTAGCACAAACTGATGGCTGCTTGATGTGACTAAAGCCTCACAGTGCAAAGGACACTACTGACCTCTGTTGGTAGGAAAGGGTAGTGCATTCTGTAATAATTCAAGCCAGTTTGCAGCTCTACCTCTGTGCACCTACCTCATAAAAATGATGTTGACCCTTGACGGTGCACTTTTCATAATGGTGGCGGCATCCTTGTGACTGCAGCCATAAAGAATCTGGCCATTTATCTAATCACACCAAGAAAGAAGTGAGGCATGGCATTTAGGCATCGAGAGAAACGCACAGAGCAGAGTTATTCAACACTTGACGTTTATTTGAGTCCTGCTGGCTGAACTAGCCCTGCCCACTTGTCAGTGAATGGCACGGATAGGACTGAGTGTGCTCTATTCTGAGCATCTCCACTCAGCATTAGAGTCCCACAAGAAAAGTCCCCCACCTCCAACAGTTCGTCCCCCACCAGGATATGGCCGTCCTTGCCGGCAGCCCCACGAGGGTCAACACTTTCCACGAAGACTCCAGCACCAGAGCAGCCTCTGTTCGTAGCCAGCGTGAGCCCCAGGCCCGTTGCACCCAGCTCCAGCTCGACCATGTGCAGCGCCCCCAACAGGCTTCCATATCGCTGAGCGAGCTTACCTAAGCGGTACATAGGAGAGTCAGCTGCCTGCATTTGATGACCTAACAGCACACACAACAGGGGCACCAGTATGTGTGCCAAAAGGAAAACCGACCAACTGCTAGAGTCCGGCTTCTAAAATCATTCACCCAACATGTTCTGTAAACCGGTAACACCATGTGCTTTGAAAACATGACTACACGGAAAGCTATCTGAGTCGAGGGAGATGATGAACTTCAGTCTGCAGCTTAACAAATGCACAGCAGGTAGGTATCATCATGTTATGTGTTTACACCAGTTTGAGGCACACGGGGGCGGACATCTGAGGTAGGACGCCACCTAGAGGCACACTGGGTATAACACGGGAAGACAGCTGGGAGAGAAAACTGTAAACAGAGATGGGAGGGAAGTACTGATAATGAGTCGTACTCCAGCTGTAGCCAAATTCATCCTCTTCCTCTTTCTCCAGAGAGCTAGAGGGCAGTGGTGGTCTCTCCGGAACATCCTGCACCATGTCTGTGTCTGTCTCCCCAATGTGGGGCATCTGCGGCAGTTTCAGGAGTGAGTAAACAGGCGAGGGAGTCTTCGCCATGTCCCTGTGTGCTGATGGCTGGGGCAGTAAGGAGAAACCAGCTTTACTGGCAGGCTAAATACAATTGATTGGTAAAATTGGACAACATTATGAACAATTCTGCCCATCCACTCCAAGGGATGCTATCCTGGAACACATTTAGCCACCACGGTGTGCTAGAAAACAATACTGTATAATTATATAATTATATGATCATATAATGTTTGTTATAAATGTATTTTAATGCTGCCATATCTCGTTCATTGGAAGTGCTATGAATCCTGTGCTTTAAGACATGTTAAGGTATACCTATATTCTGCTTATGAATGTTCTATGAATGCATTATGAAAGTGCACTGAATGTTCTATGAATGCATTATAAAGGCTTATGAAAGTGCAGTTAATGTAAAGCATTACCCAATTTTATAGAATTCATAACAGGAAACACACATGTGCATATCTGACACTGATGCCGAACAAACCTTAAAAGGGGCAGGGGTGAAGGTCTTAGCTGGGGAGAGGCGGATGAAAGGCCTACACTGAATGCTGGACTCCTGCAGTAACAAAAATAAAATCATCCAAGACAACACTGTTAATAATAAGGGTTTTAATTAAACCACCATTAAACATCTGAGTTATGTACTCAGGAAGACATCCCAAAACGCGAGGAAGATGGATGTATCTCAGATTCTTACCGTGTGATTATAGCTTGAGTTTAATCCATCGACTTCCTCCTGTTCACAGAAATCTGTAGCTGGTGGCTGTTTAAAGCATTTCAGCAAGTTACACAAGTATTTCATCTTAAAAGCAACATATTTAAAGGTGATTAACTGAATGAAAGACAACAGTAAAGATCAAATCATTTAGGTTTATGGATAATGTCATTATATCTAAATATCAGTGTCTGCCTTGGTATGACATGGTGCTGACAGGGTAATTTAGGACCTTACTCTCATTCACATGCCATGTCTTCAGTAATAGACAACAAACAATCTTGAATTTCGGGATAGAGGGTGGATGTTTCTTGCCATCAGTTCACAATCGCAATTGACGTGTGGCGTGTAACAATTGTGAAGGCGGCTATTGTGAAGGGATCTGATTAACTAGAGGAACCTTAAAGAGCCAGTGTAAATTTAACACTGTGAGTATTTGTATAGAGACCACAGCGACACTCTCAGTGTTAAGCCGACACCAGCAATGCCAGGAAGAAGGGAGATGCACGACGAGCTCCTGACCTCAGGAGGAGCAGGGGTATGGCCAGCGACAGGTGGATCGGGGCCAGAACACGGGTTCGACCGTAGAAAGGGCAAAGGCGGCTTCTATGAGCAACACAGAGCATCCAATTTAGAGGATAACGGGGGCAATACGATAGACAGAGAATTCAATAAGGGTCTGCTTGTGGAACCAGCCATTACTCAGTAAGCCTGGCGATACAGCAATATGGAGCTGTTAAAATCAGTTTAATGTGCAATATTCACTGAGCAGGGGACATAAACTGCCTCACATAGCCTCAGTTGTATTACTCAATTAATTTATATGATTTTACATATATACTTGGCAGTTTTAAGTTTTAAAATAAGTATCGAAAATGGCAATCATATATATGCTTACATTTTTTCACCTTGGGTTAGAGGATAATATACTGATGACAGATTAAATTAACCTATTACTTCTGGCCGGGTGTTAAAGTAACGCACGTTATAATATGCACAAGTATATGAAATGCATATACATGTGGAGCTTATAGAGCGTTTGCGATTTCAAACATTTGACACACTGCAGTGAAGATTTTAGTCTGACGGTGAAATGAAACGCCCCAAACCATTATACATCGCAAAACATTAAAGAACACCTTCACAAAGGAGCCGGTCACCAGAAAATTAAGGCTAAGCATTAGATGACGCTGATATTTATGCATTTCAGTGCCTAGTGGGTTAGTAGAAGCCTGCAAAACAAAGAATGAAGGATCTTTACAATGTAGATCAGTGCTGGACAAATCGTAATTTAATTTTCCACTTATTTACATGCATAAGGAGCACGACTGTCCACTTGAATGTAAAAGCCTGCTATCTGATTATCTTTAAACTGGGTGATAATACGTGGGCCTAATAACATATAAAGGATGAATAAGGGATTAACACGCATGACTGATGAACATAGGATTTCACCTCATAGGGGCTTTCCTCTCCACTCCGTAATTGGGGGGCTGAGGGACGAGAGGGCAGTGTATGGCGTGAGGTATTTTGCCAGCATGAAGAAAGGGAGTAGCGAGGCATAATGTGTGTCACATGACCCCTAGTGTGATGATTATTACGTCGTCATGCCTGAGAGAAGGCCCACACTCCCTTCACATCTGTCGCTTGCTTCATCTTTTTTACACTCCAGCAGAGTCCGAGGTGAGTTATTCTGCTCTTATTTCACAACATTCGTCAACCTCCGACAGCTAGTAGGTGAGGGATCAGTGCCACTAACTCTGATTAGCATCGGCAAGCTAACACAGCTAGCACCTCTCTCCAGGGAGGCCGACGCCGGGACGTACCGGAGTCCCCTGGGCCACGCTCTGCACCAAGAACATCACGGGGTCCCTGGCCCTTCGGATGGCCTCCACCGCCTCCTTGTGACTGGCGCTGCGTAGATCCGTTCCTCCCACCTGAAGCACAAACAGAACCAGAGACCACATAGAAGAATGCTTTTAAATACTCAAGCCAATTGCCGCTATCAGGGACAGAATCAGAAGGGTGACAGAGCCCCGCTATTGCACCCTGGGTAATATTTCAGCATTAGCTGGACGATAATTATATAGTGTGGCTAGAAAGCTTTATGCTACCCGGTGATCCTTCCAGTAATTAGCTCAAGGTTACTATTAGCAATGTTGGAAGGGTAATCAAAATAAATAAAGGAGAATTAGAGCGCTGATTTAATTCTGCCCTGGAGTTATTAAGTAAGGAGTGGACTGCAATAGGAATGAGGCGTCCCGGGCAGACAGCGGCCCAATGCTACCTCCAGAATCATATCCCCGATCTTCAGGGTTCCGCTTCTGCCTGCTGGACTGTCCTCCAGTACGTGCTTGATGAAGATGCCCCGCATGACCCCGCCGTTGCTGAGACGCCTGCCCATCCCACGGCCACCCACGATGCTGATGCCCAGGGACTTGCCCGGCTCCCTACATAGCTCCACCCTGTGGGGGGTATCCGTCAGGTAAAAGCCATGCTCCTTGACAAGGGGTGATGGCAGGGGTGGGGCCACAAGCCCCAGTTGAAAGTTGATTGGCCCCCAGAGTGTTCCATCCCCTGTCACTCATCACTTCAAAACATATCATTGGCTAATGATAAGGTTGGCCCCTCTGTATGAATTATGACCACTCTTATGTTCCCCCATCTTAAAAAGTCCTGGAATCACCCCTGAACTAGACTGAGTAGGGATGATAAAAGACATATCTTTAGCAATAGCAGCGCTTGCAGCATATTTGGTGGATAATCGGTGAAGCATGGCTGGCTCCAGCTGGCTTAATTGAATCTGCCCAGACTCGTTACGATTCCAGTTAGTCAGCGGTTGTGCTCACATCCTGGGCTGGTTCCAGTCGATGTGGGCTGCGTCTGACTGATGGCCGTTCTCTCCCACGCCTTCTTCCTGCTCTGAAATCTGAAGGACATCCTCACTGAGGAGGCACAGCAGAAAGCAGAAAGCCTTAGGTGCGACCCAGCAGGAATATCACAGGAAAACTACTGTCAACAGTCCCTGTAAACCACCTAAATCTCACTACCACTCATTTTGGTACAAATCAGAAACTGAAACATTTGATGTCATCACTTTCAGTTATTCCACACTCAAACCTAGTAAACGATATTAGTATTTGATTTGTCGCTAGGTTCATTATAAAGCCGATAACAAAGAAAGCTGCTTTATAGACTCATTTATCAATCTCTGTACACTGTATACACACCTTAAACTAAAAACAAATCATTACCTTGCAGATCTAAATGTGATAGAAACATACTTTTTTTCCATACACATAAAAAAAAAAAAACGCTGACTTCACCGAAAGCAGTTTTCCATCCTAGCCAGCGGTTATACCGGGTCTGAGCCAAAAAAAACGAATATTTTAATTAAAAAGAGACAAGAAAGTCATCCAAAATAGAGGAAGGAGAACAGCTAGATAGATATTTCTGATTGAGGGCCCAGTGGGGTGAGATGTGCATACCAATTAAAACGCAAGTCAGATTTCACAGTGGGGGGGGGTTCACATGAATATATTTTGGCCTTAACAGATAATGGGCTATCTTTATATATACAGCAGGATTTTTAAGATACCTCGCTGTGTATGGAGATATTTACTATCAGAGGGATCAGGAACAGCTCATGTTTACAAGTCCTCTGAGAAATGCTGAAACCTAACAAATTATCAGATGAACAAAATGGAAAAGTAATTAATTCAAAGTTTTGTAAATAGAACAGAAAGTCTTGGGGCACTTGCTTAATTCTGTAAAAATGTTGTAAATTTATTGGTTTCATAACAAAAGTCAACTGACAACAGCCATGGAAAAAATTGAGAGAGGACTTTAAACAAATCTGCATTTTTAAATCCTTGTTTAATCCTGGTTCTGCTGGCAGAGGCAACACTGAGGCTGCTTCCAGGCTCAGTATTTCTAAGACAGCAGTACACAAGAATTGGGTGAAGCAGGAGACACTGGGAACGACCAGAAACCAGCCAGGTAGAGGGTTAAAGCGACTTTCTAATGCCAGAGATGACCGTTAACTTATCCAACAGCTTCTCATGAATCATAGGATGACATCAATGACCTTCAGAAGGAATGGGAAACATTAAGTGCAGGTGTGAAGTGCACTGCTAGGACAGTTCATATCAGGCTCCTAGAAGCAGGACTGAAGTCCCCTAAAGCAAGGAAGAAGCCCTTCATTAATGAGAAGCAGGGAAGAACCAGGCTGCAGTTTGCAAAAAAATGAAAAAGATGCACAACCATAAATTGAGGGAGTGAAACTGAAAATTTTGCTGTGGTCTCTTAATTTTTTTTAGTGCCATGTATATACTACATGGACACAAGTAGTGGGACACCCATAGTAATTACAGCAATTGGCCACATAAGCCACACCCATGGCTGGCATAAAGTTGTATAATCAAGCACACAGCCATGCAATCCCCAACATCAAACAATGCCAGCAGAATAAGAGGTCATACAGAAGAGGTTTGTCAACCTGGCACCGTCATTGAACACCATTGGACACCTTTCCAACAAGTTGGTTCTCCTCATTTCTCTCCTGCGAGAGCTACCCTGGTCAACTGCACGTGAAGTGACTGTGAAGTGGAAACATCTGGGAGCAAGTTCAGCTGCAAAGTGGTAGCCACACAAGCTCATAGAAAGGGACCTGACTACTTAACATCAATACCCAACCTGAATAGCAGCAAATCCCACCAGCAATTAGCAACATCTAATAGAAAGCCTTCCCAGAAGGGTACAGACTATTATAGCAACTAAGAGTAAGCCAACTTCGTACTAATACCCTTTGATTCAAAGTGAGATGTTGGATAGGCTGGTGTCCCAATACTTTTGTGGCCAATACAGCATCAGTTTATCTTAAGAATGACAGATGCAAGTCCTGCAGAGTGGCCAGAGAAATTCTAAGCCATTCCTCATGCAGAACAGTAGCCAGGTCTCTATTTTATGCTGGTGGAGGAAAACGTTTGCTGACTCGCTCCTCCAAAACACCCTAAAGTGCTTCAATAATATTCAGATCTGGTGCCTGTGCAGGCCATGGGAGATGTTCAACTTCACTTCCATGTTCATCAAACCACTCTGTCACCAATGTTGCTGTGTATATTGGTGCATTATCACCCAGATACATGGCACCATCTCCAGCGTACAATGTTTGCACCATTGGGTGAACATGGTCCTCCAGAATGGCTCGGTAGTCCTTGGCAGTGATACACCCATGTAGAACAAGTACTGAGCCTAGGGAATGCTGTGATTTTGCAGCCCAAACCATCACTGATCCACCCCTGTGCTGCACTCTGGGTACACAACAATCTGGGTGGTAAACCTCTTTGGGGCTTCTCCAGATCATAACTCTCCCGGATGTGACAAAGACAGTGCAGGTGGACATGGGCACATTTTCCACAGTCCAAGACTTGTGCTGCTGGCACCATTGAACCTGATGTTTAGCATTGGCATGAGTGACCAAAGGTTTGGCTATAGCAGCCCGACCATGAATACTGACCCTGTGGAGCTCCGGATGAACAGTTTTGGTGGAAACCAAAGTGTTGAAGTGTATGTTTATTTCTGCAGTGAGTTGGGCAACTGGTTTTATGTTTTTGGAATACAATATGGGTTAGTACCCAGACATCCCTTTCAGACAGCTTCCTCTTGCGTCCACAGTTACTCCTATTGGATGTGGTCCATCCTTCATGATGGTATGCCAACATTACCCAGGATAGTGTGGCTTCTGCTACACCACAAAAACTCACTGTTCTGGTCACACATGTGTCAGTAAGACATGCACCAACAATTTGTCCTCTTTCAAACTGTGATATGTCTCCCATTATGTCGTGTGGGTTGCAATAAGTTATATACAGCTGTGCTATTGCTCTGCTAATTCAACCTTCACACTCTGTTCTTACTGATGGCATGGGATGTGTAATCAGTGATTATTGGCCACCAGGTTGCACATATATAGACATGAAACCTCAAACACTATTGGGCAGGTATTTCAGTTTCAATGTCCAACCTCCCCGTGTGTGTATGTGTCTGTGTAGGTATGTGTATATATATATATATATATATGAATCAGAGGAATTAAATAGTACATCCAAAAAACTGGTCAAGCGGTCACCTGATCCATCACACTATAACCTCTTTATACATCTTTTATGCAATATGGCTACCCTGGGAAATACCAGAGCAGAAGATGGCATCGGCTGGAGTGGATTCAGATGTGTGCGCTTCACATTTGCATTCGACGCACTGAGAGCTTCCTGCAAATGCCTTTGTGCCCAATCAGTTGGCGCTGGTACTTGTGCCAAGCATGATGAGGAAATCGTGTCCTGAAGATGATATGACTTCATGCATTGTAATTGAGAATTTTTGATGGGATTCTGATTTTCACTCAGGGTGAGTATAATCTATATATCTAAAAGCCCACACGCTCTACATTTACATATAATTTAAATATGTTTAGCTGATGCCTGTAGCTTATATATTTTTTATGTTTGTAGAGCTGGAATGACTGTGGTTTAATACCTTGCTTGAGATTACAAGAGCAGGGCCTTCCAGGGTGTGGAGGTTATAAGTCTGTGTTTTCAAACACCACACAGATGTTCCTCAGCTTTATCCTTCCCACCTCTGACACCTGCACATGTGCATGTCACCACTAGAGGGCAGAGTGGAAGTGAGGCCCTAATCAGTAGTATTATGTGAGCAGATAAGGGTGGCAATCCTGATCTACATCAGGGGAAACTGCATCCCAGAGGATTCTTATCAAAATGCTGGGTCTCCCACTTGTTTCGCTAATCTTGATTGATATTCATCCATCTTCCAACCGCGTTTCCCAGACAGGGTCATGGGGGGGCAGCATTGTGCACCAAAGCGGGGGAGCACCTTGTAAAGGATGCCAATACTTCTGAGAATTTATTTAAGAGAACCTATTAGTTCCAAGTCAATGCAAAACATAATCAAAAACATAAGTACTAAGGACATTTCTGCACTGGTGAAGGTATAAAGGTACTTTTTGTTTCCTTTGCTACAAGGACATTTCACAGGCAATGGTAACCACCCAGACTTGCTGTTTAATTTTTCAGAAGTCACAGAATCACTATATAAAACCATAGCTGCAGGTAATCAAACATTTCCTGCACCGTCACGAATCACAGCTCTCTTTCGTACATTATTGTGTTGCCATGGTTAAAAGTCGGGGTGGGGGGCTGTTTCATTCACACCCACCGTGTGGCTTGTGAAAGGACATTGCTGCAGAGACAAATGCAAGATATTTCATACAGCAGTGTGTCTTTGCTTGTGATTTGCTTTAATTGCCATGTGTGGCATGATAGACGCCTCACTGCCATCACGATTTGGTTATATACAGATTAACTGGAAGTGAAATAATGGGATGTATATAGCAGGGTGGCTTTCGCAGAACACTAGAATGATGCAAAGCTCGGCTCCTGCTCTTTCACAAGACAAAAGGAATCAGTTGAAATTATCCAGTTTGTTCTGTAGATATTTTGGACCCCAGTTGAGCCCTTCTGTTTTTTTCCCATTGTGCCACTAACAGGAATGTAGCTTCAATTTAATTTGCAAGCACCACTTAACTCTCTTGCTATAATGAGTACCTGAACAAAGCCTTGTAATTTCTGCCACATTCTCAGCCATTGATCTTACCCAAGTAAAATATTAAGCGAACCAGCGGCAGTATTTTGTGGCACCCAACACCGGAAGTGACCCGGACCAGTTCTGAGTAGAAATGTATGACAGGACACATGGAGACAGGCTGATCAAGTAGCTACACAATCACATTAAAAACAGGCTTTAATAATGTACGTCCGACCAGGGGCGTAACTAGAGATGAATGGAGAGGAGGGCTGAGTAAAGGGAGGAGGGGAGGGGTGGCGAACTTATATGCAATATTAAAAGCTATTCATGACTTGAGCCAATAAAAACACATTTATTTGGGGGGGCTAAAAAACATTTTTTGGGCCCTGCCTCCAACCTGAACTTTCATTTTTCTAAACGTTTCCATTAGAATGAAGGTTTTAGTGTTACTAGGAAGTTAATTTATTAATTAAAATGACTGTGTCAGTGCAAGTACAAACGCTTAAGTTGCATTTCTTATACATAGAACAATATAGTTATATGAGATTCATAATGAGATTCATAATACTTTTATTTAAGGCACCGGTTTGCGGGTTTCCAACTGATGGGGGGTGGCGAACGGTTGCCTTCATTGTAGGTTCTGTTATGGAGAGAAATGTTAATATGCAAACAGTGTCAGTCAACTACAATCGGGACAGGTTCCCAAGACTTCCCGGCGTTCACAGAGCACATATTGTAACCAGAAGGTCTGTGGAGCAAACATGCTCCCCAACTGCCAATACAGTACATGTGGGAATCTTTGTTCACCAATAGTCGAAGCTTTCATTCAAGTAGGGTGAACTGGAGGACATCCAAGTTTAAAAAAAAAAATAAATAAAAAAAATGTGGCGTTCCTGCAGAGAAGTTCCTGCGAAATTTCAGACCCCTGTCGACCATGTGCAGTTTGATATCCGTCCTGCCTGCTCTGACATTCCTTTGGCTTTTTAAAAATGTTGGTATACACCCCGAGAATTAATGAAACCAGATTGTGGAGAACAAAGCTTGTGGAATTCAACTGAAGAGGTTTCACTTTATTTTGAGAAAACAGTGTGGAACAATATTGTACATACCTTGCCTTACACCCCAAATCTAAATGATGCCTTTGTGGATCATATAACTCTTTCATATCTTTATATCCCTTTCAATTAGGGATTGAGCATCCTGACAGTACAAAACATTTGCATAATCATAAGTGCTTCACATATAGATGTGTAATTAGTCAGGCAAAGGAAGAGAAAATAAAAATATAAGATGACTTGATTTATTCAACAACGCTTGCTGAAAATGTGTTGGTTGCTGCGTTTCTAATGATACACATTTTAAGTAAATGATTCTGTTATATTTCAAATTTGTGAGTTATTCTTTTGAATTATAAAATAGTAAAAATAGCACCCAACTTTGTGGCAGAACTTTTTGAATCTTTTGTTGCTTGGCAACACTTGGCCATTTCGCAGTCAAAGGCTATGGCTAATTTTGTATAAAATCCCACATTACATACTCTAATTAATCACTGAACATTTTATCCATGCGAATAAAATTCATCAACTATAGGGCTTCTTTGTTTGATAATATAAAATGTTTTATCTTGATTGAAAAACTCTTAACTTCATTAGTGTTGCATTAGTGCATCATGTTGAAATA
The DNA here is from genome assembly GCA_011763525.2 of Mormyrus iriodes. Taxonomy (NCBI): domain Eukaryota; kingdom Metazoa; phylum Chordata; class Actinopteri; order Osteoglossiformes; family Mormyridae; genus Mormyrus; species Mormyrus iriodes. Next base: position 3,456,266 of record JAAGVU020000049.1, read on the forward strand.
ATGTTTTTTGTGCTGTTTTCAGATAACCGTAACAGAATCAATAAGTTGATTATTAAAAAAGCACTGCTTTTTGCAGCTGTTTAATATATAATACATAATTCAACATTGTCCTTATTATCATGCAGACTAATGATGATGAAGACCTTTTAGGCACCAGAGAACTTGAGACATTCTGTGCAAATGATTATCAGTATTGCTTAGCATAATGTGTTTGAATTCCTGTAATGCATATCTTCCATAAGTCGACGTTCTCCGCAGTCATCTGTCGTAATGTTTCAGCAAAGGACGGATCATGTTGGGGTCTGTACAGTTCCCTTGCCTTGATGGAGAATCCTCCTCTGCAAAGCAACTTGAGATCTGGACCAACGTGACAAAGACCAGCTGCGCCTCTTCGAGACGGGATGAGGCCTGGATTAGCAACCATCGAGACAGCAGATGTGTACGTCTGGGTGCTTGCCAGGAAGAATCATCTCTGCTTTGGACACGTGCGGGTTCTTCATTCTTACCTGCATGAAGACAGTGCCCATATTGGAATGGATAACAGTAACATTGTTACCTGAACAATGATTAAACTAATTAAAATTATATTTCTTATATAACTTCTTTTTTACATTAATAAGAAATATTTAGTGCAGGACATGTATTATCATTTATTGAATGAAAATATGAAGTTGCGCACTTTTAGGAAAAAAAAAAGTAAAAAAAGAAAGTAATAAAGAACAGGGATTCAGTGTCTTAATGGTCTCTTAACAAAGTCCAGTGAATTGTCTCAGTGATTGATTTGTGTACATGGCGATATAAACAACTTAGACAAATAGTGCATGGGAGGTAGCTACTCTGACCAAGCACTTTTCCAGACCATTGACTTCCACTGCGGCAGTGCCCAGGGGTAGGGCACT
>JAAGVU020000049.1:3457264-3503034 GCA_011763525.2 Mormyrus iriodes
CACACACATATATATATATATATATATATATATATATAATAGTAAACAAGACAAATGAAAAAGTATTAATTTTTGTTACAAAACCAATACATTTGCCATATTTTTTTACTAAATTAAGCAAGCAAGCAAGCCATAGAGTAAATACAGTTTTACTGATGAAATTTCATCTGTCCAACTGCTGGATGTCCTTAAACATCATTAAACAGCGATGTTTCTGTGAATATTTGTTTTATTATGATTATAATTTTTTTTTGTTCAGATGTGGAAAGACTCCAGTAACCGAGGTCTCTGATGTCCAAGTCTTCATTTCACCTCGCCTTTAACTGATCATGCACTATTGTAGTGACTCACCACAGCCAATCAGTCACCACCTGTCCAGCGGTCAGCCAAAGTTTTTAAAATATATAAGCCCAAAGGGCTTTTCACAACTATCTGCCAGTCTGGCTTTTTGAATAGAGGAAAATCGTCGCGGCGACTGTCACTCACCGCATGGCGGGAGATGCGTCATCCGTGGGGTCGGCCGCCCACCGCTGGGCCAGCTCAGCTCTGTACACCTCCAAGAACTCTGCTGGTACGTACGTTAAGCTGGGAACAAAAGCAATACAGACATCTCGCTGAGAGAATGATCGGCCTTGCCCAGGCCACACCACCAAGTGTGACACTCACACTGAAACCCTCCCCAGATCATGTACAGAAGTTACTGAACTGGACTCTGAGACACGATGTCCATAGCTACACAGCACGTGCTAATTTCAGCAAGGAGCTTAATCGAACTTACCTGTTCCTCTTCTTAATAGGTGTAATTCTATGGAGTTATGCAAACACTTATATATATAACAGGTCTGTGACCCTATTTTATAGTCTAAAAATATTCAAAAAATTTGACAGGCCTTTATCCTTAGATTGGGTTGGTGCCTCACACTGAGTAATTCCCAGTAATACCTCTGTGGGAATCTCTGTGGCCCTGAATAGGACAAGCGGTTACAAAAAAGAAATGGATGCATGTATGGATGGATGGATTTCTATTTATATTGTGATGGGTGGATGGACGTTATAGATACAGTTTATTTCAATTATACCATCGTCAGCCATGTAAAAAATAACGTTATTTATACTCAGTGTAGGCAGAAAATTTGAAAGTACATTTTGCTCAGTTTTTTTTAACGTGCTGACAGTCGAACTAAGCTACGTCAAGTGCTGAGAGTAGGAGTGTCACATGATATATTGGACGCGATGGTCGAAAAACACATAGAATATAAATCCTGAATTTGAACATTCATATTCAATTTGGAAAATAAACTAGCAGTAACCGGCACACATATTCTTCTTTTTAAGGCCGAACATTGTTATGAAATATAGGCCTCTTGTTGAGATTTCCCTCCATGTTTAAGATATTCCAGGTTCTGCCAAATGGCAAAGGCACTTGATGTAGTGCTAATTTTCTCGCATCTGGCCATCATTAGTTTTGAATGCTGTTGCTTATTTTTTTTTGGGGGGGGGGGGGGGCTACAAAATTGGCTAGCTGCCTGAATCGACCCCAATAGGCTTCAATCTATCATGCGGCTCGCACCAGTGAAATTTTCATTGAAATGTTCTCAAAAGTAAAATGCAGAGACTGCCTTTTTGTCAACACAAAACTGCCAGCACTTATAATGCAGAGCTGAAAAATTGCACAATTACCCGGAATATTAGTTACCCGAAAAAAGTTGGTAACAGTTCTGTTATTGTATTTTATATCGTACTCAAAAACAAAAGCGAATGTACGATTAATTTATATTGTTACAATGTGCTGTCAAAACCAATACAACTGACAACATTTTTTAAAGCAAACATATCAAAACACAAATACGAGTCACCATTGTGGTGGCGGAATTACAGAACCAGCTTGGCTTACAGCCTAAAAGGGGGCGATTTAAGGAATTTTCTGGAAGGTTTATTATGTCTGAGTTTTATTCGAATCTGATACCGATCTGGTAAGAATCCGCATCCTAGCCTCAGCTGGTTAGCTGTTTATTCTCGCTGGAGTCTGAGCTGGCCCGGTGCTGCCAAAGACAGCCACACATTGAAAAGAATGACAGATATCATATAAAATAAACATATAGTGTGCAAATGTTAAACTCAAAGCCATATGCCGACCCTGAGCCAGACCCTGATCTCACAGGATGGCGGAGTGGATTTGGAGGGACTGAAAGGGATGCGGATTTCTTCACCACTGAAATACCGGAGAACCACCCAGATCCAACTTCCGATAAGGAAAAGTCAGAAAGGCATGAAAAATGCTATTGATGTCTTCCCCCCCCATGCCACATATATAAATACACATACACACATACAGTACACATACAGTACACATACAGGGCTATGGGGGGGTCAGGAGCCTGTCCCAGACACAAGGGAACAACCCAGGGTGGGACACCAACCCATCACAGGGCAAATGCACGCACGCACACACACACACATACACACACGCATACCATGGGGCAATTTGGTAACTCCAATTAGCCTCAGTGTGTTTTCAGACTGTGGGGGGGGGGGGTAAACCAGAGTGCCCAGAGGAAACCCCATGATGACTCTGGGAGAACATGCAAATTCCACACAAACAGAGCCATGGCAGAGACTTGAACCCTTGTCCCAGAGGTGTGAGGCGACCTCCAGTGCAAGGTCACAATATGAAACTCTAACAAGTTAAATTAAAAAATCATTCTGAAAACTGACAATTACAATCCCTAATTGGCAGATCATTCTTTTTGTTTCATATGTGAGTGCTGTGATGAAGTTCTGCTGCATAAAAGATTGACTTGCATGTCAAAAAAGCCTCAGTGGCTCCCACTGTAGGCAGATTGCTGCACATGCGACTCACGGGCCTTTAGTCATTAGTCTATAGCTAATCGCCACATGCCTGGCTGTTCGATAAACAGCTGGTCACGCAGACACCCCATTCCGCTTGCACTCTGCCGCGCACAGCAGCTGCTTCACGGCCAGTGTGCACGGCTGGAATCTGAAATAAAACCTCGCACAGCTCCTATGGCAGAATCAATCGCTTAACACCCGAGGGAAGTGCACAGTGACTAACGTCATTTATGAGCAATTATTGCCAAGTTTTGCCTTGAAGGCAATTGGTGAATCACTTACCATCCGCCACAGGTCTCACTGTGAAGCCAGTTAAGTGGTGGGGGTTATATTAAACCGATCTCATCCAATTAGCTTCATGTTTTGTGAAGGGTGGGGTATTTCTGATACATTTACTCATTTATCTGATACTTCGATCCAAAGTGACTTACAGTAGAGGGAAGTATTAAAATTCATTTGTGTCACTTTACATCTCAATCCATGACCTTCACCTTGCTCAGAGGTGTAGGGACAGGCCAGGCAAAGCAGGCAATTGCCTGGGGCCCCCGAGCTGCTCCGATTACATAGTTCATTGCAACCACAAATCTGCTTTATTTGTGTATTCTGTTTTTCACAAAAGTGAAATAGAGGGACTGTGTTTATTAAATTCGCTTTGTTTATATTATTTATTAATTTAGACTTCAAGTTAAAATAATGGTCATAAATTTTACCATGTCAGGCATTGCATTGGAGGGTCCTAAGGAGTTTCTGCCTAGAGTCCCCAGTGTCCCTAGAATTGCCTCTAAACTTGCTAGTATAACATGCTGCTTATTGAGCCATAGGAGCAGAATGCAAATAGAGTGTGTTTAACACGCAACATGCAATAAGGTGTAGATGTGTCTCCCCGGGCCTCACCTGATTTCTGGCCCGATGAGCGAGTGTTTCCTCAACATGGCACGGCCCTCCACATTGGTCAAGCTACTTGTGAGCTCTCCATTCACAGCCACAATGCTGTCACCTACACCCAACCGTCCATCTCGGCTGACGGATCCTCCGTGAACGATACTGCGAATTATCATCCCCAAGCCGTCCTTAAGTGCGCTCACTGTCATTCCTGCCAAACACATCACGTCCTCAGATGACTGTCACCGGGCATGTGCGAAACAAATGGCTATCAACATCGTCACTGTCATCTGTACTATGCGTAAGCTGATGTGCGTGACATCTTACAGCTGGAGATGTTTAAATTACGGTACAATTACAGTGCGAAAAAACACACACTGCTTAAAAATAACCATAGATATACCATCTAGTGCACACAAAATCCCTCCTGTAGGTGTCAAGCTGCAGGCAGGGGCACTGCTAAAGATTTTGGGCCCCATGAAAGCATGTTATATTGGGCCTCCAACCCAGATCAATCGGATTATGTTCCTTATTTTTTAGGGCCGCAGTCACTCATGGGCCCTTGGAATCATCCTAACTTTCCTCCCCTTTACGGCGCCCCTGGCTGCAGGAATTGCTCAAAATCGTATGTCCTTAAAGGAGTAAGCCAATAGCATCAAATTTAGGCCACCCATTTCAGTCTTGTTACTTTGGGTGAATTACATTTTTCGCCATATTGCTTTATATACAATGTGTTGAAACTGCAATGTCAGTGAATCTGGGAGGATTTCTGTGCTCAGCATTAGCACAGCATAATATTCTCCGCATTAATATATAGACTAATATCCTGTAATATCCTGAGATGCACCATGTGGAGCGTGGTCACGCTTAATTGACTGCACTTACAGCGGCTGCTCGCATGTTTATGACCTCTGCCATTTTGATCTGCCGTGCTCTCCGTACTTGTGTGCTACCGACTTGGAGCTATCTCTGGGCAGATGCGACCGCTGGCTGAATAAATGTATGCGAAAGCTAACAGCATATTAATCAGGAATGCAAGTAACGCAACTTAACACCTCAAGCCCTCACCCGATTATCCAAAGGCATCTATATGCATGAGCTAGCTAGTTTTCAAAGAGCCATGTAAAATTACTAAATCCAGACCAAAAATACAAACTGTTGCTTTTCGTTCACTCAAAAATTATGGGCAAGGAACATCATTTAGCAATAATCTAAATGCAAAGTTATTTTACATGCACATTTGTTCCAGAATGACTCCATTCATATGTTTTCTCTCCAGTATCTCTTCCCAAAGCATCAGTCTCCCTAACAGCACTGTACAGTTTCGCCACCTCCAAAATCACAAAACAGCTTTAGGCCTAATTAAAAACAGATCAAACTGATTATGGTTACGTTTAAATATTATCTCAATTCTGTTTTGTGGGAAAGAAGACAGCAAAAGTGTTTCTGCATAAATTAATTCACACTTAATAGTATGTGTTTCTTAAATGTAACCCTCCTGCATAAATCATAGGCAACTTAAATACATAAACCTTTACAAGCATAATAACTTTTGTTGAACGCAGATTTAATTTCAGCTCCTTGGCAACCCTCCGTGTGTCAGGCAAGAAAACGGTCACATTTTACTAAGCAAAAGTTAATTAGCGATCACTTCCGATCATCCCAACAACATTGTAAGCATATAAAGCAAGGCAGATTAAAGATTACAGACACTTAAGAGCTGGAATGTTTTTAATAATGCTGTTCAGGGGTCTGTATTGCAAAGCGAGATTTGTTGGTTAGCCAGATAACTTATCAGATTTAAGGTTTCCGAGTTTAAAGGGACCTTATCTTCATTCACTTACATTTAGCCCAGACTACCTTAAATCCGACAAGCTATCCGGCTAAGCAAGAACTCTCGTTTTGTGATACAGGCCCCTGTTGTGCTTTCCCTGCTGAGTATACTGCATGATTTCAGGACACTCTTATCTTTTGTAGTTTTCATTAACTATTCAATCATTATTCTACTGTCATGTAACTTGGAGATGCTATTGTTTGGGTGTTACACACATGAAACAAGAACACAAAGAAGTAAAGGCAAGCAAGAGAAGTTTGATTTTAATAAACACAAGACGTATTGTAATACACTGAACTCTATGCAAATCATTCTACAAGCAAATGGACGTTTGAATATTTCCTCATCATAAACAGAACCAAACATGTGGAAACAGTTCATGTATATAATTTCCGAAAAAGAAAAATTATCAAGCTATTTTACCTTTGTCATATGCATTTCAAATATAGTCATAAAATGATACAATTTTTTATTAGAAAATAACTGTAAACAAGCAAAATGCATAGCTATTTCATATCAAAAAGTATACATTAACTGTACATCTATTTACGAAAATTGAGAAAATATCATTTTCTTCAAGTATCCACATGTTTGGTTGCATATTTATGATAACATGCAGTCATATAATCAATGAAACACACATTGCTGCTATTCGAATATTTAATATTTGGGAATATACTTTGTGTTTACCGTAGCAAGACGTGGCTGAAGATATAGCTTTGTTCTGTATTATTTTAATGTCGGTTGGCATCTTTGGCCATGATGTAACGACAGCACCAGATGTGCCACGGTAAACTCACACAGCGCTGAAGCACAGCCCCCATGCTCCCTGCTCCCCGCCCAGGCCATTAACGAGAGCGTTATAATCAAGAGGGATGTCATGCTGTTATTCAGAGATCTTGGAAAGATGCAGCCTTGCTAAGCATCGCCATGCCGACCAAATACATACATAATGAGAGAACGATCGTAAAAAAGACCAATAACATACCAAGGCTAGAGTTGCCCCTGACAACTGTAATTGTCCTCTGAAAATCATTTGCGGCGGTAACGTGCGGCTTATCACTCGCCTCCATGCCAGCCATTTCCGCATGATGCCCTTCTTCCTGCACGAGGACGACAATAAACAAAATGAACGCAATCTGTAAACATGAGGCCGCTGTTCATTTTACTGCCATCGCCCCATTAACGACGAAATACATCCCGTAATTCACTGTTAATCCAGTCTTGAGAGGTAAAACTATCACGCAGAGGGTTGTGAGTTTTGCAAAGAGGCAATGACTTACAAGGGTGTGTTTGAATTCTGGTGAATATTTCTCCATCCTGGCTCAGAGTGTGTGTGTGTGTGTGGGGGGGGGGGGCATGCTCTCCCAATTTGTTATGGTGTTTCCTCCAGGTACTCCGTTTTCCCCCCACAGTCCATAAAAGTTCGAACTTGGAGTTGGCAAATTGTCCGCAGGTATGAATGTGTGTTGTTAATGGTAGCCCATACTGGACTATTCCCTAAAATGTGCCTGTAGCTTCTGGGATAATTTCAAACCCCCATGACCCTGCATAGGACAAGTGGGTGTGGAAGATGGAGAGATGTATGGGGCTTCCCCACCTCTGGGCAAGACATCCCGGTCTTGGAGCATTGAACATACCGAACGTCACACCTAGGCATCCATATTGGCTGTGCTACTACATATAAATGCTTATATATATAAAGTAAAATATGCTTCAGAACTATTAATGGTGTGCTGATGTAAAACATTGCTTGTTGGAACTAATTATGTCAAATCCTCTGGCTGTAATAACACAGCTCTTTGCGCCACCCCACCTCTGTGACCGTGACACCACCATAGACTGGCCTCCCCCAGCAAAGAGCCCAGGATGAGGCCCGTCCGGATCCACCAAACAGTCACCAAGCCCGGAGAAGCTCTCTGAGTGAGTAAGGCTGCCCTGTGACTCAATGCACTTCCCCACCATTTGCACCTAAACGCCACTCAAGTGGGTAATTCAGAGCAACTTCTCAGAGTGCTGAGCTGAGCCCTGAGGCTGACCTCTAAGGCACTGTAGCCAAGTAGGGCTTCGCAACCACATTTACCAAGGCACTCGGCTAGATAAAGCTACTCTGCAGGGCTATAGTCCATCAGACCCGCTACCATCCCAATTCACCATTAATTCATAGCACTTGCAACTCTCCGCTCCCCAGAAGCACTGTTTTTCTAGGAATAACAGTTGACCAGGGAATAGCAATCATAATGGGAATTCTGTTTCTGGGATATGGTGGCAGCTGAGAACTTCACAATAATTAACTTTTGGGGAAATATATAAATTTCATCTAGGTTAGCGACTTTGGGGATTATTCTATAGCCATCAGGGTCACGATTAATCCTGATCGTTTCAGCAAACAGAAAAAAGCAATATTTTGTATGAGGAGGACTGAAGACTGATACGTAAACTTTGATCTCAGGTTGATAAATAGAAAATAAACGAGTGTTCTTTGTTAAATATATATAAAAATGATTATTAGAAGGAGAATAATAAACATCAGGACTTATAATTCCTATAAAGTTTGCTTTGTACAGACAGTTACCCCCCCTTCCATCTTGTCCTATTCAGAGGGGGTCTGAAGTCCATGGGCACAAGGCAGGGAACAAACCAGGATGGGGCAATTGGGCAACTCCAGTTAACCTCAGCAAGTATTTGGACTGTGGAGGGGGGGAAGCAGATTAATGGAAACCCCACAATAACACAGGAGAACTTACAAACTCCATACACACAGCCCTGGCACAGACTCAAACCCAGCTTTCACTACATCATATTTCTAATCAAACATATTTATTTTTAGCTTTGCATTTTTGGGTCATAAAGATACATGCATAAAGAACCCAATTCACACATGTTTGCATTGTTGCATAGTTCAACTCATTTCCAGCATCTTAATCTAAATTTTTTACTATATTAACTCAATGTCAAGGTACTGCCAAGGTACCAAAGTGAAATTTATGGAAAGCCATTCCCTGTTGCTACATTATTATGCATTAATCCCAATACCCTTGATATAAGTACAATTCTGGTTCAGCCTGCAATGTAATCAGAAATCTGGGCCTTTCCAAATGATAAAGGATAGAGGAAACACCTCTGACTGTGATCCTTACCAAGACTAGACCAACATTTAAGTGTTTTGCTTTCCCTGTTCTTGCTTGGGGGCCTACCTCAGGCACAGACGTCCGCGTGGGCATCTGGCAGTCCAGACCGGCACGCCAGGTGCTGCCAGGCTCGGCCAGCGTGGCTGCTTGGAAGGAGTCCTCTTCCTTTGAGTAATGAGGATCAAATGTCTTCTCATTCATCAAATCTGCTTCATTTGAGTCCATCTGTAAAGTGTGGCAGGCTAAATCAGCAGAGAAAACATCACCAATCTGCCCAAAGCAGGAAAAAAGTCAAAGACTGTGGTCAAAATAAATACCTCCTGGAGAAAAAAAAAAAAAAAAACACTCGGACGCGAAGTAGTAAATAAAAAAAATGTAGAAGCATCATCCTTTATGTGAATGCAGTCAAAGACGGGAGGCCCTGTCGCTGTGCAGATGGAGTTAGACATGACGTATCACAGTCACCAGCACAATGCAGTGAAAAATAAATCCCATGATAGCGCCACAGGCACGTTCTAGACACCTAGAGTAACCATAGACACCGGCTCTGGGGCCACAAGGGGTTTCCTGTTCTACCTCAGCTTCCTGACCACGGAGGCAACGACTTAAAATGTAACACGGCGGCCTTACCTGATTCCCGGATGATGGAGTGTTTGTCGGAAGCAGACCCCCACCCCGCTCCCAGGGGTTCCTCCTGCTCTCTCTCGCCGAATTACTCTGGTTAAACTATGCCGTTTTAACTTACAGACTCAGCTAAACGCCTGCAGGACGGTGAGTCTTCCATACCGGATAAAAAGCAGGCAGCTCGGGCCTGTTTAAAGCTGGCAGACCTTGCTCACTTGAGAGCTTTGCGTAAAGGACGATATGTGGCAGCTAGAGGCTCCTTAGGTGGCATCTTTAAACGTGATACTCCACACTGTGTAAATTTCTCGAACATTAAATATTAACGGCGCCTGTAAATGGATGCTTCACTGCAGGTCCTTACGCCGTGGACCGGAATGAAAGTGCATGAGAGTGCTGGGCAGCAGGGGGCGCTCTTACAAGTAACGGCTTAGTGACGCCAAGCCTCACGGCCCTGGCAGGCGCGCCCTTCAGCGCCCGCACCGCCTCCTCCAGGCCAGCCTCTGCCAATTCGGCGTCGTTCACAGAGACGAGGCGGTCCCCTGGGTAGAGGCGCCCGTCAAGGTCCGCCACCCCGCTGGGCACCAGTGAGCGGATGACTATCACTGTCTTCGCTGGGTCCGCGGGGTCCTGCAACAGATGCATGCTGTGATGACTAATTATCTCATGAGACGGTACTGGAAACACACAACCTTAAGAAGCACTGCTTCACTACCACATATGCTCTAAGAGCAACGTTCAGTTCCATCTTCCTGGCCTGACTGTTGACTCATGCCCACGGATTTATTTCAGCCGGATTCCAAGGGCTGAGTTCCACACAGAAATGGTAAACGCGTCTTCCAAAACCACCCCCGATCACAAAGAGTTACGAGGTGACTGGTTGAAATTGTTCCCAAGTCACACATCATACAGTGTGGCTCCCACTTTATGCCCCCAGCACTCCAAAGCACTTACCTGATAATCTAAAATACTGAAGCCGAGGCCGGCCTCCCCTCTCTCCAGGTCAATATACTGAATCTCTGTTTCCCACATGGCCAGAGGCGAGCCCCAGGTCTCCACAGGAACTTCGGCCCCTGTGATGTCATCCGTGTCGGGACCCATGTCTCCCTTGGATCCTTCCTGAAGCTTGAAACGGTGGATCACACACTTTGGCATACAGGTCACACCTGTCGCCTTAAGCACTATAAACCAGTGTTTTCCAATCCGGTCCTCAGGGGCCCACAGACAGTCCACATTTTTCCTCCCACCAGGAGCTGGGAGGGAGCAAAAACATAGACCGACTGTGGGTCCCCAAGGGCCGGATTAGGAAACACTGTTATAAAAATTCGTTTAGATACTGTCTGCCGCTCTTGATATTTCATTAATTTGCTCTTCTCTACAGAATAAAGTCAGTGTTGGGGATGGTGTATAGCTCAGAGGGCTAGGATGCTCTGCCTGTGTTACTATGGCCGTTGGTTTAAATCCCATAGTCAGCCGAGTGATTTCACCATTGGGCCCCTGAGCAAGGGCAGTCTGACTCTGCAAACATCAAGTTGGATAAAAGTCTCTGCTAAATAATATAAAAGTACTTTTTTTTGTTTTCAATTTTTCCTCACGTTATATCTACACTGTGCCATGCTCATTTTCGTATGCCTTCATATCAGAGTCCACTGCACGGACGTTGCACACTGTCCGAAATGTACACGTCATTAGTCGGAAATACACCTTATTCAAAGAATGCAGTCTCTACTCTCTGCTGTGATGGATGAGTGAGTGAATGTTAAATGACTCGTGACACCCAAAAACATTTCTGTGAGATGGTAGGTTCTGTGAGAAAAGTATCCTATTACTCAAACAGAGATGTGAGTATTGAAGTCATAATCTAGATGTACACTGAAAACACACAACTAAGCAAATCGCACAACTTAGAAATATCAGCTGAGGAGGGTTACTAAACCTTGTTAGGGTCTTCATCAGGGGACGGATCCTCCGCGAGGCATTGGTCAGCACTGCTGTCACTCAGCTCAGATTTGGCAGGACTACTTGTCGCCATGGACACACTTGCCGGCAGGCCCGTCAGGATGCTCCACCCCTCTTCTGGGGTTTCACCAAAAAAGGGGCACCCACTGACCTGACGCATAAGTGAACCGGTCTGCTTTGTTAGTGGCTCGAGAGCAGAGTGACCGGCACTTTCCACTGCGGCCTTCACGCTTGTCTCTTTAAATTGCTTTCCCAGATGCATCCCATAACTGCATACTGGAGCTAATCGCTTGGATTGTCTCTCCCAGACTGCATCACTGAATCGGCAGTTTCCTATAATCTGACCCCCACTGAATTGTACCCTTTAAGCCCATGTGTCAAATAAAATGTAAACAGTAAAACCTTAAAACTAAAATACAACATGACACAGATATTTCTTCTTTTATGTGCGTACTTGGGTAAAACTGGCCTTTTCAATTTGCAAAACAAAGCCAGGTAACAAAATACCCTTGATGGGCGATCTGAACCAGTGCAGATGGTTCATGTGAAGTTAAGGAGCACTGACCTCCAGAGGTTTCTCCTCAGCGCACAGCTCTCCAGCCGGCACAACGGGGCCCTCTGGCATGGCTGAGGCTCCGCAACGGCGCTGCCCATCTGGCTGAAAACTGACGCTCTTCCTGCCTCTCCTACTATGTGCCTCATCCTGGCCGAGCTGCCGTCATAACACAAAGAGCGGGCCAGCCTAGTGCCATCCAGCAATGCTGACATTCCTCAGCTAACGATGCTAACATTCTTCAGCTAACAGTTAACGGCTTACTGAGCACACAGACCGTGATACAAATGACACATTAAAAATGCATAGGCTCAAACTATAGCATACAGTTTCAAATTGAAAAGAGCTCTGCGCTCGTTAATCAAGACTACAATAGTGGCAGCTTCAAGCCACTTACTGTGCTGCATTTTTACAGACTATCATTTACCTAATTGAGCCAAATCACACTCACATTTCTGCATGCTAACATCCACCTAATTTGGCTTCACTCGCTCCGTTTCCACGCTCCTTTCTCCCGAATGATGCGGTTAATTCAGGAAAATACGCTATTTTAGCATACTATTCATAAAACAAAATCATTCTATAGCCGGAATAAAATATTACACTAGATTCCTGCTTGTAAATCTGCATTATCAATCATACCCCCACACCGGCAAAGGCAGCATGAGTGATTATGCAATAATGTAAGTGATGAGGGAATGCTCTCCGACTTGACGTACGATAGCTTCGTGTTCAAGGACGCTTTCCAGATTTCCATCTTCTGCAGGCATGGTCAACGTCGCCCCTTGAAAGAAACGCATAAACATTCCGTCGTTATCTCTGTTCCGAGGCTCTCCTTTAATGAGGCAGAACGTGCGAACATGTGTGCGCATACATTTGCATGCGTTTAAGTGAGAAGTACATGCGTAAACGCTCTTTGTCAGCAATCACATGGAATTAGTCATATGTAAATCGGGCGGTTTTCCGGAATCTTCTTGCTGCCTTCATTTGCATTCCATGGGGAACTTATTATATAAAGTGTGTATGTATTCCATTTACCTGTCTGTTTTCATTAACTGATCATTAGTCTAAGATGATGGTAGCCGAATAGCTTAATAAAAGGTGTCCTACCATCTTGTGCATCTGGTTTTGCCTGGTCTTCGGTAGGGTTCGAGCTGGAAGCCGTAGTTTGGGAGTGACACGGTGTCCCCTCTGTGACAGGTAGAATTGCATACAATATAACGAAATTAAACATATACATCAAAAATCATTTTGAATTTGCGTGATATAGGGAATTACATTATTACAATCACCTTGTTTTCACCCATCATGCGTTCATCTAATTATGACAATTTTGAGGTTAATTATTATCATTTTTTTCAATTTAGGTTCATCTCACCTTCTCTTGGGGTAACTGCGGGAGAGGCACAGACTCTCTCTATGAATTTTCAGCAAATACTTCGATTCCCACGGCAGCCAAATGCTGAAGCTGTACGATGTGATTGTCTACTAAACACAAAATGACGGCTATCTTTGCTAGCGTTGGCTTATAGCTTTATGTCAGTCTATAGTACCTTGTGCTCTGCCCAGGTTCACATCATCCACACTGGGCTGGTTGCTGTTTGCCACCTCGGTCGACGGTCCGATTTCTAGGGCCATAGGGGCTACTGGATCTTCCTCTAATCTGAGGGGTCGTCTTAAGAGCTTCAAGACCACAGTCTGGCTCGTGGCCCTTAGGAGCTCCACGACTTGTTGGTAACTATAGCCCTGGATGTTGATCCCATCCACCTATGGGGGCAACCGCACATGAGTGCACCTCCAACCTACATAGCAAGCTGAAAGAGATGCAGCTTCAACAGGCCACTCTACTCAAAAACAGCCCACAGTGAACGTCTTCAAAATGGCCGCCATGAACGACAGGTACAATACACAGAACAGCTAGATAGCTACCTAATGCTCTCGCTCGTAGTAAGACTTCCAGGACTTGTTTTTTGAACCCAACTGTTTAGTATTCACAAACAGTAAGCAATTATACCACAGTCATTGACTGCGCAACATTTGGAAAAAAAAAAAACATGAATACTGATTATTTCAATACTTTGTATGTAATATGCATGGGGAAGTGGTAATTTTGACTGAAACGCAATCAACTTATTAATCAAGTCTGCATTTACCTAATGATCTGCTGTCCATGCTCGTTAAGCCTTTGTTTGGGTCACAAATTATTGATAGCGATTTGATCACTTAGAAGGTAAAAGGGGAATTAATTAAACTTCACATTGTCACATAAGCCAGTTAATATATTCATATAAATCTAAAGTGGCTTTTAATTGAAAATCTGCATTTATTAAAAAGAAAAATAGATCATTAAGGGATTAAAATGATCCTACAGAGTCACTTACCGCTACAATTTGATCGCCAACATGGATCTGACCATCTCGCTCAACCTTACTGTCTTTTGTTATGCTCTTCACAAATGTGCCGTGGGATTCTGTAGCAAGGAATTTGCAGAAAAGCATCGCTAAAAATTTTACGTTAAAAACTGAGATTTATTATATTTTATCATTGTAGAGCCTTTCATTAAGAAAAAACAAACTATACTGTAGATCGTCATTAAAAAGTCTTTTGATGTTAAATACCAAACGTAATCTATTTGAAATAAACTAATCAGTAGCAATATGACTTATACGTTATAGAAATGATAACCCATTATTACCATCATTCTCCTCTGTGACATAAGCAGCGACTGTTATTCCTAATTCTTCAGCATTTTTAATGAGCTCCACATCAAACAAGTCAAGCTGCTCGTTGTCGTGAACCTGTTACAAGAATGAAGACATCTGCCTGAAAGACTGTAAAAGAGGACACACATCTGGAAACAGCCAGAAGTCTCGCCTGCTGGGTGGAGCGATGCTGATCCTTCTGCTCAGTTCCTCACGTTGCTCGGATTTAAGATGACTCTTAGGACACTTCATGATTATTCAGGATATCCCACTGGCCATTCTGAGAAGTCTTTGCAAAAAAGCAGCAGAATATTCTAGAGGTCACACGACAAACAGGGACATCCCAGAGTTTCTGGTTGCTCGGCAATAAGAGGCAGTACCATTGAAGGATGAGCGATGCCAGCTGTGGTCCCCTTTGTGGTCACATGGGTGCTGCACCTGGGTCACCTGCCCAGTGCTCCCCCCCGAAAAATATCAATCCTGATGAACAGTGAGTATCATAACTCTTAGTTCCCCCTAATATGTACACAGAAGTTACAGTTTTCTGTTAGGTCCAAGGCTCTAGGTCAGTCTTTCCCAACCCGGTCCTTGTGGACCCACAGACAATCCACGTTTTCGCTCCCTCCCAGCTTCCCAGCAAAAATGCAGACTGTCTAGCAGGGAGCTGGGAGAGAGCAAAAACGTGGATCGTCTGTGGGTCCCCAAGGATCGAGCTGGGAAACACTGCTCTAGGTAAACAGCTAAAGCTTACAGCACTGTAAAATGGTGTCTACTGTTTTTCATATGCTACCAAAACCCACTTGCCAAAGGTTTTCTGATCTTTAATGGACACTAAATAAATTGGCACACAATTTTGACTTGTTTATGTAACACTCAGTGCCTTTGCACGTTGCCATACACTCTGAAGTTAGGTCTGGCTTAGGCACCATTAGCAGAGTGAACTGTAACCAGACATCTCCTGCAGTGACTGATCAATCTCTCACAGCGCCATGGAGAAATTCTGGTTCACCGCTCCACACCACAGTGCTTCAGCTTAGCACCATAAGTAAGGTTTACAAAGTGTTAACATCTCAGTAGGGGGGAGGGGGGTTTGTATTGAACCAATCTGACATTGACCTTCTAGCTTGTTTCCAAGAATGATCTCATTGCATGACCCACCCATGCTTTAGGTTCAGCTCCCACCTGCGCGGCCTGATGTTCTCATTTACATGGTACAGTTCAGAATGAATGCTACCTTCCGCGATGTTGAGCCATTCAGGTCCAGATTGAAGAGGTAGTCATTAAACCATGAGCCTACCATTATCATGCAAAGAGTCGATATGCAGTGCTTACTAAGAATTGTAACCATTGGGTTTTGCTTGATATGACTGGGTTCATTCCAGCCAAAAGGTCCATTTTTGACTAACTCTTCCAAAGAACACTCCTGCAGAACTCAGAGAGTTTTTGGCAGACTCAGAATGGTGTTCACATTGTTTGCGGTGACCAGAGCCTACCGCCGTCCATGTCTGTCTTATATTTCATATAAAGAGTCCCAGGATATCCTGCTAGTGTTATTTGTGACTTCTTGGCTCCTTTTATATTTTGCTATTGGAGAAATGTTGGCAGGGCCGCTGTTCTTGGGGAAGATTCACTGCAGAGCTTTGTACAATGCTGAACAAAAACCTGTAGGTCCTGTTTCAGTATTGGCTTACGCTTTTCAGTAATTGTTTTATGGCGAAGCAGACACGTTGTCCTGTTTATTTAGCTAAATACTCTTTGGACCAATTCAAAGTTGGTGCCTCACCAAGGGGCAAAAGGTACAAAACAAGATTTGCACTGCCCAATTTATCAATGTAAGCTATCCTATTAAAAATGCATGTTTTTAATGGTACAATTTCCAACACGGTTACCCAAGAACTCGAAGCCCAAAATGTATTATTGTTGCCATTTTGTTTTGGTACTGAATCATTCCACACATAAATCATTAGTCCAGACCTCATCATATCTCTACTGCAGTGAATGTCGTGTATGCACCGCAAAATCCCCACGCACAAACATGGCCACTTGCGTTGGAGGTGGGCCTAGTTAACCCTTGCCTTTTCTCACATTTTTATTCGGGCCCTCAGCGGTACCTGATCGGCTGCTCCTCCGGGAAGGATGGCTTTGACGTTCACCGGCTCTGCCGTTTCCTCCTGTTCTGAGACACTCTGCAGGGAGCACAAGAGGGCAGCAAGAAGCGGTATAATAAAATACAGAAGGACAGACCAGCCAAGAAAACGCCTATGTTCAGAGTGCCAGTCTAATTTAACAGAAACACTCACTCCTGCTGCATAGGAGTAATATTACTACCATTCAGTCCTACCCACTTATTGAAATGTGTTCGGTATATATTGCATTATAATGCATTCATAAAGTACTATACACACAGCTATAACGATTTATAAAAAGGCATAACACATTATAGCCATGCTTATTATGCATTATGAATGCTCTATGAAGCTATCATCTATAGTGCACTATAGATACCTTCATAATGCAGTACAAAGCATCGTTAATCCTTATACTGAACATTATGATGCACTATTGAGTCTGCCAATAGTGTTCTATATAAAGCTACATACACATATTAATTGGTCAGTCTATTAGGTATGTAACTAAAAGCACACAGCACCCAGACAGGGTCAAAAGGTTCAGTTACAGTTATGCTACGCGTCCGAATCACTAACGTGCGCAATCTAGGCGATTTTGAATGTAGAGTGACCGTCGGTGTCTGACATGGTGGTTCCAGAATCTCGGAAATAGCCATCCCCCCTTGGGATTTTCACACAGCGCTAGAGTCTAGCGTTTGCAGATAATGGTGTGACTGACCAAATAATATAAGATCTGGGGCAGTTATGCGGCTGAAAACGGCACGTTAATGAGAGGGGTCAGAGGAGAGTGGTCAGACTCGTTAAAGCTAACAGGAAGACCACGAGTGCAGAAGTAATAACTCAGTACTACAGTGGGGTGCAGAAAGGCTTCTCTGAACGGACACCTCATCAACCCTTGAAGCAATTCTGGAAGGAAAAGAGGGTCCCACCCAGTAATAGTTAGGTGTACATAATCACGTGGCTACTGGGGGTATGATATTTGTCATCTAGTGTTAATATGAATAATTCCAAGGAATGTGTGTCCAATACACTACTCACAAAAGCCAATTTATCATTTGTGTATATTTTCTTTGAACTGGCTCTTCTTCAGTTATGGTTCTTATGCTTTGAAATTACCACTAAGAGCAAAGTTGTCAAGGGACTGAGTTTGCCTACCCCCCTCGGTCGACTTTGCTGAAGTGCTTTGTCTGCTCGGCTGAATTCACTGCAAAATTCAAATGCAGTAAATCTGAGGGCAATCATTAATGCTACAGTATAGTAAATTTATATATACACACATACACACACACACAGTCACGTGAGTGTGAGTTATTTAATTGCATGCGTTAAACCATACTTATCTTTCTAAGAATTCTTGTAATGCTAGTAAGGATTTTTAAAGATCTTTCCAAAAATATACGCCTATATATATATTCCACCTTGTTAAATAATTATATTTAATCGTTTGAGTAAATAATTAATCGCTTTTAGCTCCTCTGCAATTAAGGTAAATTATTTCTAATATAAATTTATGTGGGTTTCGTTCAGATTATAGTAAGTTACACATTTTTTAATTATTATTTTTAAACGCATACATATTCCTCAAATTGCGCAAGGTGTAAGTAGCAAGATGGAAGAGTGCCTTCCAGTCCTTAAATATGATTCATTTCACTTTTTAATAAATGCTTGATTTCATAAGAAACTTATCAAGAACTTATCAAATCCCAAAGACCCTTCGGTCCATGACATCTACAACTGTCCACCCCTGCTCTAATCCATCAAGAAAAAATGTCGGTACTCTGATAGAACTACCTCGTCCACGATACACTCCTTCTCCATTGAGGTAGACCAGTTTGATTAAAGGTACAACAAAGAATATATTCACAATTAAATCCATTATCTGCCCCATTAATCCTCACTGACACGTGCGGTCACAGTGACACGTGAGGTCACAGTGCTAGAAGGCTAATGTTTACCGAGCGAACACGGAACAGCATGGAAGGCCAGCTCCACCCGCCCCACCATCTCCGCCGGGACTCCCTCCACGCTGCAGTGTCCTGACCCCTTGCGCAACACCACCGGGCCGCCCAGCTGTGGGACGGTACCCCTGGAGACCCTGAGAAGGACGTTGTCCGTGGACTTCCGCAGGAGGTCCACGGCCTTTTGTTGTGTTACCGTCTGGTCCATCGGCTGCCCGTTGATAGCTAGATTTCTTTCCCTCAGCTTCCTGTGGACGTGGAAGGTCAACGATGGACTCAAGAAGTCACACGACAGCATAACGGCCTACAGTTTGCATTACAGAGTGAAAGATGGGAGTACAGGACACACAATCCTAGACACTCTTGCACCTGAAACAGGTGAAAGTGATGGAAAACCCTTCTGCTTAAACAGCAACATTCCGCCTAACCGTGAGAGAATACCTGCTCCCTGCACTGCCCAACTGAACATCCTGTACAAGGAGACCCGGCTCCCCCATCTCCTTGCTCCTCAGACTGACCAAGCCAAAACCTAGCCCCCCAGACAGGCTCCTCAGCCTCAACGTCCATCACGTAGCGGCCCTGTCCAGAAGATGTTTATGGCCGTTTAGGGGCCGTCACTTAGAGACCGTCATTCAATAGCCATCTAGGGGAGAAACGTTCAAGTGACACATGAATTATTCTAGACAAAACCTTCTTTGGTACTGAATGAAATGCTGACAGTTTCTGTTTGAAGTCAACATGAATGGGCAATACAACTAAGAACTTTGAGAGCTCCATGAAAACCAGCTGTAATGTAACAGACAAGGCCTGCTGTCTAGGGGGGACAATTGGGGAAATTTTCCAGGGCCTAGACCCAGGGAGGGCCCTCACGGGAGGGGTTGCATGTCACAGGGGCCTGGTTGAAGTAATTTTGTCCCAGGCCCAGGAATTATACACGGCAGCACTACAACACACCATGAAGAGTATGTTGTTAAGTTTCCAGCGGGCCGTGTACCTGAGCCATGTGGAAAAGGAGAGGCTTGGGATGGTCTCCTAATGGGTCGCTGCCACTCTGCAAGGGGGAGGGGGGCACTGACAAGTCCTGAGCAGCTGCGGGACAGCCATCCTGGGGATCTGAATCGCTGCTCCTGGCCAGGCGCTGCTGAGAGCCGCTGGCTTCAGGTTTCAACTCCAGACAGCTGCTTGATGTGGGTAAAGCGGCCTCCTGGATCCAGCATGGCACAGACAAGCATAAATAAGCCATATAAATAACAAATAATACATATAAATACAAGATACATTTAAATTCTGGTGGTGGTGTGTGGCTCAGTGGATTAGGCTGCTATGTCTGTGATCAGAAGGTCATTGGTTCACATCCCATGGTCAGCAGAGTGATGTCGCTGTTGGTCCTTTTGAGCAAGGTCCTTAACCCCTAATTGCTCCAGGGACTGTCTGACACTGCTCTCTCCCAAAAATAATGTATGTTGCTTTGGATAAAAGTGACTACTAAATATGAGACAGACATGATATTTAAATCATATGTAATTAATCCATTCTTTCAATGCCACAAGGAAGGAAACTGTGCATGTGGCCCTCGCAGTGTGGTTCTTTGCGCGGACCCTGTCAAAATTGCATGCATGCAGGCACAGTCCCGATCAGACCTTTAATTAATTAAGGTTTGATGAGCTGTCACAGAATATTTACGTTGTATTTCAGTCTATCAGATGAATGGCAGATTATTTTTAAAAATGTAAAAGGCAAAATGAGTTTCCTGGATGAGAAATCTAAGGAGATTTAGTCAATTAATCAACAATAATAATAATTTTAAAAAGAAACGCCGTTTTGGGATTTTCCTACCAAACTGACATCCAAAAATATTTCCCATGACCAAGAAATATCTAGCCCAGTGAAATAGGTCAAATCTGCAGTGGCAGCTAAATTATGTTTTCAGTAGTGATAATTTAGGCCGTCTATCTTCTGCAAAAATCTCTGTTCCTCATGTGACTTACTGACGTTTTATGTTTTTTTGACTTTCATTTACTGCTTATGTTTATAAAATTACATATATTATTTATATAACTGTCTACTGAGTGAAGGCTAATGTGAAATGTAGCCGTGGATCGCTAACACCACCACTGACCTTCAGTGCAATCCTGCTGCACATTGCACATTATCTTCTGCTAAAGTGTGCAGTAACCGGACAGGGTTCTGTGTTTCTATGCTTATAGTTTCTCACTGTCACCTTACACTCGTGACACGGGGCGTCCAAAGTGCCGCTTACGAACAGCTATCAGTCCCTCAGCGCACCGGGACACCGTTAGCCCCCAGGGCTGCGTTGGTCACCTTGGGTAAGTAGATTACAGTGCCAGTTTGGCTACTGCACATTTAAAGAACCGGTTCTGCCCCGACAGGCTGTTGCTATGGCAACACCCTGCCGGAGTCTGATGGCTCTTCCCTGTTCAGACTCCTGTCTTAAAGCTGGAAACCAGGCACAAATTGAATCTTTGCTTGCAGCATGTTTTTGCTTAAAATTCTGTCCAGGGTGTCCTCCCAGCTCTGTCCCCTATGCTCTCCGGAACAGGCTCCCCCAAATCTCCCCTCCCCCTGCGTAACCCTGGCCAGCAAAAGCGCTTTGAAGATGGACGGGTGAATAGAGGGATGTTTCGCTTAAATTAGCCAGCAAAGTAGTTTTACGCAGTACAGCCTTTATCTTTACCGACGGCTGCGTGTCGCTGTGCCCAAACACGCAAGGGCACGACTCATCTGTTAAAAATGTGAGCCAGAATGTGACTACACTGAAAAAAAAATCAATCATTCCACTACAGCTATTCTTTTCAGTAATGCACAGTCTATGCAGTGTACAATATATATCCAGAGATCAATCTAACCTAAACACTAATTATTGTGGATGATTTTCATTTTAAATAAACTGGAAAACACAGTAGAGAACAATGTAAATGAGTCCTTTCCAAACTGTAGATTATTCTTTTACCTTTAAATAACCATTAAAACATCACTCTTCTGCACCCACCTGGCAGTAGCACTGTTGATAAGCAGATGTTTGTAGGGTCAGAATCTGTTGGAACAGGGGACTCAGTAGCAGAGCCTTAAGTAGGCTGAGCTTTTCCTCCGTGGGACCATCCCCCCTGGCCTTCAGCTTGGCTTGTAGGCGTTCCACGGCCTGCAAGGCACGCTGGGTATCTGTAGGGTCATGTGTCCCGTTAATGGTATGCATGATTGAATGAACATAGGGCTCTTGGGAGTTTTACTTACACAAAAATGTTCTGAAAAGAAGGATACATGATGTTCAGAGAAATAGGAGGTGGTTCCAAGCAACTAGAGGAGGTGGGACCAAGACATCTGATTTTGGTCAAATCTCAACAGAGTGCAGAATATCACAATAACGTCACTCTTGTCCCTGCTCTGGAAAATTCCATTCTTTCACTCCCAAAGATTTGGTTACTTTTGTTCCACAGAGACACTGGGTGAGATATTCCACAATTTGCAAACACAACCCCGTTTAACCTTCACCGTTTATCATCTTTCCCTCTGAAGAATGCCTCGACTAAAAACGTACAGCTGCTATGTTGCTGTATTAAAGAATAAGCCATTTACGAGCAGCCTGTCTGAAGCTGGTGAGGTACAGCATGAGATCTCATCTTGCAGAAACTTTTTTTCCCAGTGAGCATTTTATTTGTGTCGTGAATTTATTTAATTATCTGATAATTTAACATTTCCGATTTACATAAACATTTCAATTATTTTACTTTGTAAAAAGAAAGGAGGCATAAGGGATAGCATTACGCTTATAATTATAATATGAAAAAACTGGGAGATCGCAGTAACAACATTGACATTTTTATTTTTTCAGTATGATGCCGACAGCTGGCATCTGGTGTTCGGAGAAAAAAAAAGTATATTTTTTAAATAAAAGCAGCAGTTTAAAGGAAGACTCACCAATTGCTTCAGTCATTCTGTCTGAGCGTTACCAGAGATACTCAGAATATCGAAGGTTTTTCATAAAAACCTGCAAGGAGAGCAGATGGTGGGAGACGTGAACACGCGATCCATGAATGAACAGTGAACCAAAGGCACCTTCAGGAAAAACAAACGCATACATAGGACTTGCTATTACAATCCCAATATGAATGAATGAATGAATGAAATGAAATTTATTTCGGTCACATACATACATAAATAAACATATGGACACTGACTAAAAAGGCGTAGGTTGAAGCTTCAGCTTATTATCCGTACACTTTCTACATGAAGTTTCTTAATAGGTAGCCCTTTCACTATTACTTTCCACAAAACAAAACACAGCCCGAGTCAAAAGTTTCAGAGATTCTCACACGCTGATGATTAGTTTTATGATTGTTTACCAGCTTATTTTAAAATATTTGCAATATACAACCAAGTACAAAAGTTTCAAATGTGTCACACAGTATAATGTTGAATTTTATAATTGTTTACCACCTTATTTAATTTTATTTTTAATTTGCAGAGTAAACTACACATTCTTAGCTCCTTATCACAATTATTCCACAAGTTTACCCCTTTGACTGACACACATCTGTATTTTATATTTTTCCGACACTTTCTTGATGTCTTGAATGGGGATGGGGTAGTCACTTCATCGGGGTCATCAGGTGGGCACCCTGCTTCATTGTTGTTTCACTGATAGGCCCATGACACCTCCGAAGGGCTCAACAACACTTGACATCGCAGGTGTACTCTCCTCCGCTTTTACCCCCTTGCTTGTCATTTTGCAGCCCAGTTGGGATCCTTTCTATTCAGCCAAATCCAGTCACTGCTTCACTCGTTAGCTTCTGATAGTGAACTGATGGCTAATCGGAAGGCCGGCCCTCGCACTCCCGTCCCCTTCAGAAGCCTCGTTGTCAACGTGGCTAAAAACCCTCTTCACCCCACCTGTACTGGGAACACCTGAGTACAGCAACCCCGTTGTTCTGCCTCGGCTGCTATGTCTGCATACCTCAGAATTTTGTGTTCATACATTTCATCAACCTGCATCTTCCAGTCCCGGGCTGTGTCGAGGAGGGTCAAATCCCTTTTTGTAGACGGTTGCACTAGAGGATGTTCTGCTCTTATGAAAGGGATGGTGTTTACAAATCCAGTGATCGGGGAAAGGAGGGCATTAGTGGAAGATCTCCTTTCTTCCAAGGTAATTGCCAGTAGAACTTGGCTGTGCTTCCAGGTATAGCGGCCTGGGGATAAACTGGTTTTGCATCCGGTGAGGATATCTCTTAACGTTACCGGGGTTTGGTAGAGAGAACATGAAGGGCCTTCTCCAGCCCATTTATGTAGGTTCTTAGGTGTGGGAAGAACATCGTAGGTGGCACTAATAATGAACCTGATTTAGTTTGCTTGCATCTTGTTGTTTTCAGGTGTTCCTCCAGCACCATCTTTGGCATCTTAAGTGACCCACTCTTTTCCTTTGTGACGAGTCCTTTCACAAATCTGAAGGGATCCTTGTAGAACGATGTTCTTGCCCTCTCCTTCTTCTTGTGTTGAGACCTGAGATTTTCTGCTCTCTGTAGATTTCCTAGACAATCTTTAAGGTCTACCTGAAGGAGGTTGATGCCCTCTTTCTCCTCCAGAGAGGATTTCTTCCACTGTTTCCTCAATTCCCTTCTCTCTCTGATGAGATGCTTGATTTCTTACTGCCTTCTGTACTTAGGAGGGATTGTTCTTTCCTTCTTTCCTGGCTCATTTGTTCCAATCCTTTCTGCTCCATAGGAGTAAATTAAATTGCCCATCTTCCCCAATTTCTTCTCTATCGATCCGCGGAGATCATCCAGGATCTTGCTCAGGTCTGCGTCCATTCTTCTTTGAGACTGGATTTTGGCCACTTCACTTGAGGTCTGCGACCTTGCATGTTCTTCTCCAAGGCAGACTGCGTCTGGCTGAGTTCCAGGTTTTCAGACATTGTGCTCAAACTACCCTCCTCGGCCACTGGGATATTGATGCTCAGCGGACTGTGGGTTATATCCTGCCGCCGAGCTTCACTCGACTAACTTGACCTTTCTCTGAGGAGATTTTGGTCAATGCGAGGTCCCGGCCTCACCTCCTTTGAGCGCTTCATCCGCCCTTGATGTATGTGAAAATCTATATTAATGTATTTATGGTGAATGCAGCACCAACTGGCATTCACTCTGGCTAAGTGTGAGGAAAAGGGGACACCCAAAATTTGTAAAGTTCACAAGTATAACCATAAATTAGTCAATTAATTCTATGCAGGAAAGGAGTTATACACCTGATGTGTTATAGTGTAATATTTTCATAACATGCAGAAGACTTTTATGTCCAATATTTTCAAAGAGAGATTCCACCCCCCCCCCACAAAAAGAATTAAATTAATGTGCCACAGCATAAATGTTGCCTGCGCATTTCCATCAAGTCATTTTCTCAGAAAAGAATTCCGTGACCCACTGACCTGCAGCTTTGTAGATACAAGACTAATCATGTTTGTTTTAATCTACTGCAGACACTGATACAGTTAAACAATAAAATTCTTCCTCTGTGCATCATTATCTCCTATGAGCCACTATAAACATTACATCTGTTAAGGAATATTTAAGGAATAGGTGGTGCACGGTAATTAATTAAGCAGTGTATTCTTTCCAGCAAATGCTGCTGATCATTTATATTAGTCTATTTAGCATTAGTTATCTTCATATTTAAAGAAGATTTACTGGCCTATTACTAAGAACCTTCTTACCTTTAAATGTGACACTTTATAGTCTAAATACAGTGTAAAATATTGATACAATTATTATTATACGCCGGTATGTCGCACGTTGTCCTAGAAGGGCCATTTGTGTGGTCGTGTTTAAATGGGAGCGTATGGCTATATAGGCCTTGTCATCTAATGCTCTTATTGGAGGATTAACATCTCCAGCATGCCCCAACCCACAGTCTGGTTAATTGACTTTGGCAGGAGGCTTCATCCGTTTGGTTCTTGTCTCTCCTAGACTGTGTTCTGTAATAACATTTGTTCGTTCTTTTTTTGTTGATTTATTCTATTTACTTTTTTATAAAACTAGAGAAAAGCATGCGGTTACGAAAGCCTTCGGTTTGTGATATATCTGAGGGGCTTCAATGCATATAACCGAAAGTAACCTTATGTTAACCAAAACAAAATTTCTCCATTAAATTACTAATTTAAGCCTGTTTTATACTCTAGAAAACAGTTTGCGAAATAGTACCTAATAGTGCACCTTGTCTAGTATTGTCCCCTTGTAAAGAAGATGCCGGCATTTTATTCATAGTTCTAAGACTCGCACCCTTTATCTGGGAGGATTTATATGACGACACGTTTCCTTTTATATGCACTTATTACGAAATAATCAGATTTATATCAAAGTAATGCAAGGCGATACAGGTACATTTACAATCCACACCAACCGGGACGATTAAGTAAATGGTAGCCCAGTAAAGCGACGTTCAACATTTAAAGATGTTATTTTAAAATAAAGGAACGTGTTTATATGTGGCTAATCGTTTTGTAAAGGAGTAGGGCTGGGACGCACTTGGTACTGTAGAGTTGTCCCTAATTTAATCGGATCCGCAGGCCGTCAGATTTACGCTATCGCATTCATTGTATAACTTGGACGCTTCAACAATGCAGAAGTACGCAAACTTAAAATAAATTAAGAGAAATAACACAGCTATCAGTTATAAGAGTATCGTCCATAACGCAGTCCCGCGTTAACTTATCTGTTTATTCCACTTAACTGTTTTCACAAGTATCCAACTTATTTTGATTACATGAAAAAGCAGCTAATTCTGCGATTAAAGGGGAACTTACAGGAGCAGATACGCCCGGGATCTCCTGGTTTTCTCGCTCTCTGGAGCGGAACATTTCTTCAGCAGCCGCACGGCGACAGACGCGTCGCGGCCGGAGCGCCGGTCACCGCGGAGCCGCAGGAGGCGACAAGCGCCGCTCGGCGGCCGCCGCGACAACTGGGGCATTTCACCCGCAGGCTGCGGACAATGATGCATCTTCTGTTTACGGAATATTCATTTTTGCCCTTCAGATTAACAACACGCGCGTCTCCAGGAAACACGAGTGTTGCAATTTACCTGTCACTGATATCGTTTAATAATACAGGCCTAATTATAATTAATAAGTGAGGTCACTGTTTTACCCGAATTGCTTTACTAAGAACCCTGATTTGATTTTGTGCCTGAGTACCAATAACACGCCAGGAATGTCATTTAATGAAGAAATACATTGCAGATTATCTTTTTTCTCCACGTTATCGGAGCATTAATAAATAGGGAAATGCATGCTCTATATGAGCATGGAAATTGATTGAGCGACTCAGAAATGCAAGCTGGCATTTTTTGTTATTGTATAATTGGTTCCATGTGCCCTCGGACGCCAGTTCTTCTTTTCTCCACTTGATGGCATCGTGGCGGCCTAACCATAAAAACCCTTGGCGTGAAGGGGAAATAAAGGCTTTTAATGGGAGGAAGAAATCTCAGGCGGGAGACCCTTAACGGGAATCATTTTTATTGGTCTCCTATTTCTTCCTCGTTTTGATCGAACGGAGAGCGCGTAGTACAAAAGCATTTATTAAAAGGGGGAACAACTAAGAATGAAAGTTTTGCGTATGTCTCATGGAAGTTTTAATTACTCAAAAATATTCTGAGGACAGAAAGAAAACCGTTTGGTTCTGAGAGATAACCAATAAGACTGTAGAGGATGTGGGTCCGAACAATTAGAGTAGGCGGGACCAACCAATCAGATAGCTTGGTCCTGCCTCCTCTAGTTGCTTGGACCCACCTCTTCTACAATCTAATTGGCTGTCTCTCTGAACCAATCATTTTTCCTTCTGCCCTCAGAACATTTTTGTGTAAGTAAAACTCCCAGGGGCTTGTAGCTCCTCTAGAAAGACAAATTAATTGAAGAGCAGTGGCTGAGAACTGTGGGTAAACCTGAAAGTGTACCTGAATGAAGGAATGTACCCGAGTGAGTGGAAGTGGGAGGCAATTATTGTGAAGAACTTGCTGGTTTTTGTTTTATTGGATGGGTGAAGATGTGCGTAACTAACCCAGGTCTAGTGACACAAATACTGGCATTCCCGATTCTTTATTTTTCTTAGTGAAACAGAAATAGGTAGAGAAATGTTTCTTCTCTCAGTGAGCAGAAGATGAGGTGCAGGTAACAAGAGCACAGACAATCCTATTGTTCTTTTGTCTGCAGTCTTCTGTAGCAGCATCATGGGCCTCTAGGGAATAAAGGCTTTCCGAGGAGCTGTTTATTCACCTTCCTGTGTAGCTACCACGCACTAGTCCATACTGCACCATGGAGGAATGGGTGAAATAGTGAAATTTGCTGTAAGCGCAAGAAAGGATGCAGGGCCATCTTATTGAAGGGTGGCATCTCCACCCTGACTCTCTAACTACCCATTTCTTTGGTCCAGCTCCGATGGGTGGGAACGTATGTACCTGGGGATGAGAGATTGTGAGGGAATAAGCATATTAAGGCCATAGGTGGTTCTATAACCTATTCATCCAGCCCCCATATTTTTTGTGTAAGCCCCTCTGAAAAATAGCTTTTCTAAAATCATTTAGTGATTTGTCCCGGATTTTCATAAACATTTCGGCAAACTTTATTGTGGCAGACTCCCCTCCTCTCAGCAAATTTCACCATGGGGCGGAGGGGTGACGTCCTATATTTTTCCAGGAAGCTGAGCCTCCCCTAAGTGTCAAATCCTAGCATTGCCTCTGATTAAAGCAGTCCCTCAGGTCAAAATTCCCAACCTAACCTTCCATGGATGGCCTGCTCGAGGGGGGGGGGGGGTTAAAAGTTATGGGGCAGAGCTGGTGCCCTACGCTGAAGCATTGGGAGGTGTTTGCTGTCAGATGAATGAGACTGGAAGGCAGTCATTTACAGAGCAGTCATTTTTGCTATATTTAGAAAGGGCCTCATTAAAAAAAAAGATAACTGAAATGTTAGCAAAGCTTTCGGTATAGAGCTTTTCATTGTTAGGTAGTGAAGCTTATATGCCCTTTATGTTATGCGACCAGCATGTATGATCATATTTCACTACAAACTGGCCAATTAAACAAGAGCAAAAAAGAAACATAATAATAAAACAAAAAATGGGCCACAGAGAGAAAAATCCTGGTTTTAATTCATCAACTGTTGGGTGGTTGGAATTTCTATTATACTTTCTGTCTGTACCGTCAACATGAAATTGGAAAACCCTTAAATTTCATGTAAAAGACACTGTAACCTCAGTAAAGCTTTTTTGGCTTTGTAGAATAATGGCCTTTTTTTCCAATTGTTTTTAGATATGAATGTGCTGACAGATTAGGGCTGAAAATAAATGGCTAAATGGCTGAAACATCGGTGTGGCATGTTGCCTGACAATGCACAACGCACAGCCAGCGATTACGCAGCTGTTTCATGCTATAGACTTCTGGAAGTGTTTATCGTGCTACAATCCATTTACCCATATGGTGCCTAGGATAAGTGCAAATGGCTTTTGTGGGGAAACACTGTCACGCTCACACACAAACACACACAAATGCCATCCATTAGGACGATATCAGTTTAGCTGAGAGGGAAATCTTAACAACAAAATCTCCGGGACATATGGTACAGTGTTGTAAAGCAGCCAGCATCACTGCGTCATGTGACCTGTGCAGGAGGCTGGTTTATGAAGATGGCAGGACCTATTCAACATTAGAAAATAATAACAATCAAAACTTGGCAATAAGTAAACATGATGACAAATGTTATGATCACAGCTGTTGGGAGATATACCAGTAAGAACAATGTTAAGGAAATACTGCAATTTTTCTAAATGGTTCCAGACTCACTGTAGTGGCGGTCATAATTTTCTAGAGCAAAATGGGCAGCTGGAGGTATCTGTTAGCTTGGTTTCATCGTCATGGTTTCACTAGACCTTCACACTGGGAACTTTTAGGAGACTATAACGGCAATTTCCCTCAAAAATGGCAGCAGACGAAGTTACACTCCTCGGCAACACAAGCAGCTGGTGTTCAGTCCTGAATAAAAGAATGCATCATTCTGTAAATGTAGCAGAAGGGTGAAAAGGACTGTAATAATAGCCAGTTTATAAATCTTTCGGAGAAATGCCATCAAGAGCCCTGGAAACAGCCACGTAGTAACTGCGCCTCTTTTTTATTCCAGGAGAAAAACCAACTGCGGCCTCCTGTTCGAAGAACCATAAGTAGGTCCTTCAAAACAGCCACAAAAACATCCACTGATATGACAATGTATCATCCAGGCATTGGAAAGGAGCTTCTCCCCCTTTCCGAAAAGCACTTCCCAGCCCTGTTCAAAATGCTGTAGAAAGTCACTGGACATTTCTGTGTGGTAAAAGGACGTTCATCACCCTCCCTAACATGGTCATCTTCCAGAACGGTGCACTGTACTAGCTTAACAGAGACCTAAGCTCGCACAGAAGTTAAGCAATACTTTTTGCTAATTAAAAGGCATCGTAGTGTTTTATGATTTATGCGCTTGTTATGTGTTTTGATATAAATTTTGACCCTTTTTTGAAGAACAAGTTCCAAGTGTATTAAAGGAGTATTGCAAAAATGTGTCAAAATATCTCCGACCTCTTATTGGATTGTTACTATAGTTCTTACCGTGGTGCATGTACATTACATCGTGATCTCACCAGAAAGCTACAAAAAGGCTTGATTTATATAAAACAAGTTTGACGTTGAGGGAAAAAAACTGCACTGCCATTTTAACTCAATATAAACGGGTTGCATGTGTGTACTTCTGTGTGTTTGTGTCTGTAGTTTTCTAAGGGTAGGTTTAACTTCAGCACGAAGTCTGTCTGCACAAAGCTACTGTAGGAAGTCGGCTGTGTATCTTGTGGCTAAGGAGTCTGCTGGGGCCTGATAGGGGCAGCTTTGCTGTTTGGTATATTTTCAGTCGGAGGATGCATGGGGAAAGCAACATGCATCAGGGGCCCCGTGGCCTGTGGGTGGGCTTCTCTTGAAGACGGAAACTTGAGCGGGAGATGGAGAGCCCCCGACTGTGAGTCTGAGATGGGGCGCCGGTGTCACAGGAATGCCGATGGAAACATCCGACGGTTTGGGTGGTTTGTTCGTTTGAGCTCAGTCAACAGCCGCCGTCGTAAAATAAAGACAATATGGTCAAGGAGGAAGGGGGCAGTAGCTGTGCCAAGATGTGAGTCATTCCACAGTGTTCACATAGTTACGTGTTTAAGTTTAAATAGTTAAACCATTCCTCAATATTTAAAAGGCTCTTGGTTCTTATGCTGGGATGCACGCAACTGGTGCGCAAGCACGCAGTCTGCGGTTATGACAAGACATTACCGTGCATTTTAACCTTCAGACCGCGAAAGAAGTACGCAGTGGTGGTATAAAAGGTTAGAAATACGCGGTAATTTATTGTCATGACAGTGCAAATGCATATAAAATAAGTACGCGTTTGCGCAGTCACGATAAGAGATCGCTTTATATAGGGCGAACGCGTTTTTGCGCACCAGCTGTGCGCATCCCTGTTCTTATTCTTATCAATAACTTACAGCCGACGTGTCACAATAAGGAAACAATAAAAACTATGGCAGAAAAGCTACCCCAATGATCTATGCAAAATGTAGCCTACCATTTACTGTCATTGTATCTCTCTTCCAGGAATTACCTATATTTATCCTGAGCCCTCTGACTTAGGCCTGTGTTTTTCTTTCTGAACTCCTTTCCCAGTCGTTTCAAGCTGTGGCTTGAGCGTCCAAATAGCTAAATAAATAAACAGATGTATTTCCACCAGATTGGGTCGAAACCACGGGCATACAATGGGTGTGATTGGGTGAATGCCTTCTCACGGAGCTCCGACTGCTCGTCAGAGGATGGGAGAAAATAAGCAGGAAAGACAATATTGTAAAAACTCGTACAAAAATTCTGTCAGTATAACCGGGTGTATGACAGAAAACTGCAGCATGTACAGAAGGCAGCAGACAGATTACCTTAAAATATTTTTTTGCCAGGATTAGTTATCTTTACTTGACTTTAAATAGAGGAAGTTGCTGACATATTTCATCGCATTATTGTTATTTTTTATTATAAGCCTAAATTTAATCAACCTTTCAACAACTGAGGACTTACGACTTTCAGCCCCAGTCACCTATAAAGAGAATCCGTCACAAAGGGTGTTGATGTGCCCACAGCACAGAAATGTGTTCAAGATAAGGCTGGGCGAGAGGAAATGTATTTATACCTGGCAAAATGATTCCAACATATTTCCGAGGCTTAAGAATTTATGGATTTCCCAGACCTGAAAGCCTGTAAGATTCTGGACATCACTTAAAAAAAAACGATGCATCGCTTTAAAACAGCGCATTCCTTGACAGTTGATCGCTCCCAATGCAATTTAGTGCGTTACCGCGTAGCCAGGGGGAGGCGAAGCCCGTTTAGGGTGGACAGTGGCTTCAGACTTATTGTCTGTTTTAACAGTTGTTTTCTGTTTCAGGGGCTGAAATAAATACTACAATAATTCTACATTCCTCCTGATGACACCGCAATGAATCTTAGTTTTTGAAAATATATTGTTAGGAGTCTTTGTGTGAAATCTGAGTTAAGGGAGCGTTGCCAAACTCAGCGATGACAGGGATTATTCCAGTCATTTCTGAAATGTAGGCCACCACATAATGATACGCCGCGTTCATTAGCGACGTGTAATTTGTGACGCGTGGCAAATGATCTTGTGCATTTTTCTGTTAAAAGTTGATTTGTAAATCGTGTCGGTGCCGCTTGCAGGTTAAAATCCTGGTTTTGGAGTCGCATCAAAACGGACATGAACTCGGGAGAAATACGTGAACAGTTGGGCAGACTGAACGCTGCCAAATATAGACGCGCAGTTCAGCTTTTATTTATTCATGATAATGGGCTCTTTTTTGTTTTGTTGCCTCAAAGACTTGGTGGGAGTAAACAATTACCTTCGTGTCTAGTCAATGAATTTCACTGGGAACCTGGGACAGAATGTAACTGTTTATTTTCCCCCTGAAACCAAGAGCGTGTGACTTATGTGCATTTAAAGACAGTCACTCAACTAAACATTTAAGTTTGGGGCTTTATATTCTTATAGCTGTATGTATGTCTTTTCCCTGCTTTCTCACTTATTTTTCTTAAAAAACCTATAATTCATATTTTGATCACTGTCGTTTTGGGATTAGTTGAATATAAACCCCGAAATTTCGCGTCTGAAATATGTAATTAAACATCAAATTTGTTGTAAGCTTTTTAAAGTCTGGGTACACCTTACATAGTACAGCAGAGAAGAATATAGACCTATACTATACTAATATGTGCATTTTACGGTATTATATATGTAAACGTATTGCACGTTGTTTATATTACATTTGAAATAGAATTCAGCCCCTTGCAGATGTCCCTGGCATTCCTTACCGTGGCTGGGTTGCAGATGAAACCATTTTTTCCCCAAATTGCGTCTAACATTTCGTGTGCTATTTTAATGATATGTAATAGTTTAATTATGTGTATACTATAATTTGGCCGACGTTTCGTTTGCTTGATGGCTGAATTGCCTTTTTGGCAACATGCCGTATATAAAAAGTATTTAGTTAATATAATGTGGTGGGGAAAAGTATTTATTGTATGGCGCAAGTCAATTTATCCTCCGATTACGGCTAGATGGAGCCCGAGTCCGCGTGGTAACACGGGAACCGGATCGGAAATTTTCCTCTCGCCATTCTCGGCCGTTCCCATCTCCAGGCTGCATCTCGAAATTAGTTTGTCATATTCTTTCAGGGCTCTGTTCAGTAAGCAAGCGGTATCTGGAGTCCTTTACTGCAGGACTTTTCAACGAGGGGAAGGGGTCTGGATATTTCTCTGGGTGCACGGTTAATTTCCATTTCTCTCCTCAAACAGGGGAAATATAGTGGAGGGGAGACGCGGTTGCTTTTAAGGGTGGAGAGTGATCTGGATACAAAATAAGGGGCTTCTTTTC
Source organism: Mormyrus iriodes (assembly GCA_011763525.2). Taxonomy (NCBI): domain Eukaryota; kingdom Metazoa; phylum Chordata; class Actinopteri; order Osteoglossiformes; family Mormyridae; genus Mormyrus; species Mormyrus iriodes. Next base: position 3,490,864 of record JAAGVU020000049.1, read on the forward strand.
TCCGATGTTTTCTCTCTAATGAGCGGATATTAGACTTTGACTGCCGATTCTCTGAGCATCTTTATGGAAAATACAAGTGGCGCTGATCTCGCCGATTACATGGAATCAAAGTCAACATTTTCTTGCAAGAGTATCTGCATGTAGGGTGTTTAGTAACCCAAGGACACAATATATTTTTCCCTTTTAGGAAAAGACAGTTCAATGACCAGTAGCATCTTTGATGTTTTCAATGGAAAGACCTGAAGGGGATCGCTGCGCAAACTCGTCAAAAGCTAAAGACATGTGGTAAGGATGCTTTCTAAATTTGATGCATCAAAGGTCCGTTTATGCGTATTTCCCAGCACTGTACCTGCATACTATGAGAAAACGTGGATCTTAAATCCAAACCGGTTGCTGTGTGCCAAGCGTGTTATTGTGTTCAAGAAATCAAACTGTTCAGCAGGTTAAATCATGCAATGTTCATGTAATGATTTGGATTTACCGATGCTGTCTGCTGTAGGTACCTGCGATCGATGTGCATCGCTTAGAAAGATATAAGGATTAGAATGTTGGGTTTTTCTGTCGGAATGACGATTTACGCGAGAATATGGAAACACTTGACTATACGGTGACATTTGCATTATCGCCAATTTAACAGACTCCCAGACGCCGCTTTGTATAAGCTATCTGATTTCGAGATACTTGCTGTGCAGTTTTTTTTCATTATTTTATACTGTACTGGCTTTTAAAAATAGCGGATACCCGAATGTTAACGCTCAACCTATTTAAGTCTAATTGCGGCGAGACTCACTGTAGCCTAATGACAGCTGAATGTACGGCCAATTGGTTGAACAAAATAGCGCTTGAGACAGTATCGGTACATACTTCAAAGAATTGTCAAAATGACCTTGAATCGTATCTCTGTGTCCATATTTATATCTGTTTCATTCTTATAATGATAAAAACCACTACAATAATAACAATGATAACAACAGCTTTATTATTATTATTATTATTATTATTATTATTATTATTATTATTATTATTATTACGCTAATGCACCGCTTGCAGGTGGCTGACCGTAGTTACATGATTTTGTGCGGATTTTCTTTAGCAAGTCCGAAAATAAGAATCACAGCATTCCAGTCATTTTGCCTGTCCTCCTACAGCATCATTCATTAAAAGTGCTATGGTGAAGTTGTATTGCGAATTACGTCTAATTATAGATCAGAAGTACGTGTGACACAATTACTGCGCGCTAAATATATTCAGCGTGGGATACGGTTTCTACGCGTTTTTAGATAACCATAGACATTTATTTATGTATATTTATAAACCTTTCTAATTTCGGTAAGATTTTGGCGACGGCTGCACCATGGATGTGGAAGTTCATGATGAAGATGAATGAACTTGCGGTGTTACACCCCGTTTGGCAGCGTCCAGGTACCTTCCCATATGCGAACTGACGCAGTCGCCGAAAGACTCTCGTCTCGGCAGACTCCCGGCATACATCGCCATCTCAGTTCAAACATATTCATGCGATTCTTGCGATATTTTCTTAGCATCTCATTCCTTTCGTATTGAAATGTTATGCCATTTTTGGCATTTAACTTCTATACAAGAACACTACTTAATCAATTAAAATATGTTTTTAAGTTTTGTGAAAATATCTTACATATTATTATTGTTGTTGTTGTTGTTGTTGTTATTAATAACAATAATACTACTAATAATAAATGCATATTAACATTAGCATCTAACCACAGATGCCAACGATGCCCCGAACAATCGCCCCCTTTTTATCAGTTATTGCACCTGCAGTAATAACGCGCATTTTCCCCTTAAAGGGGAGCTGTGGGCACTTCAGACCTGCCAATAACTCATCCGCTATTCTTAGCGAGGCTTCACCTCAAAGTACACTTAGAGGCTTCGCTTCCAGGCTGCTGTTGATTGCGCTGCCGCTCCGAGAGCACCATCACCCCGCAATGTGTCGTTTGCTGCTCAGAATGGGACGTTATTTCCTCTCTCTTGCTTTTACAACCTATTTAAAATTACCTACAGTGAGTCTGCATCTTGAATACAAAGCATTGGACGGCATTGAACCGTATCCGAAAAATAAAAGTATGGATAAGCGCCAGGCTGATTCTTATAACTTCATCAACTGATCGGTGCAGATTGCTATAACTGTAATAGTGTTTAATATGGCAGTCAATCGCAGTGTTTTACCGTTTATTAGAAGCAGTCAATATATAATGACAATTTTTATTATAATTTGAGCACAGCTCACATATTATGCATGTCATGCATTTTAAACAGATCCTGTTCCACTTTTAGGTTAACGTTCATAAAATAGATATTTATTGTCACTGCACAAAGAGCAGTGAAATGTCGTTCAGCAGTACTCCAGTTAGCTATAGGCCAATAGCATAGCCTATGCCTATATAATATGCATAAATGATAAATATAGAAAAAAACACAGGGGCAGATATAGAAATACGCTACATAGAGGACCTACTCTCGCTTCCAAATATCCTTTGGCTGTACTCACCAAAGAGATTTTTACACTGCTACATTTGAAACTAACATATTTACCCACAACTTTTCTTTGAAATAGGCTACCCGTGCATATCTGTTACTGAAATCTGTCAAATTCAGAAATTCGTTTGGGTAGGCTTGAGAAGATTGCTTGACTGATAAACAAACATGTACTGGGAATGAGTGTATGTGTGATTAGCACTGTAAAAATCCCAGCTCAAAGCTCATTCATTTATTATACTTTTTTTTCTTATACTTTGAAAAATGTAGCCAGGCTGCTGGCTTTCTAGATCTGGGGTAATACAGAGAAATTGTAATGTAAATGAATTAAAATGTTGATTGCCAAACTAGATTCATTATTTTATACTTTGTAATTTAATATCTAACATTAATCATATGAATTTCCTTCAAGCTTCTCCTACATAAATCCTGCACTTTGGGAACTCATGAAGAATTCAGATAATAAATAGCTGATAAATTGCTTCAGCATGTGCACGCGCAAGACGTCCCGTGAAACGCCATAGCTGTTAACGTGTTGCGCTGGAGTGCACTGGTCGGAGATTCAACAATTAGGAATATCCTGCGAGGGGAGTTACGCTCCAGGTTTAAGGTAATTGTCATTGATTGTACTGCTCTAAGCGGAGGTCTGATTAGCTCGACTCATCTTAATCAGGCAATGTTTGACCTCCAGCGCGACCTGTAGTGAGATACCTCGCCTGGGATCTCTCATCAAGATGGTTCGCTGTGTATTAATCCATTAACATGTGGGGGGATTAAAGGTCCTCTGGATAGCCTGCGTGCATGACATCACCCCCTCGAGAACAATGGCCTCGCTATGGAGAGGCTGTTGTTCGCGGACAGAGGAGCTTCCCGTTGATGCCAGTTGCGCTCCTGCTGTCCTCCCGCGCGGCAGCGGCTCGCGTCGTTTGCTGCTCCCTACCCTCGAGACGGTTCCCTGGCGCATGCGCGCAGTATCTAGCATCGGAGCCGCGGCGGGAGCGCTGGTTCTGTGTTTAGAGGGTCGCCGTTTCATCCCCCGGCGAGCTTCCGTAAACCTTCCCTGAATCCGCTTTAGGTAATGCCCGATGGTATCTTTTAGCCTTAAACGTATTTCAGTGAATGAAACCATGTGGAACTTAAACTGTGAAAACCTTGGTGCCAAAGGAATATATCAAACTATATTCAACGACCGAATTTTGCTGTTAAACTTATTCACCTTCCTATAAATACAGATCTGCCTTCAATAAATACGTATACTTGTGGCCAAAATTGTGGAAACACTCCCAATTTTTAGAGAGTGCAGAACTTTATTCAACTGTTGCTCCTGTTACATATTTAATCATCCATTATATATTTTGTAGCATTCTTTGATTGTTCATAAACGTAACGGGCAATAATCGTGTAGTAAGTTTTTTAAAGTATAATAACAAAAATACTAGGTGTTTCTACAATTTTGTCCACTAGTGTAGGTAGGCCTAGTGTAGAATCTTAGATACGTGTATTTAAAACATCACATGCATGTCCTTTTCTAACCAGGGAAGGATGTAGTTAGTTGTGGCTCAGAAACTATTAAAACGAAAAATACGAAGCACATCAAAAAAAGAAATTAAAATGCTTTGTTTTGTAAACAGTAGGCGCTGGGAATGGATAATTGATTAAATGTTAAGTTAGCATTTGTGTTTGGATTTGGGGCAGCCGGTGGACTGGTTTTCCCCCGCGTTCCCCAAGGGGCTCCATTAGCTGTAACTCAGCGGGGCCGCCACCCCGGGCCCCCCTCATATAGACAAGGCCGCGCCAGGCCCATCTGACAGCGCCACAAAAGAGCCCAAAGCGGCTGGGCCGAGCGGTCACGGGGGGATTGCCACGTGACAAGACGCTCTGACGCTGTCCGCGAGCTGTGAAATGCTGGGCCCCCCCACCTTGCACCTTCCTCTCTGTCCGGCAGAAAGTGGCCGCATCTGAGCAGTAGCAGGCAGCAGGACGCTTCTGGAAATCGTTGAAGGGCGCACCGACGTTCAGGCACTTTGCAAAAAGGAGCCTTGTGAGGTCCCCTTTGATATATTTTTAAGGGCTTATAATGCCATTTGGGATGTTTGTATTGTGTAGCTGAAATGCTTCAGTATGTGCTGTATTTTTGATTGATCGTTTGCGAAAGGGAATTAGAAATATATCAGTCTATAGGGTAATTCCACTCTATGAAAAATACAATGTTGAAATCCATATTGCTGTATTACGTAGTTTTTTAAAAAAAAAAACTACATTATGTCTCGCAAGTGTGTGAGGAACAATGTAAGCAGGGTGCTGTAAAGTTCGGTGGGGTTGGGGGGGGGGGGGATTAGGACAAGAGACCCAGAGTGACAGGGGCCCTAAAAAATTTGGAAAATAATTGTATTGGTTTGGGTTTGGTGCACAGTAAAATGTGGTTTCAAGGGGCCTAGAATCTCCAGCGGGTCCTCTCAGTGTAAGTGTCCTTAAAAATAAATAAATCTCTGTAAGGTTCATTAGCTTGTTGAATATCACATGTAATTCATCATTGATCCCTAATATAAGTTTGCATATCAGGATTTATAACCTTTCCTCAATAGTTTTGAGGATTTAGCCCTCATTCATTGTCTTATAATATTCAAGGAAATATTATAGTAACGATTCCCTGTTGCATCTGTATTTATTTATTTTTTATAATTTTGCTTGGGTGAGACTTGCTGACCAGTGAGTGCAACCATAAACAACGTAACCAGTATTCATTTTATGATTGCATTAATTATTTTGGCTCAGGCTGCTCTAAAATGCATGTGAAATATGCACATAATCAGGTTGCTCTTGTGATCGTAGATGGGTGAACTTTCTGTATTTGCGATGCTTATAAATTTGCAGCGCGTTAACATTATGAGAATGTAGATTATATAGTCTATTTGCTAAATATATTTATTAAAGTAATTCAGTTATTGATATGCAGGGGCTTCCGAACAGTCTGTTGTTTTTCCTGTCATATGGTTCCGTAATAGTTTGATAGTGATTGGCAGATCCACAGCAGTGGAATGTAACTGGTGTTGTTCCATGGAGGGATTGTGCGGGTCAGTCACAGTATCACAACTAGCTGTCACATTATCCCCCCCCTCCCAAACCCTGTCCTACACCGGGAACTTGAAGGCCAGCCGTGGTTCTGGATAAGGCCCCCAAGGATCGTATATATTCCATTGGATGCTCTTGCCCTGCATAACGAATGTGTTGCGATTGGCAGAGAGCGTAACCAAAGGGTGTGCACCCTGCCGCTGTGGCTTCTGGGTAGACGTGGGGGCCGTTTTGAGACGGTTGGGGCTGGAGCATGTTGGGGAGAGAAGACCGGATGTTCCAAGCCTGGTTGACCATGTGCCCGTCCCGCAGACATATGCTGGAATGCTGTTCCTCTGAAGCTTTTATCAGCTGTTTCATCAGCCGATGCTTTTATTAAGAGCGCCTTGCATAGATTACGGTTGGGGATATCCTGCATTTGTGCAGATGGTAATTACGTCAAGGTTAAACGTGCTAAGGGGTTTAAAAGCAGCCGCGAGATTTGGACCAGCAGCCTTTTGATCCGAGGGTGGCGCTCCTTTAAACGGCGGCCCAGCTGAGGCCCCTGCGGCTCCATCTGTGCTGACGGCTGGCCGTGACACTGATGTTCCCGGACAGCGGGAGCGTTTCTCTGTGTTGTGATGCCGGCTGAGTGTGGACCACTCGCGGGCCTTAAAGGGGCAGCCGCGCCTCGACGACACAGTGGTGTCCTTAGCCCCGGGCAAGGTGTCGTGCCCGTGTACTGGCTGCTGGCAAGGACCTCTTTCGTCATACCGCTGGCAGGCAAAGCACAGTATACTGTGCTAGTTGTTTCTAGTGCAAATCTCCATTTTAACCTGTAGCCTAGAATTTAAGATACTATTCAGTCCTGAACATGGATTATGGGAGCCAGTATCAATCAAACACAATTCAAAACAGGTTTAGTGACTATTTACTGTCGTTGCACTGGTTAAGGTTGCATGCTAGTTATGTCACGTGATTACAGTTCTGTATAAAAGTCTCAGACAGTCAAAAATTGCCAAAAATTATGTTTTAAATAATTACGTTGGTGTGAAACTGTATTATTATGTCTGTTAAAGTGTGTCAGCTTAGCGATTTCAACACCTCTCCTAAAGACACTCCAGTATATACAGAAACCATCGAATACACCCATGTATTTCTTAACTCCACTAACACACCTGATATGGCTAATCAATGCCTCATTGAGTTTTTAAAACTAATTTAATGAATTAAAACGTGTGCATGGAGTGGCTGAGGTGCCCCTGAGGAGATGTCTGGGAACCGGAGTGGTGTTCGTCTAGCCGTCCAGCCAGATATCTGTAATTTTTTGCAGAAGAAATTCTTTTAGTTTTTATTGCGTTACAGTTAAATCTAAATATGAGCTAATGTTAAATACTTTTTTTCCCAGAGCAAATGTACAAGCATTACCCAGATCAATATCTTTAATTATTTTTTTGATTGCCTAAGACTTTTGCACAGTGCTACTTTTGTAGTGTCTGTCAGGTATTGCATTGTCTGGTTAGGTTATGGTTAACCAGGGCTAAATGTGGTTTTTTGTATGATGTGTCATTTTCATAATGATGGGGTGGGTGGTATTTTTCGTGTTTTGCTCCGATATACGTTATACATGATACGCTTTTATAAAAATTCTTTGCAAGTCATACAAATGTGTAGCACTTTGGTAAAAACAGTATTCTGGGGAAACCACAAAAGTATGGCCACGTTCGGGGTTTTTCCATTTGCATGTCAAATACTTGAAGCACTCGTCTGTCCGCTGGTGTCGGTGTGTTTCTGGGTTACTGTAACAACGGAACATTAGTCACCTGCCCGGCGCACGCTCCTCCATGACGGTGAGGAGTTTTAAACTTGAGCCGACGAGGGGAAACCAGTTACGCGTAAGTCATTGTCACCGCCATCCCCTCAACTGCGCGCTGTCATAATGGTCGCTCTCGCTGCATTGTAATGAGATACGGCTGTGCTGGGCCAAGTTTTATTGTTATTTACACGTTGTGATTGAGCATGAGGCATCTGGAGATGGCAGGGGCTTCCCTTTCGGTTTTCTGTGTCATACGATACATGTCTGATTAAAGGACTTGGTGACTTTGCGTGTATGCCTAAGTGGGCTAGGAGGCTGTGGTTGTGATCAGAAGGTTGCTGGTTCAAATACTGCGGTTGGTAGATTGAAGCTCTTAACCCTTATTGCTCCATGAATTGTCTGACGTTACTTTTTGAATTTTTGAATAAAAGTGTCTGCAAAATAAATGTTCCGTTGAAAAGAAATCGTGAGATTAAGCAGTGGGCATTGAGTGAGGTTGATACGCTTGTGTAACTGCAAACGTTTTTTGGTTTTTTTCACCTCGCAGTATTCATGCACGTCATTCCTAAATGAATAGTACATTGCCTTATGTGTGTATGAACTGTTCTGCTCATTTTATTTAGTCTTCATCCTATTCAGAAGTGACCTAATGGTATCTCATAACCTGAGTCTCTTCTCCTTAACTGTTGTGGTGCCCTCAACCCTGGGAAGTGAGTCAGGCTTGCATGCCAGGTGACCGTTAAGGATTCAGACATACAAGCAAAAGCTTGCTGGTTCAAATGCCAGGGAGCTGCACAGTTGTACCTGTGAATGAGATAGTTAACCCAAACCACTCTGGTACACACATCAATCTCCCCTGTCGGTGGTCGTACCTGAGGTGTGGCATGCCGCGGAGAGCAGGCTAGCCTAACACCAAATGGTACAGGCGTTCACACAAATGTGTGTGGACTCTGGCAGGAGTACTGAGAGGAAACACTGATGGAACAGGCAGAACAACACTAAAAAGGGAGAGATATAGGTTTTTAGGGGGTTTGATGTATGTATCTGCAGAGAAACAGCAGTAATTGCTATCTACAATGTTAGCCTAGCATGTAATGAAGGGGCCTTTCAAGGAAGCTGGCTAGGTTCTGATATGCGTTTTGTAATATAGTCTAATGCTATTTTAAAAATGAATAGAAATTATTTGACCATTCTAATTATATACACAATTCACCAAAAGGATCTCAGCTTTTAAGATCTTAGTAGGAAATGGTTGACAGTCTGTTTTTCTCTCGGTATTGTCTGAATTGCTTAATTTCTGTCTTCAGGAAACTGCTGTACTGTTTCTTTGACTCACAAACAGCTCATTCATTGTCCATAAAAATATTAATAAACAATGCACCATGGCCTTCATAGAGATGAACTGTAGCGTTATTGAGGATGTTTAATGAGGTCATTATCATTTTTTAAATATAGCCTAAGTGAATTATGTATTAGAGTGTAACAGGAAGTCAAAACAATTGTAATTGTGAGGTTTTATTTTTTTTTTGACTCGAGAAACGGAATTAAAACTTAGGACTGATATCCCAATCAGAGTGTACCCCAGCCTTGTGCTCTCTGTTGCCTGGGACAGGCTCCAGGCCCCTCTACCCCACAATCCTGTGCTGGGCAAGTGGATAGATGGATGGAAATATGTTACTATGCACTTATAAAATTATAGGATAAATATTCCTCGTTGTATCTGAAGGGGTGGCTGCTGTGCAGTTTCGTTATACATGGTATAAACAATAAAAGGCTTCTAACCCTAACCATAATAAGCTGAAGCAGTGTTTTGCTAACAAAAGTCTTTTTTTGTTTGTTTTGCTTAGTAGATATCAACATTCAATTCTTACTTTATGTCCATTATGGAAGTTTTTTATTGTTGGCTTTGAGTGGATATCAGTCAGGTAAAGCTGTTTTTTTTTCTCCCATGTGTACAGAAGCTGCCGTCACATCACGTTCACCAGCAGTCTTTCCTTCTGACGCCCAGGAATGGCATAGGGAAAGAACTAACTAACAGCACAGATGCACAAATATGTACGGTCCGGAAGAAAGGATGTAGAGGTGTCGGCCGAACGGGAGAGATATCGTGCCGTTTCATTTTCACGTTTCCCTGCTTTTGGCCAACTTGCCAATTAAAAATAAATGCAAAAACAGCCATTGGGGACTTTCAGAAAATGTCTCGCGGGCGATACTTTTACCGCTGTGCGATTAGGCAGTTTTAATTTATTGGTCACTCGTTCGTTTGCTTGGAATGGAGAACAGTTTACAAATGCAATATGGTGGAAGTCCGACGTGCGTGTGAAGAGGATTAATAAACAAAACATGGTGTGCACAGGATGGGTAAGTCAATAAGCAATTCTCAGTAAATACCAAGAGGACATTTGAACATCACACTGTGCATTTAAATGTACAGTTTGAACATCACACTGTACATTTAAATCACATTAGCAATGAGGTGCCTGTCAGAGCTCACAATTACTCTGAAATACTCAGAAGAGGTGAGTGTTTAACCTCTCAGAAGTTATTTCGAAAGTAGTATCATTTGTAATAATACTACTACTACTACTAATAATAATAATAATAATAATAATAATATTTCAGAATATGATAGTACACTCATGGTGAGATATAAAATAAACTGTGAGTCCTTGCTATTGTTTATTTTAGCAATACCACAGTTCTGTTTTTTTGGTACATACAGAACATTATAGAAACATGTAGGACTAGTATTTGTATTAAATTACATTTTATTTATGTAGCAGGCTCTTTCATCTGAAGCGAAGTACAATTGAAAAAGCAGGGTCAGACTGTCATAGGACGGCTTGGGAGTTAAGGCCTTTGCCCAAGGGCCCAGTGGTGGCATTACACTGCAGACCACGGGATTTGAATCTGCAATCTGCCGATCACAGACAGTCTCCTAACTGCCAAATATTTGACAATTTTTGCAGTCCATTACAAATACTTAAGTGACGGCAATGAGTTGAAACAGCAGACATTTTCCAATTACCATTTTCTCCAGTTTCTTTTGAAATAAGAGCCATTTCTGATCTATTTTACTGTTGCCTTATGTATGTTCTAAATCTGTGCTATCAGAGAGCTGCATCGTTTCTTAGTTAAGTATCATCTTTCAGTATCATACTCATAATACATCCAAATTATTATTGTATGTATTGTATTTAAGCAACCATTTAAAGGAGATATGCTTAAGCAAGATGGAGTTATTATTATTATTATTATTAGTGAAGAGTCACTGAAACACACATCTGTGCCTCAGAAAAAAGTTGATTCTTATCTGTGAAATGAATGAATAAACAATTATAAAGGAAAATTCAATTTCAGGCTAAAGTGAGTGTACATTGTGGATACCGGCGTGATGTGAATTGCTAGTGTTGTGTTTTTTGAGTTGCATGTGAGCTGATGGTTGCCCAGGCTGTCCCACCGGACCCGGGCCCCGCCTGTGGAGTGGAGGTTACGTTTTTTCCCCCTGCAGTTGATATCGCATATCGACGGGCCTCTTCAGGTCAATGCGATCAAGCTGCCGCTTGTGCATCGGCGTATCGATGGGGTGTTGATGCGTAAATACGCGGATCTCTGCGGCGTGTGCGTTTGTGCTTATGAGTATTTCCCTTACGTTTTCTTGCCTGCAGTATTTGCATAGTAGGCATTGACCTGTCCCCAAAGGATGTTGATGTTTGCATTCTGGGCTCAACTTTACTCTTCCTGAAATATCCTGACTCTCCCATTGCAAAGGACTCCTCATATATGTGGCCTGGGTGTTCAGCTGCCAAGGGCACCATGTTTGTCTATTTCCAAAGGCTCTGCTCTTTCATGTCAGATTTCCCCCTGTGCTCCTTAACTCCCATTTCACCTCCATTGCCTGTTTTTTCCAGAAGGTCCTTCCTATACAAGTCTTCTCTCCATGGCCTCTGTTCTGTTCTTCATTTTAACACAGTTGACAATATGTGATCAATATCCTGTGAGAACATTCCCTTTTTTTCCCAGCCTCTCTGTTCTTGTATAAATATATTTTAGCTGTTACTTGTTTTCTGTTCCATATTAAGTGGCAGCTGATTTTTTTTAATCAAGGGAAATAAAGAAACTCTCTAATTGTTATTCTGGTTAAAGTCAGGTTTCGTGGATAATGTTTTTGTATATGAATTTATGTGATGGTACAAATATGAGTGTGAAGGCCGTAGTATCTTCTGAACATCTGTAACACAATATGGAGCCTGTAAGGTTTACACAACTGGGTACCCTCCTCATGTGGATACTTCTGAATGCCTTCAAAGAAGAATTCATTTGACTGTAAATCTTTTCTGCCCGCTGTCTCCTTTGATCGCAAAATATTGCATATACATTGTTTTGGTTTTGCTTGTATTATGTGTTTCCATGCCAAAATGTCACAACGGTGAAGGTTGTAAATACAGTGGAAAGCGCTTATAGTGATCACAGTTATAGTGATCAACCGCTTATATGGATCAAAAAACTTGGGACAGAATCATTGCTATAAAAATACTGTTTAAATAATTTGCTTATAGTAATCAATTGGCCCGCTTACAGTGTTCGGGTCTTATTATATATGACAACATATGGAAAAAATTTAAATAACAGTAATTCTTTTTGTTATTACTTGCCTGCTTTGCGTCGCAGTAACCCGTCTGCTTCTGGCTAGCTACCTGAGGCTAATGCTGTGAGCACAGAAAACACGACGGGAAAAAGAAAGTCATTTTCTCTCAAGGACAAATATAGACTCATCGAAACTTATGATA
>JAAGVU020000049.1:3508862-3523413 GCA_011763525.2 Mormyrus iriodes
GGGGGCGCGAGCCTTCCCCGTTTTTATGGGGCCCCCCCCCCCCCCCCCCCCCCCCACACACACACGGTTTAAATGAACCTGCAGGGACTTTTTTGATTTTCCAGAGTTAACGTGAACGAGAGCCAGCACATTGGAGTGGCGTCCCTCTCCAGCCTGTTTATTTTTCGTTCTGTGACTCGATCCAGACATGCGCTCGGTGTAGCTTAACTCTCACGCTGCCACAGGTGTCATTTTCCATATTCGCTTTATCTCCGCCAGCGGGCTTGCACTTCCCATGGCGAGTCGCGTGTTTAGCTGTTTTCAATCAGGTAGAGTGAAAATCCCAGCTTCAGATAAGGACACCCACTGCAAGTGTTATCTGCCCCGCCCTGGGGCGGAATGAAAGTGTGTTGGGGGGGGGGTTATTAAACACCCCAGGGGAACACATCACGTTACACCACTATTCAAACACATCAGGGCACAGTCACACACTTCTTGCCAAAGCCGAACAGCTTTCCGGCTGCTTCCAATATGGCTGTGGGATTTCACCCACTTTCCCGTTTTACTACCTGTAGTTGCTGGGGCTTAGGACCAGTGGGAAGTTAATTGGTTGCAATTTTGTATCCATAAACAATCCAATTAGGCACAGATAATCTAATTAGGATGTTTGGATGGCTCACTGTCGAATGATGAATAGTCTCTTCTCACTGATTATTCACTTTTTGAGTGATTAAGCAAAGACTGAGATGTGAGTCGCAAAGTGCTGCTTATCAATCTGGTATATAGTACGCACTTCTTTTATTTATAGATTTTATTTATAGAGAAAAGGCCCTTGCACTTTGTGCATAGATTGAAGTTGGTGCCACCTTCCCTCTTAATTTCCCTTGACTGCTTTCACACTCATTTGTGCTCCTATTATTTTGGTTTCGTGAAAGATTTGTCATGGATGGCTTCCATAACCAAGTCCGAGATTTATGCCTCGGCTGCGAGATGGCTGTGTAATTTTACGCGCGGTTAGTCAGCGTTCACCATCTCTCCATTTCTCTTCCGGGCGTTTATTAAACGTCCGTCGCAGTGCGCTCAAACAAATGTTCTCAGCGGAGGAATACTTCGGGAATCCGGCCTGTCAAATCTCCCCACGTTGGTGAAAATCGGCATCTTACTGATATTCTGCTGTGTATCTGTCTCATTCATCTCATGCATCTATCATGGAGGAAAAAGGTATTTGTTGAAAGCTGCCTTTCATATAGAAATGTCAGAAAATAAGCCCGGTGTGTATCATAACTGGGTAAATGTCAGGGCTTATCCATACATTGATGGAATCAAGAGTGGATTTGATGCTGATTTCAGCTTAAATAACTGAAAATAACAGAAAAATTATATGGGACAGTAATAGTGGACAACACAGAAGTTCATTACGTATATAAGTATACGTTAGTTATGTTTTACCTCTTTAAAATGAGCCAGTTAACTCTTTGAAATAAATATTGTAATTATTATTGAATATATTACCAAAAAAGCCAGGAATATACATCTGTTTTCTAAGTGAGCACCTCTCGACCTTATGCATGGTTTCTCACATCCCTGCCGTGTCTTCTCGCAGGACCAGCCTCTCGCCATGGCTCTATATGATGTCAAAGATGAAGTTCCTCTCGCTGCGTAATTGTGTGGGAGATGACGGACGGAAGTGGAGATAAAGCGAATCCTCGATATTTTCAAATCTAATTTTGCCTCTCTCGGCTTGGGTTCAGCCCCCCCCCCACTCCCCCACTACGCGGCCCTCAGTTGAGGCACTGCTTGGTCACCCGTGTGCTTGTTGCTCAAGGTCCCCTTGCTCGCTAATAGGCCCAATTACAGAGCAGGCACGCCGGGCCTTCCGCCGTGGGCGGATGAAACGGGACCCTGTCAGGGCCTGCCGCTATCCCCGAGCGCCCCCCACCCTGCTGGCATGTGTACGAAGCCTTGCGCTCAAGGCCGAGGCTGTCTGTGCGATGTAGGCCACCCCTCCTCCCACACGCTGGCTCAGGAACCCAAGCTGTCGGTTATCAGCTAGCAGGCTTTGTGTGTGTGTGTGTGTGTGTGTGTGGGTTATGTATATATTACATTGTGGGGACCAAATGTACTCACAATGTGATAAAACCCTGCTATTTTGACGTTGTGGGGACCATTTTTTTGGTCCCCACAAAGAGAATTACAGATTTTAAAAAAATATGTGACTGCAATCAAAAAACAAAAAATGCCAAAAAGCTTGTATTTTCTTTGGTAACTTATGCTTAAGGTCAGGGCTGGGTAGGGGTTAAGGTTGTCAAAGTTAGGATTAGGGTTATGCCCATAGAAATTAATGGATGGTGCCCACAAAGATATGAATACAAACGTGTGTGTGTGTGTGTGTGTGTGTGTGTGTGTGTGTGCAGTACATCCAGTACAAGGTAGGTCATTCATTTCCATCCACTGCTGTTCCTTCAGTGTTATTCAGTATAATCTGAAACAATGCTTTTAAACACTTTCAAGAAGTTGCACTGACTCTCTCTCTCTCTCTCTCTCTTTCGCCTGTATTGAAATAAATAATTTCTGTCTCACTATAATTGTACCTAAAATGGTACAAATACAGGTAAAGGTTTTATATGCCGAAATGTCTAATGCAGATTTGGGCCCCGTGACCCTGCATAGGACAAGCGGGCATAGAAACGAGATAGGCGTTAAACACAGTTTGGTTCGTCTGTATGCCTCTCGCAGTGCAGCGTTCAGAAAGACAATGCCGGGCCATGTGACATCAGCAGGATTGGGTTACTTTGGCCTGCGCTTTGACCTTTGACCCTCCCCCAGCTCTGTTTTCCAGGCCGAAGGGGAATCAGAGTATGAGAGGGAAGTAGGCGCGTGCTGTGAGAATGCATTAGGCCAGGCGTTTAAGTCTACAGCACGCTAAATCACAAATTAATTGATTTTGAGGCAACACCACGAGGTAGAGCAGGCTCATTACATCAGCCCGATGGATTTATTTTACTGTGTTTTTGTACATTAGCCGCTAGAAGTGGCTGGAGGCTATAATGAATGTGCAGCGTATAGATGCATTAGTGACCTTTGCTTAAAGCGTGGCAGCAGCCAATGGCACAGGGCTCTTCCAGGATTGTTTAACTGCTTTCCTTGTATTACAGGAATGTCGTCTTATTTTTACGGTGATCAGAAGAGCCCCTAAAATAATCTGGCAAATGTTGTGGGCAGATTTCTAAAGGTCTTTGGAGTCATCTAAAGGGTTAAATTTTGGGAATGTCTTTTTTTTTCATTTTTTCCAGTTGGGCTTGGGTACTGACTCAGGCTCACAGAACATTTAGAAGGGCGGAAACGGGCAGATATCTAATGAGAAAATGAAATTGATCTTTCTTTCCCCCTCTCTCATTCTCCCTTGCCTCTGGAACAAAGTTTACTTTCGCTTGGCCTGTCTGGCATCCAGCAGGTAAACAAAGCTATGGGAGTGGGGGGGGCAGCCTCATGGTGGCAGAGCTAGGGGGTGGTCGGCGAGACCATGGGGAGCGGGCCCACCCAGAAATGCCTCCCTATCTGGGGGTGTTGCTGTACCCACTGCCCGCATGAACTTTTAACTCCGCACTGGCTGTCTGTTAAATATCACAAGCCTTTAGCTGTACGTTTGCGTACATCTGTATGTTCTGGTTACTGGAACCGCAGGCTATATAGGTGTTATTACCGGGCCCCAGCTGTATGGGTACTGGGCCCCGTGCTGTATGGTTACCACGCCCCAGGCTGTATGGGAACTGGACTTTGTGCTGTATGGTTGCTGGGCCCCATGCTGTGTGGTTACGGGTCCTTGGGCTGTATAGTTACCGGGCCCCAGCCTGAATAGTTACCGGGCCCCGTGGTGTGTGGTTACCGGGCCCCATGGTGTGTGGATTACCTTGCCCCATGCTATGTGGGTTACTGGGCCCCGGGCTGTATAGGTACGGGGCCCCGTGCTGTGTGGGTTACTGGGCCCCGGGCTGTATAGGTACAGGGCCCCATGCTGTGTGGGTTACTGGGCCCCGGGCTGTATAGGTACGGGGCCCCGTGCTGTGTGGTAGCCTTTTCCAGAACCAGCAATAAAAATGCAAATATCACGTCAGATATTGTCTAAAGTGACAATGCTGCTCAGATAAGTCCCTTTGTCCCACGGCGGCCCCAGGTCCGCGATTCTGCCTCACGCTTTACCTATTTAAAGCCAGTATGGCCTGGATAACTCCTCATACATATGTGATTAGCTCATTATAAATTCTGCAGTGGACGATTTATTGGCAGGGTTAGCTTTGTAGATGGTGAATAGCTTTAATTGAATATGTGTTCTTTAGGCAGACAAAGCAGTGGGGTTGGGGGGGCATTAACATGTTTTGGGGGTTTATCTGGACCTGTATTTCATAAAAATGGCAAAACTTACAGCGATTTTGTATACCAGCATTGCTTGAGGTATAAATGTATACCTTCTCTCTCTCTCTCTCTCTCCTGTATATACTGTAGAGGAGGCTGGTTGTGACTTCTTTTTTCCTTTTTTTCAGGACTGAAGAGTCCAGTGGGATGTGAAATGTGAAGCGGTGGGATTTTAAAACAGGTTTGACGGAGCGAGCGACATTTCCAGGTACCCGTCTCGGCCACCGCCTCGTTTGTCTTTCGCGGTCTCCCTCCCTCTTCCCCAGTCCTGCTCACCCCACCCCCCCTTTCTGACGATCGGGTTCCGGATGAGGCCGATCCTCCGGCATACGCCTGCACCTCGTTTTGCAATTAAGGGCCGTGTTTGCCGAAGCTCCGTTTTGACTGATGCCCGTCAGCGTCGGCAAATCTATGTTTAATTACTGATAAGCCTTTGATTCGGCACCCCGTGGATTATTTTCTCTGCACTTTGGCCTGTGCTGAGAAGACTTCGACACTCCTTTGGCGTGCCAGCCCTGTGGTTCCCGCTCCCCCTGCCCTGTGTGGTTCCCTCTCCCCCTGCTCTGTGCGGTTCGCTCTCCCCCTGCTCTGTGTGGTTCCCTCTCCCCCTGCTCTGTGTGGTTCGCTCTCTCTCTGCTCTGTGTGGTTCGCTCTCCCTCTGCTCTGTGTGGCTCCCTCTCCCCCTGCTCTGTGTGGCATCCGCTCCCTCTGCTCTGTGTGGTTCCCTCTCCCCCTGCTCTGTGTGGTTCCCTCTCTCTCTGCTCTGTGCGGTTCCCTCTCCCCCTGCTCTGTGTGGTTCCCTCTCCCCCTGCTCTATGTGGTTCCCTCTCCCCCTGCTCTATGTGGTTCCCTCTCCCCCTGCTCTATGTGGTTCCCTCCCTGTGCTCTGTACTCCTCCTGTACTCACGCAGCACCCACATGCTCCAGCTCTGCGGGCTGTGCACGGTGCTCCCCCCAGGGGTTGCGCAGTGCTGCTTTGCATGCAGAGCTGCACCTGTCTCCTCTCTGGAAGGACTCATTTTCTCCCGGGCGGCACGCTGGCCTGGACTCACCTGCCACTCGAGGCGCCGGCACACCGCAGAAGGGCCGCGCTACGTGAGCTGGCACGGATTGCTGAACCAGGACGCAACTTTGACTTGGCAAGCTGGCTTAAACTGGAGACGCAAAGCCACTGTCCAAGCACGGGCAGATCCAGCATGTTGTTTAGTCGAACCTTATCTCTGGAGGAGACTAAGAACTTCGCCAGTAGGCTCTCCTTCTGTTTATGAAAAATAGTCTTGTTGGTGTTTATATGAGTCGAGGCACTTTTAAATATTTGACCTGTTGTTACATGTCCTGGGCAGCAGGTGGCGTATTAGTTAAGGGTAATGCAAATTGCTTCAGTGAAGCACATCTCTCTAAAAACATGTATATTATCTCTATATGCTGCTAAACAAGGAGGAACACCCGAGGGTCAGCATGGATATTTGTACCTGTCTGTACGCGTTGTTAAATGCGCTTACATTCCCCAGAACCAGCAATAAAAATGCAAATATCACGTCAGATATTTTCTAAAGTGACAATGCTGCTCAGATAAGTCCCTTTGTCCCACGGCGGCCCCAGGTCCGCGATTCTGCCTCACGCTTTACCTATTTAAAGCCAGTATGGCCTGGATAACTCCTCATACATATGTGATTAGCTCATTATAAATTCTGCAGTGGACGATTTATTGGCAGGGTTAGCTTTGTAGATGGTGAATAGCTTTAATTGAATATGTGTTCTTTAGGCAGACAAAGCAGTGGGGTTGGGGGGGCATTAACATGTTTTGGGGGTTTATCTGGACCTGTATTTCATAAAAATGGCAAAACTTACAGCGATTTTGTATACCAGCATTGCTTGAGGTATAAATGTATACCTTCTCTCTCTCTCTCTCTCTCCTGTATATACTGTAGAGGAGGCTGGTTGTGACTTCTTTTTTCCTTTTTTTCAGGACTGAAGAGTCCAGTGGGATGTGAAATGTGAAGCGGTGGGATTTTAAAACAGGTTTGACGGAGCGAGCGACATTTCCAGGTACCCGTCTCGGCCACCGCCTCGTTTGTCTTTCGCGGTCTCCCTCCCTCTTCCCCAGTCCTGCTCACCCCACCCCCCCTTTCTGACGATCGGGTTCCGGATGAGGCCGATCCTCCGGCATACGCCTGCACCTCGTTTTGCAATTAAGGGCCGTGTTTGCCGAAGCTCCGTTTTGACTGATGCCCGTCAGCGTCGGCAAATCTCTGCTTAATTACCGATAAGCCTTTGATTCGGCACCCGGTGGATTATTTTCTCCGCACGCCGGCCTGCACTGAGAAGACTTCGACACTCCTTTGGCGTGCCAGCCCTGTTTTCCTAACAATCATGCAAACTCGCAGCTGCCTGAAGTCTGCTTCTCCCCCTGCACTAATTAGTCATTGTTTGTGTTCACAGTCTTTCACTCAAAACCGGCACATCAAACCAGACTCAAAATTCATTCAGTGTTTGCGGGAAGAAAGATTCCCGGTGTAAAACATGCCGGCAACGGCTGTGAAGAGGACTTCTTATGTTTGGTGCTAAAATCTGCTGGGCCGTGCAGTAAAATTACATTATTTCAAATCATTTCAGAATATTAATGTTCTTCATCAATATTTCATGTGCTCGTTGTTGCCATTGTAAGACTGAGGAAAGATTATTGCATATTTCAGCATGCAGGTTGTGTGTTCTTAAAGTACCCAGGTGGCCATGACAAAGACGATTTACTAACTTTACGATAACTGTTTATAAGCGAGCCGCAAGTACCTCGCAGGAGAAATCCTGTCTAAAGTCATCGGCAAGCCTTTTTCCTGTTGGCTTGTAGACAGCAACAGCTACTATGAATTGTATCTCAAATGAAGGCCTCTATTAGTGTTGAAATGTGTCAAATTAATTTATGTCTGTGAAGTGCCCACATCACTGGCATTTTAATATGTGCTGACACTGAATTAAGACCTATATTTGATGCACCTTCCTAGCCCTAAGCGCAGTCATTTTAGATCAGCTTTAATCAGAAAAATAAATTTTCTATCTTCAGGCTGTTTTCCCGCTGAAACATGCACCATCCAATTACCAATAAGTGGGTAAGCATATTGCTATTATATACATATATGCATACTGTTATATACATATATACATACTTAAGTATACATGCAGATTTTTTTGCGGCCTTTAATAATCCATCTTAGTGTCAGGCATATATTTTAATCCTTTATTAACTTATTGTATGAGTCATAATAAAAATTGCGAATTAAATTGACAAGTAAAATCTGACTGGGACATGTTTTCATTTCATGGTCCAGTGTTTGTTTCTTGTGAACAGTCCTTTGAAAACGGAACACATACGGTTGTAAAATTGCACAGATGACGGATCTCGTAAGGTTACCGAAACTCATTTACAATGCGGTGTGTGTTTTATGGCGTGGGTACGATGTATGACCACTTCATTTGCTGGTTAAAAACAGTAGTATTGATTAATAATATAATAAGCAATATTACCAGTCAGGGTAATAAAAGCAGGGAGAGTGGCTATGAGGTTTTTATGGGAAGGGTATGGAACAGATGGTTTCTCTTATCACCGGCTACATATGGGCAGCGATTGTTATTTTTTCGAAGGAAATCGTTTTGAATATTGCCAAACTGTACATCATCGGCAGCTGAAAGACGCTCTTAGCCAGTGCTGCGCACAGACTTTTCAAGGAGCAGGTACTCGAATGGGGGTGTGGTTTAGGGCATATTTCAGTCACTGGGGGTGTGGCTTTCGGTGTGTTTTGCGTATCGGGGGCAAGGCTTAGAGTAAATTTTGCTTACTGGGGGTATGGCTTAGGGTAAATTTTCATGGCCAGGGGGTGTGGCAGAAGGAAGGTACTCTCTGTTACTCAAGTAAAAGGGGCAGGTGCTCAGGAACCCTCAACCACCCCCCTGTGGTTTTATTTTATTATCAACAAACTTGATGAGGAAGCTGGATAAGGTTCCTGGAGAGCAGATGCCTGAACTGTAATTCAGTTAATGGCCAGACAGTAACCATGTCAACTGATTAAGATGCAGAGCCCGGCCTGGGGTCAGCGTGCAGTTCGGGTAGCATGGAGGTACAGGTGCGTGTCACTTAATCAGTGATGAGGGACGCTCGCTTCCGTCTTTCGACAGTTTGAAGGCTCCTGAAGTCCCCCAGGAGATGACACAGGAAAATAGTTAGCTTGTAGAGCAGGACCCACCAAGTAACCTTCCTTCCATCTTTCTCGGTGCTGGCTGCCACCTGCCGATGTGGTGTGGTCCTGTTTGTTTGGTATCAAGTGAGCCTCCAACGTGTCACTTAACTATTCATATGTTACCACAAATAAATATGATGAAGTGTGTAAACAAACTGCTTTTCAGGTAACATATTTTATAGCCTTTTTTCATAAGCCTCGCTTATCCTTAGCAGTAGAGTCTGTCTATGACGTAGGACTTAGGTTATACATCAACTCTTACCCAAAGGTGAACTTTGATCATGCAGGACCAAAAGGCACTTTCACACTGCCGGCAGTTTTTCCTGGAACCAGAACTGTTTTCCAGAACCAGGAACTTTTGGCACATTCATACTGCAGGAACTTGGCCGATTGTAGTGCCTCGGAGGCAGTTCCGGAACCCTTTGTTAGTCCCTACTCCAGACTAGATACTTTCATTCGAACACGAGCTACTGGGGAGGCGCTAACAGTGAAAGCTTGCTGATTGGTTGATCAGAAGCACCACTGATAATTTGTAAGTTACGCAGAAGTGCAGAAGAAGAGGGCGGAGCCCTCATCCTCCAGTGCTTTGGGGTGGTGGTGTAGTTTCAAGTGACGTGTGAAGTTTAACCTACAAACATTTTGCGTCTCCCATGCTTATTGAGCAAAAAGGGCCCAGTTCCTGTTGTCCTGTGTGAAAGCAAAATACAAAAGTGTCCTGGAGCTACGAAAGTTCCAGGTCGAGACGACCTAAGGACTTATAAACTGGTGCCAGGTTCTGGAAACTTCTGTTGTGAAAGTGCCTTGATAAAGGATTCATTGGATCCATGAGGATCCACCTGGATGATTTTTTCTTCCCTTTTAATCCCAGAATAGATCTGTCGCTATTGCTTGACATGGCACTGTAATGAATGCAGTGAGCTCATCGTCATCCGAAAGATCGCGCTGGTTTGCGTCCCTTTCTGACGAGCACGACGCACGTGGCCCACGTTCCACGCAGATGTAAACTTTGGGCTCCTCGCCCATCGCTCTGGAGTCACCCCTGTAGCCCTGACCTCACCACCTGGCCACGTAAATCACTGAGCCGATGTTTGCAAGAAGGATGAATTTAAAAAAGACGTATTTCCAAGCAGCTTGCGGCACAGCTGTGGCTATGAAGCAGCTTGAGGTGCTGATTTTAACAATGACTCCAAAGTAAATCTCAGCAAGAGGATCACTTACCCTTTGATTTCAGCTACATGATCCTTTATTTTTTCGAATGTGCCTTTTTTTTTTCTCTTTCCCCCGTCTGTTGTGCTGAGCCGCCGAGAGCATCCTGTTCCTTTGTGTCCTGGGTCTTAATGCTGCCGGACAGTATAATCTTAATGGCCCCCGCCTGTCAGGGTTGCGCAGGCTGTCTTGGAGGCCGCCGCGCTCGGGTGACCAGATCCATTGGACAGGCATTCAGCAAAGGGCTCTCTGTGCGCGTGGTTGAAAGCGAGTGCAGCGTGAGGGTGAGGCGAGTCACGGTGTTCAAAGAGCTGTCCGGCAGGCTGTCTGATGTAAAGCTCACACGCCTCACGCAGGGGGCGCTAGACTGACATCAGCGTGGCAACTCAGGTGTCGCCCATTTAACTGATTAACTGGCCATTCCAGATTTCCCAAGGCAGGCCCTGATGTTTGCCGAGGCCCTAGACCTGTGTTTCTCAAATCAGTCCTTGGGGACCCCCAGACGGTCCATATTTTTGCTCTCCCCCAGCTCCCTGGGAGTTGTGAGGGAGCAAAAACATGCACCGCTGGGGATCTCTGAGGACTGGTTTGAGAAACACTGTCCTAGGCTATAGCTTACGATGGCCTGTGGATTCATATGCCCCTGACCTCATGTCTATAAGGTGATCCATCTGGATAAGAGTTGATTTAATTTCATTTATTCTTTTGTATTTTTGCCACCTTTAATTAACTGATATGCACACACACACACACACACACACACACACATTACACAAACATATATACATATGTATGAGCGTGTATATGCATGTGTGTATGTATAGGTATGTGTAGAGAGTGTGTGTGTGTGTATAATGTATGATATGTAGGTATATGTTGTATATGGTGTACCTGGAGATACATTCATTTTCCTCTATGGTAATTAGCTTATATGCACACACATATACATACATACATACATACGTGCATACATACATACATGTGTGTGTGTGTGTGAGAGAGATATAGGTATATATTGTATATGGTGTAACTGGAGATAAACACATACATTTTCCTCTTTGCGGTTCTACTCTAGTTGCCTAGACATGATCTCAGCCCTGCTCCAGATTTATTTAACACTCCACCCTGGCAATGAAATGTGGAATTTATGGCTCACTTTTTAATTAGAAATAATGTCTTGTAGAGTTTAAGTGATGAATGGCTTCATCAATATATTGACTGCCGCCCCCCGATGAGGAAGGTCCTTATTGACAGAGGTAGCCTAACTTGGCACTGCGTCTTTCCTGGGCAGGATCGTTGGAGGTGGACTCGTCTGTCCTGATTGGTCAGAAACGATCAAACGTGCAACATCTTATGCACAGAATGCCTGGCACTGTCTTGTAGACAAGCACCTGTTTGGGGATTCTGAGAACAACCACTAGAATCCATGCATCTCTGCTTTTGGTTTGTATAATTAAACACGCCTGTTAGGATGCTTTAAATGCCAGCTGATGAATATTTAATACAGGCATACTATTGCTTAAGTATCAGATTAAGTGTTCTAATGGGTGCCATTTTTTGTATTTTATTTGCTCATTTTTCTTATTAACAGTTATCTTGTTTTAAAAATACATGTACTGTTAATTGCAGTTAGTTTAGTTCTGCTAATTTTCAATTAACTTAAAATAAGCGTGCCGTTCGAAGTGATGATTTTTCCACGAATTACTTCATCGTTTGAGACTTTCTGTGTCACTGTTTCCACTTCAGCTACGAGCCCAATCTTGGTTTTCCATGTTTAATTTTTATGATGTTTTTTAAATAGAATATATGTTGCTTGCGGGTCGCCTATTGCATATCGGGAATGAATTGTTTAGGGATTTCAATAGTGTGTATGTTATTGAAATGCTTTCTAAAACTAACCGTACTGGGTAAATTGGATGGATGGATGGATGGATGGATGGATGGTACATTAATATAGCGGTATTTATTTTGTGATTTACATTTATTTTCCTTGACCATTTCTCTATCCCTTCCTCCTGCACTGATTACTGATTTTTTTGTTTTTGTTTTTTTGTATTCTATGTATATTTACTTGTCTGTTTTATTTTTGTGTAAAGCGACCTTGGGACTGTGAAAGGCGCTATATAAGTTGAACTTATTATTATTATTATTATTATTATTATTATTATTATTGAGGTGATTGGCTAGTGCCGCTGCCTTGTAAAGTTTACATATCCATAGCACGACCTTTTGCACCAGCGTGCTGGAGTATGCATGCTCTTCTGGTACCTCTGTCGGTACCACTGTTTACTGGGCCGTGTTCCCCAGGTTCCTTTTGCAAGTGGATCTTCAGCGTGCAGTCAGGAAGACAAAAGACGTGGCCGATTTTCAAGCAATTACCATCTTCTAATGAGCATATTGTAGATTCATTTCTCTTACCGGGGTATTTTAAATTCACCGGCATGAACGTAATTCTGAGCAGTAAGCCCTCCGTTTCATCCCTGCTGTGGAGGCTCTCTCCCAGAAAGCCAGTACCTCGCTCCGGCCTGCGTGGAGTGTCCGGTTACTGCAGTCTCACTCGGCTGACGCGGAGCATGACCGAAGGTGACCCTTCCGCCTGCCCGCTAATTGGAAATCACAGCTGTGTGACATGGAATGCCTTCCGTTTGTCGGATAAGGGGCCCACAGGTCTCAGGATACTGTGGAGGAGATCTGGGTTTGGGGAAAGGCGTGTGTCCCAGCTCAGGAGGCTTTGTGTCCCACCTTACACTGAGTCATGCTGAGGATATTATTTATTGCTGTTTATTATTATTGCTAGTATTAGCACCCTGGACTGAGAGTCCCGGCTCACAGCATAGGTCTGCTGGATAAAAAGACACACAGCATGCGTGGATTATTATTTAATATGATTGTTATCTGTCTACCTTAACTTCATACTCTTGGTCGTGGGGGGGGCTCAAGCCTATTCCAAGTAGCATAGAGCACAGGGCTGGATGGGGTGCCAGTCAATTACAGGGCACACAGATGCATAATAATAATAATAATAATAATAATAATAGGACAAATATCACAAAGTGTTTGTATATGAGAAGATTTCCATTAACTCTGGTGTACATGGCAGCGGCCTGCCGTACCTCTTTGCTAAGCGTAACAGTGTGTATAATGTTGGTCACCATTAGACCGCAGCTTGGCAGAAGGCAGGCCGGTCCCAGCCATGATGATCGAGTTGCTCCGCTCTGCCTCCTGTCGCGTCCAAAAGGGCCGTCTGCCGCAGCAAACGCTCGAGCAAGAGGGCCTGGGGAAATGGGTGCGATCGGGCCGAGGTGGAGGTACCAACGGGCTCGGGAGGGGTGATGTCATGCAGTGGAACAAAGGGGCTGTGCATCAGCCATGTTTGTTTACACAGTGAAATTCTGCCCTTTTGAGTAAAGGGGGAAAAAAACCCTGCAGAGATTGTTCACTAAGCCGCATATTGGTCCATTTTCAGTAAGCGATCTTATTCACCTGGCTCCATCTGACCAGGAGGGCCGTCAAATTATCCGTGTCCTGGTGCCTTCCTAGAGCCTCTGCTAATATTTTCCCCCAACGACCTTTTTTTTTTTTTTGGTACAAGAATAGGGGTTAAAAAAAACATGTTCTTTTGTCCTTTGGTAAAGGATTTGCGATGCGATTTATGCTAGTCAAGCACAGGCCGGGACCAGGAGGGATATCGGTGTTGCCGGGCTCCGCCCGCGGTTACGGGAGACGGATGGGGAGCGCTGGGGCCTAATTGTGCAGCACCATCTGCCGACACCAGGGAAAACGCCAGGCGTGTGACACCTCCCAGCTGCCTCTGCGCGCAAGGAGCAGATGTGACGAGGGGAGAACGTGGCGGGAGGCAGAGGTAGTGTGTGTGTGGGGGTGGGAGGGGTGGTGGGGCGTCTACTGAGACTGTTTGCCTCCTACCGGGAATCTGCAGGCGGTCCAAGTCAGTGTCGTCTGCTGGTGAAGGGGGGTACTTCAGGGCGCTGTGCCTCTGGTGCAGATTGGATATGGAATAGCAAACAAACAACAACAACATCAGATAGCTTAATGAAAATAAAGCGACAGAATGTAGCAGTAGCAGCGTTTGTAGTCTTTCTTGCGCGGCGTAGCTATAAATTCCGAACGCACAATCATTTACACAAACGCTGTGATGTTAGGGCACTTGCACCTGCCTATTTTGGGGTCCAATAACTACATCAAGTATGTTTGCAGCATCTGTCAGGTATAACCAAGGATGTAACTGTGTATCTTTAAGAATTATTCACACGATAATGATCACATGCATTTCAACCCTCATGGTAATCGTACTCTGAAGAATCACGCAGGAACAAGTGCGTGTCATTAAATGAAGATCATTAACCCAGATCGGTCGGCAGTTTAAACTGTTTGCCGCATTGCCTTTTTCTTTTGTTTTAAAGCTGTGAATGACCTTTTTAATTCCTTATATCTGATGGGTCTCAGTGTTTTGAAGCTTGTTTATCTACCTGGATCATTCATTATCGTAAATACATAGCCTGTATGTTTGTTCTTTGGGTGACTGCCATGACTGCTGTTGCCAGGGAACATTTCTCCCATTGGCTCACGGGTTCAGCCTCACAGGGACTGACAACACGGTGTAGGCTTAGAATTTGCTGGGTGAGCTTTCTGGTTGGTTCTAAGCCCCATTTTGGAGTGTAATGGCCAGTGTATAATCATGCCCCCTCTACGTTCCAACCATG
>JAAGVU020000049.1:3526222-3565844 GCA_011763525.2 Mormyrus iriodes
TGTGAGATTAGAGCCTAACAGATTGTGGTGTCTGAGGATGGAGGGTGATGTTTGTGCAAGGTTGCCTGTTATGCATGGAGTGTGAGATTAGAGCCTAACAGGTCCTGGTGTCTGAGGATGGAGGCATGCTGATTGTGGCGGCCCCCGCTGCTGAGTGTTCCCAAGCCTTCTGTGGAGACTTGCTTTTCTGGTAAATTCCAGGGAGATGGGCTGGGATATGAGAGAGGAAGAAACTAAGGCCTCGGGCCCCGGTACAGGTACTTTGATGGGGAGGCTCCAACAACACCCATAAAAATTTTTGAAGACACATTAATTGGCCTTGTTCTAAATGCATCTGAGGTAACTTAAATATATTAATAACATGTACTATGTCCTATGCATATTTATCTGTGTTTATATATAGCCATTCTACCTTTAAGCTGGAAAATGTAGAATTTAGGGTCAGTGGACAGGGAAGCTAGAAATGAACTGTCTTCATAAGTGTGATTTCAGTCTCTCACTAAGCTAGTATTTTCCAGCCCTAGAGGGTGTCTCTTCTGCTTTGGGAAGATTGCCAACAGAAGGCTTTTTTTTTTCTTTTTAGGGCAATGAAGCTCCCGTAAGTCCACAAACTATAACAGGAGGTGTTTAATTTGAAAATCTGGCAGCCGTGTTTCATTGCAGTCAGTTTGCTGCAGTAAGACTGTGCACACAGTAATATGTGCAGGAACATTTAAGAAATACGTCTGCGGGTTCTGCTAACTCGATATACAAACTCTGTTAACAAACCAAATAACGGAAGATTGTACCTAAATTAAGCGTGGATGCTTTTAACTTCCTCAGTGAATTTAAAAGCATCTTTAAAACATTTAAAAAGTCACTTTCTGCTGAATTTCTATTGTCCTTGTACAGTGCTAGGAAGTCAGTAAAACAAAAGCGTTCATAATGAGCAGATGTGGACTTCTTTATTAGCACTAAATGCTGCATGTTTGATGGTATGCCTCAGTGATGGAGTTTAACACAGTTGCTTCAGGCCTGCAAGACATAAAGTAATGAACTTTTAATGAACCTTTTAGGAAATGCAATGTATTGTAGATGTATATTTTATAAGAAGCTTGTAATTATGTTCTTATGGGGAAAAAAAAATATTCTGTCAGTAGAAAAAAGCAACATCATTGGCTGTTGGTAGACAGTTTGAGTTCAACTGCTAAATGCATGCGTGTGAAGGAATATGGTTACATGTGGATCGTAGGGAGGAGTCGCGCAAAAGTGCTTCGATTGAGACGGTGGATGGGTTTGTGAGATGAGGATGGGAGGGAAGAACGGGGGCTTTATTTGGGAGCGGATTTTACAAGAAGGGTCGACACAGGGATGGAAAGTGGGTGGAGTCTGAGAAGGCATGATGAGGCCTGGGCTGTCGAGTGAGAGAGAGAGAAACCTGAACTGGATTAGCTCTGGAACTGCCAACAAGTGAAAGAAGGGGCTCGACACCTGATTGTAACCCCCCCCCCTCCCCCCCCCCGAAGGTAACCAACGCCAAGGATACTTCTTAAAGAATCAAGCTGGGGGTGCAGGAGGTGAGAGAGAGAGAGAAACACAGAGGGAGAGCTGAAGACAGACCAGCGACATCAATCATCGTGACAGTGTGTTTGCTCTGGAGCATAAAAGCATAAAATACTCGTTCCTCAACAAGGAGATCACGCCATTATGCATTTAGAGTTGAAGATAGCATCAAAATGTCAGGCGGGAGGCAGGGCGGCTTGGCCGGCTGCAGGCGGGCGGGCAGCAAGTGTATCGTTGGGGTTGCCTCGGGATGCACACAGCCGCCTTCGTGACACAGCCATCACTAAACAGTCTCCGTTCAGGACCCTGGTGTTGGCCCCTTAAATCCCAGCACTACAGCCCAATTCCTTAATTCCTTAACCCGGCCTCTCTGTAATTCAGCCTAACGTGCCTGAAGACAGTTCAGTATTAAGAAGAATGTTTCCAAACAGCTAGATTGTTATTTTCGGGTTTGATTGAATGAAATATTGTAAATCTATGAAATGGTCTAACACATTGATACCATGGGTCTGTATCAGTTTATCTTTTTTATTATCTATATTAATATTAAGGAAAACGTTATAGCTTATGCCTGATTACGATTACTAATGTTCCAAAGATTTTCTGAGTGTTTGAATATTAAAGAATGGACTTATTTATGAATGAATTGTAGATTTAAATAATCTATACTGAAACCTATACTGAAACTCCTGTATAATTTATCATCATTCTTTTTCTTAAATTATGGGTAGTATTCATGCATATTTAAACAGAAACAGTAGTGCATCCATCCATCCATCTTCTAAAACTTCATATCCCATACAGAGCATGGCCTGTATGGTAATAGACAGAAAATTCATTTAGAAGTTTTCCTTTCTCAGGATGTGAACTTTGTTACTGTCAAGTGCATCACTTGACTTTATCTTGTTGACTTTCGGGTTTTACAGACACAAGCTGAGATGGTAATAAACGCAGAATCTTCCAGTAAAGTCCTGCGTAGCTAAAGGCCTCAGGCTTGCCAGGTTGGAGTATCTAAAAAATGAGAGTGCCAGGACGTCCCTGTCCCTCTGGTGTTCCCCCACCAAAGCCCCCACAAAAGCGACTGGTTGTCGACCAGAAAAACGCAGGCCGGGCGCGGGTCTGAGCTCCAAGCCAGGAAGCCGGCGTGCTCTGTGGTATCGCAGTGGACTGCACCCAATCGATGATGCCAGCCCTGAAATGAATTTCTTTTTGGCCTTCGACACGAAAGGGAAATGAGAAATGCCTGTGTTTACTTTGAAGATTACACATTCCCGATGGCCTGTTGTAGAGGAGAAGTAATATACTCAGTCAGATTGATCCGGAAGAAATGGAAAAGTGCCGCACTCCTCCGCACTGAGATCGTAACCATGACTGCCTATGGGGGACCTGCAGAGGGAAGAGTATCAGTTTTTTTTCCTGGATGCCCTGGTGACTCATGGGACAGCAAGCGGACTCCCTCTTTGAATTAATGGGAAGTCATATTCCAAGAGCCTTTCGGGCAGACTCAGTCAAAATTTGCTCCTGGTCAATTACGTTTACAGCAGTGTTTCCCAATCCAGTCCTCTGGGACCCACAAACAGTCCACGTTTTTGCTTCCTCGGGGAGCTGAGAGGGAGCAAAAATGTGGACTGTCTGGCGGGGAGCTTGGTGGGAGCAAAAACATGGACCAACTGTGGGTTCCTGATATCCGGGTTGGGAAACAATGGTTTACAGAGTCAGGTTTTCGTGTGTGTGGGTTCTGGTTCCTGGGCTGGGAATTCTGCATTCTGTAGTGTGGGGGTCGGGGGGGGGGGTGGGGTCTGAAATTTTGTCTGTGAAGGAAACTTGTGAAGGCTCCTACTGGATCTTATTATTGTAAGACGCTGTTCATGCGTTACATCGGTGATTCATCAATATGTGTGTGCTCAACTATCAAAATGTGGATCTTTCCCGAACACAGCAACAAAAGGTATCAATTATTACCCTCACCGGGAATGCGAAGGCTTTACGGTAGCTCTGAAATTGCTGAAGCTATCTGCCAAAATGAATTATCGAATGCTCTTTGATTCCTCCTTATTATGTGCACGGAATCGATTGTCTAAGCGATGGTATCCATTCGGTGACTTTTGCCGCGATGCCTGGCATATCAGCCGGGGTCTGCCTGATTGGAAATGGCACTTTTATCATCTCGGATCAGCCTGCTCTTTGGATGAATGCCCTTAAAAGGAAGTGTCATTATTGCTCTGCTTAGCCCAGAGCCCTTCTGGGTGAATTTAAATAACAAAAACAAAGAGCAAGCCCCCTTATATCACTGTGTGGGGCTGGCTCTGAGATTATGTCAGTGAAGAGGACGTTTGGTGCTGAGTAAAGCGGGTGGTCGCAGCATTCAAGGTGGAGACTCTGGGTTTAGTTTGATTCCCTTTTTCCCCATCCATCCTCACTACCTGATTAACCTATTCAGGCTTGTGAGGGGGCTGGAGTCTATCCCAAAGACTGAGGGTACAAGGCAGGGAACAACGCAGGATGGGGCGCCAACCCATCGCAGGGCACACTCACACACCATTCACTCACACATGCACACCTACGGGCAATTTGGAAATTCCATTTAACCTCAACATGCTTTTGGACTGTGGGGGGAAACCAGAGTACCCAGAGGAAACCCCACAATGACACGGGGAGAACATGCAAACTCCACACCCATGGAGGAGACACAAACCCAGATCCCAGAGGCGTGAGGCAACAGTGCTAACCACTGCACCACCGTGCCACCCTTGGTCTGTGTCTTTCACTCTCAAATTCAGATCCCGCTGAGCCATGGATTGGTGACAGTTACTGCTTGCTCTCTCCATAGTAAGAGAGAAAGTAAATATGTCTTTCGCACATTAAAGACTATCTCTGTCTTACAACAACCCCTGTGTTATTTTTGGGGTTGAAGTGACCCCAGTCCATTTTCAAAATGAGGATAAATTCTATGGAATCTAGAATTTAGAACGGAAGAAGTAAAATACACAAGGGTTAAATGATCAAATAACCATCCATCCATCCATCCATCCATCCATACATCCTATCACTGCTTATCCCACACAAGCCAGGGGAACACCCTGGACAGGATGCTGTTCTGTCACAGAGAATAACTGAATATGATTATTACTGATATGGCTGTTTGAGGATTTTTATCCAGAGTGACGCCTCATGTTTACATCGTGTATGAAAACAATGGTTTATTTGCTCTGAGAATCGTAGTTAAAATCCCTCCTCAATGGTACAACAGCAGGGCTCTGGGCTTGGCTCTGTTTGGCATCCCGCTGGTGCAGATGGGCCGTGGGATTTATTCCAAAGTCCGGCGCAGCCAGGCGTTATGACTTATAAGCTGTCAGATCCCTAGGGGGGGTGGGTGGGCAGGGGCGCTGTTGCTTTGCGGATCCCGGCCGGCCTTTGACACACCCTGGCGTCTCTGAAAGACAGAACCCTGGCGACCCAGAGCCTGTGTTTTTGGACTAAAAGAGGCTAAAATGCTTAAAGCTAAACAGACCGTTCAATCCGGACAGGGACATGGCGCTGCTCTTATGGTCCGCGGCACGTTCTGCATGGTTTCCACACAGTAGCTGAGTAAATACACAGAGGTACTTACATCAGGCCGGCTGGACACATCTTCATTAAATCCGCTCTTATATCCCCTGTTTTCTTTGCATATAAGCCTGATTTCTGCTGCGGCTATCGTTTTCTGTTAATGAACGCGCGGGGTAAATTACCGCGTCAGCGCGGTAAAAGCAGGGCATCCGTGCCAGGTATCAGATTATCCGCTTCCACCTGGATTTATTCGGAGTGGCATCGTGGTTGTAATGGCTGTGTTTACGTCGCCGTCTAGTGGGCCAGTGGGTTAAGGAGCAGGGCGTTTTCCTCTGTGATACCCAGGGAATTAATTAGGGAGAGGAGTGAATTCGAAGCCGGCTGATTTGCGAGAGCGACGCTGAGCGCATCTCTATTCCACTGCCGGCGTCCGTGTCTCACTTAGGTCTGCGATTTGTAATTAGGAGGGGGTGCTCTCTAAAACCTAGTCCTCTGTTCCTTTTCTTTTCATTTATTTCTTTACTTCATGTGCTCTGGGGCGCCCCTATGAGGTCACTGGAGACTGCTACTGAAAGGGTTACTCTGTTAGCTTGATACATACATATGATACACACCTATTTTCTATCACTGGTTTCTGCGATTCACAAATATATGTGAAGTGCAGTGCATGCGACAGTGGATGCCTGTCCATCCATCCATCCATCCTTTACTTGTTTATCCAGGTCAGGGTTGGGAGCTGGATGGGTTGGGGGCCTTGAGACTTAAAATTTAAATTTCGGCCAGCGTTCAGCACGTCGCATATAAATACCGCAGCTGTGTACCTTTCCCTGAGATCTGCAACGACTCGCACGGTACATTTCTGTTACTGACACACCATCACAGCATCGCACCATCTGGAGCATTTGCGTATCGAAATCCGTTTCCCCTTTAATCAGCAGCGGGCCGCGAATCACTCGCTAACGCGGCTTTGGCGAACAAACCCCCCCCCCACCCTGAATGATCCGCTCCTACATCTGCGTGTCGCCAAGTTGTAGCTGAAGAGCGGGATTGTACCCAGGAATCCATCCGGGCCTCGCTTTATTCTCCCGACGGCTCTGAACACGGTTCTCCTAAGGTAAACCGAACTGGATCCAGCCAAACGAATCAATTAATCCAGAAAAAGTTGGACCACCATCGCAGTCCGTGGGGGCACCTCGCTCGCGGCCCCGAGTCATTCCCTGCTGTACTTCCAGCCACTCTGAGTCCGAATGGATCCGCCGACGGGTCACTTTATTCAGTTCGCTCTACACCGGTTTCAGGTGAATCCAATGTGAACCCTGTAGTGGCATGAAGTCCCTCAATGCTGTAATTTCAGGCTGAGGTCATTATGCAGGAGAAGGCGGGCCCTGTTTAAAGGGGCAGGACGCCTCAAATGTTTTCTTCAGTCAAAAAGCCTGGGGCTCGGAGCACTCACTGAGAGGGTTCATCGTCCTTCCCACCCCACCCCACCCCTGAAGGTGTACCACAGTCTGATCCTAAAGTACCCATTAAAAGTCGAGCATTAACATATTCCGCATGCCCCCCAGAAAGGGGCTGCCAGCCCTGACAGTAATCCCTTTAAGAGGCGACGGTATGGGTGTGGTGGATTATGCCAGTCCCTGTCGTTAGTAAATGGAAGAAACCCTTGATAACTAATGCACTCGCAGCCAACTCAGCAGGGGAATGTGTTTACATTAGTTTGAGTTAGCAGGAGATCAGCCCAGTGGGGGGTGGGAGTGAGGGGGGGGTGCTGTATCATTAGCTTACAGACGGTATGTCACCAAAACAGAATTACCATGCTTTTGATTTATTTACTACTGCGTCTCCATGTATCAATGTCTCGCATAACTGCTCGATATGCCACATGTGAGATATATTTATTAGGGCAGCTGTTAGGAGGTCTTTTTGGAGATGACCTGCGCTTCACAGTTCTTAAAGGGGATTTCTCCCTGTTCTTAAAGGGGATTTCTCATGGACTGTTAGCATCCTGGCCCTGAATTGTACTCCAGTCACACTGGGGATACCAGTTCCATTCAGGGTGCATTTGTTTCGTGTATTTGCATTCGGGCATGGCCTTTGAAGGAGTGACTTTTCTTTGCCAGTGGAAACACCGCAGTCTTCAGAGTGACCCAAACCGGGTCCAGTGTCGTTGTGTCCGGGTGGTTCGTGCCGGGGCTCGGACCACCAGGAAACCTGGGATATCACATCACACGGGTGCTTTGTGTGGCCAGAGATGTGACTCGTCTTTTTGTTCTCTGTCTCACCCCAGCTGGTTCCAGAGAACAGAGCGGGTCAGGCCAGTGTCCTCGGTAAGGAGTCGGCTCGTGAAGGGATCTGAGCGAAAGTTATTGGGAATTAATGGTCACTTGGAGAACAAAAATCATTGAAATTAGCCTAAGCTCGGCAGGGTGGGGGGTTTGAATCCTGCCCCAGTGTGTGTCTGTTTGTGTGGTCAGATGCCCTCACAATGTGCTAAAAACCTGTTAGTTTGACGTTGTGGGGACCTTTTTTTTTCAGTCCTCACAAGGGGCAACCCAATTTTATAAAAATCTATGACTGCAATCAAGAAACTAAAAATGCCAAATGTCTTGTATTTTGTTTGGTTACTTATGGTTAAGGTTAGGGCTGGGTAGGGGTTAAGGTTGTCGTAGCTGGGATTAGGGTTTTTCCCGTAGAAATGAAGGGACGGTCCCCACAAAGATGATAATACAGACGTGTGTGTGTGTTTCTTCTAGACATTGCTATATTTTCTCACAGTCCAAAAATATGGCCTTAGGTGAATCGGTGCCTCTTGATTTTGAATGTGTACCGTGTGATGGATCGGCATTCCATCAAGGGTGTCCTATAACTTGTACCCTGTGACGGACTGGCATCCCGCCCAAGGCGTCCTGTAACTTGTGCCCCATGATGGACTGGCATCCTATTAAGGGTTAGAGTTAGTGACCCAAAGATAACCAGTTGTTAAAAGTGGAATGGAAACATGAAAAAGCACTTGAGAAGATATTAAACCTGCAGCGGATTCAATGCCACGCCAACAAGTGCGGTAGGAAACCAACTGTATTTGTTTTAGGGGTGTCAACTCATCCTCCACTGCTTAGCATTCATTCATCCATCCATCTTTTAAGTGCTTATGCCAGTCATGGTTGTGGGCGAACCTGGCAGCTCTGGGCGGCAGCGAGGCTGGGATACATTTGTCTTGGAGAACATCTGCCGTACCTTGAGTTTGCGAGTAGTGCCTGACAGATTTTCGGGGGGAACATCAGGGGGGGTGAGCGGAGAATGACAGCATGGGCTGCTGGAAGGAGGGAGACCGCTGGTCACCATAATGATCTGTTATTTCTGGGAGTCAAATATTACGCCCGCAGAGATCGATACTCTCCATTACGGCCCATGGATTTTCCGACCCGCCCGCCGTCGCTCCCGTACCGCCCGGCCACTGCCTGATAAGTGTCCCGGGGTAGTTCGCCCACGTCCTTTGTCTTCCTCTTAACGGCACGGCTTCGCCTTTCTGCTAATAACCTCCTCTATTTTCCCAACAATTAATTGTTTTTACCAGATAGACCATGAAATGAGCAATTAATTTAAGCCATCAAGTCACATTTCATGGCACGGCTTTGACGGGAAGCGCTAAAAATAGCCGCGAAATCCCACCAGCGACGGAGGCGCATATGCTAATAAAACGCAATAATGCAATTGTTAAGCCGTGTAGACGGAGATGCAGTGCTGATGGTGCTGCCTGCCCGTGCACCATGTGTGGGGTTTGTTTGGGAAGCTGGAGTCTTCCTGTCCCCAAAAAATGATGCACATTCAAATATTGAAAATAATAATAAAGAAATAATACATTAAAAAAACAAAAAAAAAGTTGCCAAGAAACTAACATTAATTACATGGTAAAAGGTGCTAATTACGGAAAATTAACAATTCATTGAGAAAAAAAGAAACATCTTAATGAGGCTGTTGTTCCGTATAAGCGGGGGCTTTGTGAGTGCAGATGTTCGGGGTGTTCAAAGAGATTTGGAGAGTTTTAAATGGCAGATACTGTGCTCCTGTAATAATTCAAAGGAAGCTATTCAGTGCGGCTGAATTGCAGTGTTCGTGTATCCAGTGGAGCTGCGCTATTGATAAAATAGAAATTCATGCAGTCGCATGGTAACGTTAATGAAAAATTAAAGGCTCCGTTTAACTTTGATGCAAGGGGTGTTTGAAGCAGGACTTTCTGCCCCAGGGGAAAACCTGATAAGTGGTTGACAGAAAGTGATTTTTTTTTTTTTAGAAAGTCAAACACAGATGGATTTCGCGTTTACTTATTTATAACTGGTGATGGTGTAGAATTTACAGTATATGGGAGCCATTTTATTGTATAAATAATTACTGACCTTTCTGGAGGGGAAGGAATAAATAAATTAAGCTGAAAGAGAAAGGAAGTGCAGGTCTGCTGGCAGCGCGGCTATCCGCGTTTGGGTGCGTTTTCCTGGCCGCATTAACTGCAAAGCCGCCGACTTTCTGGCCAGCCGCTCCCCGGCCAGAGAACAATGCAGACGGAAAGCCAACTCAGCACGGCTGCCCCGTGAATGGAAGACATCGATCCGACGTTAATCAGTCGTAGAACAGTAGCTAGGTTAATGACTTTGCAGATAAGGAGTCACAGCCCACCCCCCCGCCCCGTCCCTTGCTGAAGTTCAATTATTTTAAACTAGATAACAAAACTATAATGTGGGGCGTCCTCAAATTGTGCGCATTTATATAACTTCAGGATGATGCTGATGAGTTAGGGTTAGTGATGAAATAAAGGGGAGGCTCACGTATTGAATATTAAATATTAGTTACGGAATAGTAATACGGCTCCTGGTTACAAACCCATGGTTTTTACAAACCGACCCTGCAAACTCTCATCTGGGGGATTTGGTTTTAATTTAGTCTGCTCGGTATTGATCGGGAAACTCAACTATAGCTTTAGGTAGAATGACTGAATGTATATTTAAAATGCGAGGTGCTTTACGTGACGGATTGTTAAATAAGGTGCTGCGCGTTATTTAATGCTTGACACGCTGTTGAGAGTTAACCCGTTGAGTAGCTGTCTCCTGGATCCATCCCCCGTCTTCTTGACGGTATAGCGGATTTACTAACGTTACTCCACCTGGTTCCACTTTGCGTCACAGGTTTGTTTGAGCACCCCTGGTGTTCAAAAAAGGGTATTGCACCTTTGCCACAACAAACCTTTCACCAAGACCTCTGCTGCCGTCGAGAGTCGGTTGTGATGGGATGCCATTATTCTGTATTTTGAATGCATTCCTACAAGAAGGGTGCACACAGTCTCCCGTGATAATGTGTCCACCATCGCACGGAGAGGGTATGGCTGCCTCGTGACTGTATGCCCTCCTTTTCCCCTCTCTAGGCCTGTCGTGTTTTTGGTCTCTGCCGCCTTGCTTCCTGGGGACCACAGAGGCTGCGGACACAGACAGCTGCACGGGGCCTCGACGGGGATGCTCCGACCAGGGTCGCCTCCATCGCGGGGCGCCATGCGGGCCACGCAGGTGCTGATCCTCGCCTCCCTCCTCGCCCCCGCGGCTCTTGGTAAGCTCCGCCTACCCACCCCCACCCGCATCCGCTGCAGACCTCCCAGACACACATGCTGAAAAGCACTAAAACAGATAGTGTGAAAAAGCAATACAGAATCAGGATATTTAGGTTTCAATGGCTAAGAAACAGTGTTGTGGAAGAAAGTAACTGTATCTTTTGAGCTGTGACTTTTAAATTAATACAAGAAAAGAAACTTTTTTTTTATATACGGCGTCAAGCTCTTGGAACTGCAGTGTTTGACAATCTGATTCAAATTAACCGTACTAATATATTCAGTGTAACCTGAATGCGACCTATAAACTAATTTTCGCCCATTACCATAATTCTCACAGCAAATATGTATTTTTCTCTCCAAAAACGATGACACCGACCTCTCTTGTTCTGATTCTGGAGTTCGCTTTGCGCTTGCAGGATAAGATCACACTTTTGTTGTTTTGCACTTGTGGTCAAGCTTGACGTGTCGGTTTTCTATTTTGTTTACGTGTCTAATTACGGTAACGGAGCGCCGTGCGAACGTATTTTATTTATAACATGGCAGTAGCAGAGTGAAGTGATCCGTCCCTTAAAGACGACATCGCTGAGGCACAGAGCCACCGCGGCCGTTTCTCCGTACGCAGGAAGTGGGAAACAGCGGGTGTCTTGGCTCCAGGCGGCTCTACAATTTGTCGGCTTTGTTGCCGTGGCCCAGATGCAGCCCCGTTCTGCCTTATTTATACAAATGCATCCTGTCTCTTGCCTCCCTCGATAATGCCAATAATTTTCACTCGTTCCCCGACAGCTGCATTTCAACATCGAAAAATATGCATGATCAAAGGCCGGGCAGCAATAATTATTTTTTAAAGATCTACATTACTGGGTAAACATAACGAAGGGTGAAGGAATATGTAGTGTTTGGCAGTGTATGGTGTCGAATCGAAATCACGCAGACGGAGCGAGCTGTCGGGGGAGTGCGAATGGCGTGGGGACCTTGAGAAATATTCCGTGCGGTTTCGAATTCAGTTCAGCCTTGAAGAGGAACCCCACACACTAACAATGTGATGCATTCCCCATTCATTTTAGCATATTATTGGGCTCATTTTTATACATCAAGGAAGGTTTCAGGTGACCACACGTCAAGAGTGCAGCAATTCGTCCGCAGCGCATTGGCGTTGAAACGCTGCATGCGGCTCGGGTAGGTGGCAGAGGTTTACCATGATGACTGCGTACTGCGACATGGACTTCATAAATCTAACCGCAGCAGGTGCGCCCGCCATTTCCGCCTGCCACGGATCCCGTGGTCAGCTGAGTCCGCTGTACTGTGCTCCTCGGTCTGTTGTCGGCTTGGTGAGGAGTAATAGCGTGTAAATGACCAGTAAAACTAGGTGTCACTGTGGGGGGGAGCTGAGAATTTGGGCGCCCTTCTCTCTACCAGTTTGAGTGAGGCCGTCTTGGAGTACTGGCGGTTCAGACGGTTGCATTCGTAGGCTGGCCGAGGTGAAGGAGGCCCTTATTATGTTTGTCTTGGGTTTATCTCACCCTTCCCGCATCGGTATCAGGAAGGGCTGCCTTTGTCATGGAATACAACTTTGTATTTATTTTTGTACCACTAATTATTTGCTTTGAAGCCAGGTTATGTTTACCATTACCACATCCAGTGACACATCTGGGATATAAAATGCTCAGCCAAAGTCCACATGCGACTGTCAGGGCCAGCTTGTGTCTGTGATGGCTCTGGGTGACACAGTCCACTATCCATTAGCACTGCCGGCTAATAGGCTTCACCTCATGACATGCTTATCATCTATTCACGACGGCTATTATTTATGTTATACACCTGATTGATTACGGAAATTCTGCAGTTTTCCCTACCCCAAGAGAATGCACCGGAACGAGGAGGTGAATGGAGCATAACAGTTATGCAGATGCATGCCCATTCGCTTAAAAATATTCTCAAATTCAGGGGATAAAAATGGAATTAGAAAGAGGATCTCTTTATAAGAGCTGAAGACAAGGGCATGTCGTTGCATTGTTTTCCAACCCACATTGCTCCAGTTTGTATTAACCTTGACTGACCCCTCAGTGACCAATTAGGTTGAGCGATTTGGTTCAGAACTTCAAGGTTGCACATGTGCCGTGGAGATCAAAGGGTATCCGACAAACTCTGACGGGAGAGTGATATCCCCTTCGGTCTCTGCACAGATACCGTACAGAGCTCACCTTGGTGTGGGGGCCTTTATTATGGGGAAATCTGTCTGGATATTATGGACTTTTGAGAATGTTAGACCCCTAAGAGTGCATGAACAAATGAATCATTTAAATCTACAGATAACCAGCCAGTACTTTGTTGTGTCATTTTAGTTGACACAAGCTTTTATTTGAGGATGGTGAGCCACTGCATCTGTCCTGGTGGGGGTGTGGGTCACATCATGGACGTATAGGTAGGAATAATTGACCCAGAGGAAGCCAAGGTCATTTGTTGTCGTCTTATTAGATGGTGGGTGAATTGTCCTGCCCTGAGTTACCCGCCCTTCCAACACCGTTTCTTTTAAAGGTAATGTGAGTGTTTTGTCAGTTCGTAAACACAAAGCCGGGCAGTGCCTTTAAGCACCTCTATTACACCAGGTGAAGTCTACGTTTTTTTTTTTTTTCTCTGCCAGATATTCTGGGAATGAAAATATCGATCTTTTTTTTTTTTTTCTTTGAATTTCTAGTTTCAGCTCACAAGCGTGGGCTATTCCTGGAACGGGGCGCTTTTTTTGCGGTAACCCGTGAACAGGTGCGAGCTGTTTGGCGCCGCCAACTTAACTTGTTCCCGATGCACCCAGGGATAAGTTTCAGACTTTCAGCCCTTGTTCTTGTGGCTCTCCGCAAAAAGGCAACCAAACAAGTATCAGCTCTTCCTTTGTGTGGGTTTTAATTGAATGGCATCTTTGCCTACAGGACTAAATTCAGCTAGATTTTTTTTGTTTGAGAAGGAACGTCTTTTGTTCTCCAAACACCCAGCTGTGTGATTTAAATTTTTTTTCTTACTTTTTTCCCTGGCGTATATCTGGGCAATAGAAGTCAGGTACAATCTTAAATCTGTACAAAAAAAAACCATCTGCTTACAATTCAGACTCAGTGGGATTAGGAAAGATGAATAAATTACGCGTATAGTGTGAAAAAGCAAAGTGACTGGTGGCTTTGGGGCACAGATACCAAAGTTAGATCTGGCTTTGAATGGGGCTTTTTTCAGAGTGACACACAGGCCCTGGCTGGGTGGTTTGGAATAGGAATGCGTGGGGGGGTCTTAGTTAAACCACTTAAAATGTGCGCTTGGCATCAGATGGCTCTTTGACCTCTGCATGTGACAGATTTCTCTGTTTATCTGTGGTATCATGGCAGATTAAGACGATAGGCAGGGATTTCAGAGTTAGGACCAGCCACAGCTTAATCTCAGTATGGCGCCCAGTAATTGCCATGGATTCGGGACGTCGCTTTTTTATGAGAAACAGCAGCGAGATTATTTTGGTGCTATTTGTCTCAACCATTTATGCGCTTATGCGATGTAGTGTGTTTTGTCAAAAAGTGTAAACTTTACGCCAGCCCCTCACAGCACGACGAGCACCTTAGAGACGCCTATTCATTCAGCTGCAGTGAAGGACACCCACGCAGGACATGGGGAGACCGTTCAAACTGTGGATGGGATTTGAACCGGCAAGCCTCGACGTGTGTGGTGAGAGCGCCACCCACGGAGCCACAGTGCCAGCCAAAAAAGATAATGAAAAGGTCTAACGGGCCTTTGCTGCTCTACAGAGGCCCACCAATAAGAAGGCTGACGTCATGATGCTAGAGATGGCTCTAAATGAAACCAGACACTCGTAAACTGTTGTTGGAAAATAAATAAACAAACTAAATGAAAGGCCCCTGCTGATTGGTTGCCTGAGGAACACTGTGACATGGAGGTACAGCGATCCTGATTGGCTACTGTGGAAATACTGCCCATTCCGGGTTGGGTTTGACTATAGGCAGATGTATGAGGACATCCATTTTTTATAAGTGCCTGGGGGAAGCCCAGAAGCGTGTCTACCTCAGCTGTCAGGGTGACACTTGTAATGATGATGTATCAGGCAGGTCCCGTGTGATTCCTAAGGTATATTATGGCTTCATTAAACAGTAACTATGACCAAAAAGATGAGGAAAGCTGAAAAGAGGTGGATACTGAGTATTTTTTTTGCGCGTAGAATAGTATACACATCTTTGTTGCGCTGTAGGTTTTTCTCCCCACCAATTGAGGAGGAAAAAAAAATCGATATTTCATTTGCAAGCTGAAAGTGGCTTTCAAGGCCAGGGCCCCGTATCGTACCCTGCCAAAGTGCTGTCAGAACCTCTGAAACATATGACAGCAGCATTAGGCGTGTGGGCTTTTTGGAAACAGGTTAAATACTCCCAAGTTTTATAGTAGTTCTGAAGGGCATGAATATCTTATAAATTAGACTCCGATTCTCGATTGCTCCATTTCAAGTGTCGAAAGATGCAATTTAAAGTTGCTTATTGAAGCAGAGTGCTGTTTAATGAGAATGGATATTGACAGAGGGGTCGCTGGAATCTGGATGTTAGTTTACAGGAGGTGGCAGGATACACAGAACTAGCCCAGAGGCCGGCAGTGATGTCATAAATATTAGTCTTCTGAACTCTAAAGGCACTCAGTGGCAGCCCACTGTTAACCTTCATTAAAATTCATTTATGCATGTATATAGCTTATAATATAATTATCATGAGCCCATGCTCTGTAATATATCATTGT
This sequence comes from Mormyrus iriodes, assembly GCA_011763525.2. NCBI lineage: Eukaryota > Metazoa > Chordata > Actinopteri > Osteoglossiformes > Mormyridae > Mormyrus > Mormyrus iriodes. The sequence goes on from JAAGVU020000049.1 coordinate 3,541,677, forward strand.
AATAAAAAAAAAAATAACTAAACATGATCAGCACCCCATACTATTTCGGTAATAGATAAAACTGTCAAATGTGTTCTAACGTCGGATTAGTTTCCTACTTGCTAATTAGCCTTAGCTAATGCGTTTATTCAATTTTATAATTCTGGGTTTATACAAATTATAACTTTCCTGTTTATATAACTGGGTACTCTGAAGTAATTCATCAGAATGACTCGTTTTATTGTTCACATTTGGGGAGTACGTTTTGCTGCGCCCTTAGCCGTAGCGCAATCCTGAAAATGAGCCCATCTGTTTTAACCATTGTTATAACCATTCTGACACAGCGTTCAGAAACTCTTAAGTTAAAGAAAAAGAATCTGAATATTGGCAGGTTTAAGTGTTGAGCCCATTTGATGGAAAAGTTATTAACATGACAGGTAAAAGTAGGGCTAGTTGATAGAGTGGCTCAGTGGATATTCTTATTGACGGGCTCTTTGTCTGGGATCTCCTTACTAAGAATGTGTGCAGTAGACTGCTGGATGTCTAGGATTCAAATTCAAGACTCAAGACTTCAGATTCTAATTCAGAATTCAAATTCAAGACTTTGATGTGATATGTGCAGTATGCAGTCAGTTGAGCTACACCATGAAAATCTTTTTTTACGTGTCCTTCTGGCCAGCGGTAAATGCAAATTAAACACAAAACTTAAATACAAATTGAGGTGCTTCAATAAGAAAAATAATTCAATTGTGACAATTTTAATGTGCAATATAAACACATCATGCAAATATTTCGGGTATTGCGAAGGAGTGGTTAAGTAAGACGTAGGTAAGTGAGCAGTTCTACGTGCCAGGATATACCCATCGTAATGCCGTACGGTTCCTGAGAGCCAGGCTAGTAAAGAAGCTGCTGTGCGGGCAGTCCCCAGGTTACGAGGGAGAGCCGTTCCCTAAGTCTGTCTTTGAGTATCAGTATCAGTGTGTGCTCCTAACCCCTTCTGCAAAAGCTGGGTCACCAATTGTTTGCCGGACTTACCCCTGCTCCACCCCTCATTCTGTTAAAGGAATTTTCGTACCAACTAGTGGGTCAACAAAGGGCTGCAGGCAGGATTCAGGTAATAAGAAGAGTGACCCCATGTTGGGTTGCGCTAGCATATACACTTGCTGGGCTAGTCCAGTGAACCATGTGGCCAGGCCAACTCTCTCTGCCCCGTTCAGTCCTTTGTTCTCTATCTTTGTCTTCCTCTTGACTCCCCTCATGGGGGTGGGTAGGATATAAACTAACTGCCTAACTTCTGTTAATAAGTTTTCAGTCATTTCCGTGACTCATATTTTACAGATTACCGCCCGGTATGGTTCCACAATCAGCGCAACACGAGCGTCCTTTTTATTAATGAAAGTGAGCACGAGTAAATAAGGTTAACTCTAATGTTCCCAAGGTTATTTTCTCATGAGGAAATTTCATTATACTGTGTGGATATATGAGCCACTATCCAGACACATTGGTGGAAGGCTAGTGCGTTTTCCATGCAAACAAGCTAAACTTTATTATCCTTTTTTTCTGCTTACTGTAGTTTTGTTCTGGCATACCAGTCTTTTTAGCCAATAATCCCACGTTACCAAAGTGCCATGTGCTATTTTATGCTGTACATACTTCATCTACAAAGTGTGTGACATAAAAATGTAAGTAGCGTACATTAATTTAAGGGCACTCGAGTGGATTGGGAGTTAGCACTCTAGCTTCACGCCCCCTGGGCTGGAGTTTACATGTTCTTCCCTTGAGTGGCAATCATCTCCCAATTCTGACTTCCTCCCACAGGTCAGACATTCATGTAGTTGAATTTGGGAGTCTAAATTGCTCGTAGCGTGTCAGAAATGAACTGGCATACCATTAGGAACATTCATTGCCCAGGGGTGGATAGTTCAGGTCCAGAAAGTAAAAATCCAGACCATGATTTTGTCTCAACCAACCAGTTTAGCATAAAAAGTCACAGAGTACTCAGCTGGTTGGTTGAAACTAAATTTTGGTGTGGAATTTTACTTTCTGGCCCTGGACTATCCAAGTCTGCCTTTACCTCAGTGTTTCCCAAACTGGTCCTTGGGGACCCTCAGAGAGTCTACCTTAAAAAAAAAAAGTGGACTATCTGGCAGGGAGCTGGGAGAAAGCAAAAATGTGGGCCGTTTGGGGATTCCCCAGGACTGGGTTGGGAATCACTGCTATACCATGTCCTTCCCAGGGCCGGCCCCAGGCTCGTTGTTACTCTGTACCGGATACACGGTTACGGAAGATGGACAGATATTAACAAATCATGCAGAAATTTAATTTTAAGTGCTATAATGGAAATACCTTGCAAACTAAGCCTATGTAGGGTGATTAAGTGCTCAATATATGTAGGTGTTTTCAAGATTGTGAATGGCAAATGATAGGGAATATATGCATGCAAAAGACCTAATATACCGTGCAGCTAGCACAGATAATATAATGAATAATAATGTAGTCATAAACACTAATAATTCAATCTGTCATACATTTCTGAATTTTCCTCCTAATAAAACTCATGTATTAGCCTGGAGTAATACAGAAATCCCTCTCTATTCTGACAATTCTCTCTGCTGTTTCAATAACAGTGAAATTAAAATTCAGTTGCAGTGACTTTAAGGATGTTCCGGTCAAAATGAAGGATTTCAAGACAGATGTGGGCTGGTTAGGTACTTTCAGTCCTCTTTCTGTTTATTTTCACGGGGCCGTGCTTATGACCCGACAGTGAAAGTGAAGTCCCCAACCACAGAAAGGTTGTCCTTTCCAAAGCACCAGCGGGGATATTAATTTATTTATTGCCCCCCCCCCCCCATTGCTGGAGTGCTGGAGAAGCAGTAGACATCTCCCTTTGTCTCAGATTTTATTGTTATTTTGCATAAACGTTATTAGTGAAATTAACAGCATAAAAACACACTCATGAATTATATTTTGGTGAGGAATATGAAAAAAATAGATAAGATTAATAGAGGTCATTTTAAGATGTCCTGTGATAATTGGAATAGAGATGAAGTGACACTTTTGCAAGACCTCGGACAGATTTATTTTTCCGGTCCACATGAATATCCCTTGACGTTCTTAAAGAAGTCTCATTTTCGTGTTGTGGTGTTTTTTTTTATCATGGAGAAATAGAGATCTCATTTTCCCGTCTTCTCCTGGGAAGTGCCGTGCTTCAGACGAGCTGATTTCCCCCTATTTTTAGTGATAGCGTCTCTGGGTTGGATCAGGAAGATGCAACTTTTGGATCGGATGGAGATGCATTGTGGATGGTCCCACAGCCAATCACAGCGCAGCATGTCCCAGATGCTGTAATGTTGCCATTAGTTTTCACCACCCTGTCTGAAAACCCTTTACTATTGTATCATTTGCTGGTCTGAATTAAGTATAACATCGGTCTGTTCAATGGTCAGAGGTGAGTGTGCTGCATAATTTACTCATTACTACAGCCAGTATTGCAACTGCAGCTCCTGTAATTAATTGTTCAATTTTTATGTAGTCTTTTTGTATTTGTGTTTCAGTCTAATTTCGAATGTGATTCATACACAGATACTTGTGATTCTCCATAGTAAATGACACTAAGTCACACGTGGTGAGAATGCATGTAAGTATATATTATACTTTGCATCTTGCAATTTAACTTAAGGCATCCCGTAACAATACTGAGCTATGACTCACTGACTGTGATTCACCTTGACATCCCACGTTGACCTTCTTTAGTGACCCACCCATAGCATGTATGGAAATTCACACATGGTATCAGATATCTCGTGTCCACGTGTTCCCAGAAACTCACAGGAAGAGCTTTGTGTTGTCCGACGACCTCCGCGGAATGTTACACCTGGAATTTGATGTCAGGGTTTGAGAGACAAAGGGACCCAGTGTGAATCTGCACATGCAGTATCTTAATCCTGATGAGCATCCACTGGAGGGTTCACCTATCAAAAGCTTCTGGATAGGTAAGGTTAATATAGGACAAATGTGCAATTATTTTGGCGCTACGTATAAATATTCTTCATCAGCTTCCTATATATGTATACAGTATGGTTTGGCTGATCACATAGAGAATATATCAGTATATCTGATACAGACGTTGTGAGCCTGTTGTAGTAAGAGTCAGGCCTCTCGAGTGAGATGTTGTGTGGGTGTGTTTGGGGGGAAAGTGGAGAGGGTGACAGCTTAGCCTCTTAGACCTTGAAGTTAGAGGCCGATGAGGATGCTTGAAGTGGTTTTGAATATGGCACAGTGTGTTTGTTGGGGGGGTGGGGGGTTGAATTCAGTAGAGCCATTGGTAAGAGAAGGCGTCTATTGTAAGAACTTCTTTTAAGGGGGAACACTCTGCCCCTCTCATCTCCTTATTAACTGTGCTTTGAAAAAATAAACGCCCCGCAGAAAAAAGAAAGAACCTTTAATCTCGCTTCTAGATACGTCTCTGTCTGGAAAAATTGCATTCATGTTTTACATGCACACATACTGTACGCTGTCACCCTCATCATGTCACACGGTGCTGCATTCCAGCAAAAACATGGCCTGGGATCATTTGTTTTCCTAAAACAGATGGTCGTATTTAAAAGAAAAAAAAAATCACTAATGAAAAGTTTTATCTGCTTCCTTCACAACTTCATCAACTTTTTGTACCTTGAACCTCCAGACCTTGTAAGATGTATTACAGAAATATGCAGTTTAGTGATGTATCTTTCTTAGTGTGTTTTTCTTTTTAATGTCCTGGCCAAACGGTCCTCTTCGCGTGTCTCCTGAGGACTTGCCCTCTCTGCCGTCTTTGCTTTACGCTTTGATAAGGTGCCCTCCTTATCAAATCTCAGCCGGTGGCTCTGTGCAAACGAAACTCTGTGGTATTTTTTTGAGAGAGAAGCTAACTGCCAAGCGGGATGGGGGGCTAGGGGGACCAGGTGCACATTTTCCAGGGGTCCCACCAACACCGGACCCCCCTGCTACAGCCGCTGAGCTTCAGGGAGGATCCCTTTGTACAGAAATGGTATCTTGGGCACGCCTTGCCGGTGGCGATGATGAAAACTCCATGTGCCCCATGTTGTGAATTCTCACCATCATAATGTTTCGCATGTATGCTTAGCAATTTGGTTGTGTACAATTGGGACATATATATAATTAGTGTATGTGCAAAAAAAAACATTAAATCCATCCAGATATATTTTTATATTTACCAATTATCTAGCGCAGTGCTATAGTGCACCTATGCTGGGGAGCAGAGGGCACAAGGCAGGGCTTCAACCTGGCCATGAATCCAGCACAAATTATGCAAACAAGCAAACAAACAAGCAAACAAACCAATAGCTACATGCACGCACATGTGATGTAGTATCTTTGGTGTAATAGAGGTGCCTGGAGTATATTTTGGCAACGCAGAGTCACGTGCTCTGGCTGTTATCTGTGTTCTCTTCCTGCAAATTCGACTTGGGATGCCACGGACAATTGGATAATCTATCCAGCCCATACACGCTGTATGATTAGCTACTGTTGACCTGCCCGATTTGAGTGTGGCGTATGGCGGCTGCGGCCTGCTTCAAAGCGGAAATAAGATCGCATTTGGGCTCATGCTTTTGGGTATATTCGCTGCTGCAGCAATACGACCTTCGGCAGTTCTAAATGTCAGGGAAAACGATCGTATATCCAGCAGTAGCGATACTATTTGTCATATTATAGATAAGCTATGTCAAGTAAAGATAAAGTTATTTGCTGCTTATAATAACAGTCAGTTATTGCACTGTTGTCTGACACCTCCAGAGATGTGGTTTTGACTCCTACCCCTGGCGTCCTGTCCCAGTTGTCCCTGGGATAAGTTCCAGGCTGACTGCAACCCTGTACCGGGTAACCGGTTATGGTTGGATGGGTGTGTTTGTTTTATCGCTTTTTTTGGATGCACTGATTTTGTCATTGCTTATGAATGTTAGTGAGTTTTATGTCAGTTGTGTTATAATGATATTATAATGATGTCAGGCGATTTGACATTTAGTAAGTGACAACAAGCTTAGTGTGGAGTGTATCTGGCATGCAAAGGTACGCGCAAGCATTGTTTTGCCACGGAAATATAAACGTCAATAAGAACTTTTTCTGTTTTATTAAATTGTATATCATGTATGTGGGTGTGTATCTGTGCGTGTGCTTGTATATGCATATGTATGTGTGTGTGTCCTCAGGATAAAGCCCAAAATTATTAATACCCATACCAAATATTGATATATAGTGAATTATTATTTGAAATAGTTATAAAACTATTTCATAGTTTTATGAAAAATGCCATGTCCAAAATTATTCATACCCTTGATCAATAATCAATGACAAAGCCTTTATTTGCCACCACAGCTATCAAACGGTTCGTATAATTGCTACCAAGCTTTTTGCATGTCTCCACTGGGATTTTGGACCACTTCTCTTTTGCAAAGATCTCCAGGTCTTTGAGGTTGGGCGGCCCCCTACCACCACTCTGGTCTTCAGTTCCTTCCACAAAATGCCCATTTCAGGACTATCATTAAATGCAATTTGTATTCATAGAATACATATCTCAGTAATTAATAAAATAAATAATAAATACAAACAAAGATTTGAAATTCAGTTGTATAAATCCTCATATTATAAAAAGACCCCGTGACCTTGACCAGGAAATGCAGTCAGAACGAGGACAGATGGATGGATATTATAACAGAGCATATCATTCTGACTGGAGGGGAAATGTGTACAACTATAGGTGTGTTATGATACAAATCCATTATATGTGTTTTTGACTCCCCCATGTGCTACTTATGCATTGAAGGTCTGTGATACAGGGTGACGGTAAGTGTGGATTCTCTAAACCGCCACACTGAGGTCAAGGTGGATGAAGTTCTTTGATTGGGAAGTGTGTCGCCCGCAGTAATCCAAGCGGGCGGGAAGAGTTACATTTGGCTCAAAGAGGACATGCTCTCTCCGGTGATATTAGCCCGTCTTTCACGATGAGGTTTCCGAAGGAGGACCACGACATTCCCGTGTTGCTGATGCTACGATTCTGTCTTATTTTATCATAGATGGGAAGAAGGCAGTTTCCACGGCAAATTACGCTTCCATGTGGCCATACCTTAATGCCGAAGGGGCTAGCAAACTGAACTGGTACTCTGTGATTCTCACACCGGCGTGCTTGGATGACTTGATAAACCATCTCATGCATTCTGACATGGGGGGTTGAATAAAAGCACATGCTCAATAAAACTAAAATAGTGCCCCTTTCGTGCCACTTCACTGATGTGGCATTGCTTTAAGAGCTTGTGCTCTGGGGGCCATATTTAACGTATCATCTCTATTTTTATACAGATTTTAGGTGAACCGAGGGACTTTAAATTGGTGTGCCTGTGTGAATGGGTACGGCTATCCTGTCTGGGATTGTACCCAGGACTTGATCCTTGCTCTTCCCCGGATTTACTCCGGATGAATATTGGATACAGGGCGTGTTAAAAATGTATGGGTGCGTAATGGATTCATGAATTATATCAGCGCCAACTGAAATGTCGGTGCCGAAATGGGCACCAGAAGAGCACAGCATTCAGATGCGCCCCCTCCCCCCCCGTCAGACGCAGACGGCCCTAAATAGCCGCATCCATCATCCGGAATTTATCGGAGACCCTGACGTTAATGTTGCGACCGCCGCGTGTCTCGGCCCATTGTTCCATCTTCCCTGGGTGCCGCTGGCAGGGGAGATTGACAGCTACATGCCACATGCTCACACGTCGTCTTCAGGACAGCGGCAGCATCTCTAAACGTGCCCATTAAGGTCCGCCGTGCCCCACACAAATACAGCTTGCAACATTTCTGCACTTAATAGGCGATTTAAACTCCTTTAATGAAGTATCATTCGGTCAGATTTCTCACCTCTACCAAACGTATCCTCTAATATCTGCAAACGTAAGTGACTTTTATTATTTTTTTTAAAAAAAAGGCAAAAAGTTTTGCTGATTCTTGACCCACTCTTTCCATTCACCAAGGAAACATTTTTTGACACAGAACAGGTTCAGGGATGGAAGCGTTCTTTGTTTTATTGGTGCAGCAGCTAGCTGATGAAAACGGGAAGTCGAGAGTTGTATTCAGAATGGAAGCAGGTTTACTACCTGTTCCTCGCTTATCAGCCCTTAGGATTCTCCTCCCAGAGCTATTATTATATGAAGAAAAACATGCCAGAGATATCATTTCGTTGTACATTCTTTTTTTTGTATCTTTTTTTATGCTGAAATGAAGCAGTCTTGCTGCAGTATTTCAGTATTGCAGTGTTCTGTGCATTGCGGTAAATGTTTTATGGTAAAGAATTGTGCATTTTTGAGAGAAAAAGGTAATCTGAAATAAATGTTTCTTTGTATGTTCTAATTGTACTTGTTTTTAGTTATAAATTAGTAAAATATTTGTTTTTTTTCAGCTTATATTTCAACATGCAAGAACCATATTTACATTTTTGTTTGTCTGTGTGGATATTTCAGTATGAATCGATCATTCACCACCTCAGCCACAAATAATCTCCTAATTTTTCTCTGACTGGTCACAAAAATCAACAACCTGCTCAGATTTATTACTTGGCCAATAAATCTGATTGGCAATCATGTATATTGGCAGTTTAATTTTCCTGTTAGGTACAGGATTTAATTACCAGGAAAGGAAAAATTGCCTTATTAATGGAAATGTTACCCTTTTGTAAAAATACAAATCTAGTCTTCACAATCAAAAGACTAAAGTGCACGTTGATAGCTTGTTGTCCCTCCCCCACTGAAATGTTTTGTGCTTGCACACATCACTGTGTTCCATTTAAATTATTTATTGGAAATATGGTTTCATGTGGGGTGGCTTGATATTTAACATTCTGGCCTCCCACCAGCAGGGTGCACTCTTCTGTGCATGCGTCTAGAATTTGCATGCTCTTCCTTTGTGTTTGTGATGCTCTGCTTTCATTCTACAGTCCAAACACATGCAGTTAGCTTAACTGGTGGCTCTAAATCCCCCATTGTGTATGTGCACTGCAATGGACTGGCAACCCTTCCAGGGTGTCCCTTTCTTGTGCCTCATGCCTCCTAGGATTGGCTCCAGGTTCCCCACGATCCAGTACTGGATAAGCAGTTATGGAAGATGGAATGTATATCCTCAGGATGATGAGTATGGTTTAAAATGATACTTCCTGGCTATCCTGTCGCTGCCTTTCTTGTTGGGCGTTCATTCTGGGGGCTTAAATGGCATGCATTTAATAGGTTGTACATTTCTGGCTAAGCATTAGTGAACAGTTGAGAAAATATTGACAAAGGGAATGGTTATTGACCCTCCTCTGTCCAAAGATCTCCATCAAAGGCCGCAAAAAGATGACCCATCTGTCTGCTCAGTACCCCACCATTTTTTACATTACTGATTACTCTTAAATGTCATTGTATATCAGCTTTATCTCAGACAGATGACAGGGTAGCATTAAAGCGTCTCGTTCTTGATCGACTAATGCAGCAATTTGGGGAACCCTGTTCGGTTTCTTCTCCGGCTTGTAATCTAAGTCGCATGTCATAGACTCAGGAGCTTCCACCATTACCCAGGAATGGCTGTCTGCGTGATTCATCTCGCACCATTTGGTACAGTCCTTGAGATAGGACTGAGCAGCGAGTTACGTCGCATTTCTATCCATCACCAGTAATGTAGTCTATAAGACTGTAATACGGAGGGATGAAGTTGATGTAACCATGGTTACTGTTTCATAGAATAAAGCTATTGCAGTCCAATGTCACAGTCATAGACACGTAGAGCCACAATGTTGTGTTTTCACGATAATGCTCAACATGCTTTTAAACGCAGTGAGCCTTAAATGAATTCAGACCTCACGCTCAACGTCTGAAATGTCAGTGTTGATGTCCTGTAATCTCGGTGTACCTTTCTATTGAAGTAGTGTTATTATAAAAAAGGACAAAGGTGTTTTAAAATATAGAGTACTTGTAAAAGCCCTTGGAAAGAGTAAAACAAGTACATGCATACAGACCCTTCTGTTATGACATATTTCTGCACCGTACCCATTCAGTCAGCCTGTCATACATGCCTTACAACAGACTCTTTGTCCTTTTATATACCTGGAAATATGATACATGATGTGGCTCAGGTTAGGAATACTCCAAGGGCTCTCCTTATACTGGCACAACCGCAGTTTCGTCAGAGATCCATATCTTAAATCTTTACACCTTTGCCTTACTGGTTACCAGCTTTTCCGTGCCGAATTTCAAAGTTGAAACAAGTGCTAGCTTACCGCAATAATTACCAAGTGTTAATAATCAATAATTTCTTATACATTTTGGTCAAAACTCACTTAAGAGTTGAAATGCAGTTTGAGAAATGTGTCAAAGTGGGAGGGGCATGTAGCAAATGGGCACTGTTACTGCCTTCTGGTGGCAGTGCAAGGTCACCGACTGCATGTGTGCATCTGGCCTACAGCCTTCAGTCGAGCACCCATCCCCATGGCCGTGGTGCGGAGAGAGCTGTCCTGCGAGAGCTACCCCATCGAGCTACGCTGCCCGGGGACCGACGTCATCATGATCGAGAGTGCCAACTACGGGCGGACGGACGACAAGATCTGCGATGCTGACCCGGTCCAGATGGAGAACACGCGGTGCTACCTGCCCGACGCTTATAAGATCATGTCGCAGCGGTAAGATCATTCAGCCATTAAATCTTTATCGCTGTATTTTCTCAAATAGCATTGTTACAGTTAATTCATATTTAAACAAGAATAAAACAAATAAGGAAGCCTTATGAACAAAACTCCCAGAAGACCATGTGTATTTAAAGGCACAGATCACAGATTACATTTGCAAATGGAATTATGAAGGTATTCTCTGACATGATGGAGGTGAGGGCTGGAACCTATGGTAGAGGAATCCCATTATTGGAGGCAGGACACTGTTCTAACACCTTTTACTTTTCATTCTCATGGATAACAATCCTATCTGGAGTACCGCATTTAGCCAGCCTGATCAAATGCAGAAAACTAGAACTGACATTAAATTGTCCATTAGTATAGTTGTATGTTGATGAGTGTTGAAAATAGAAGAGGAGCCATATTTTAAGGGGACAGGCTGTCAGGATTTTGGACAGCCATACGACATGACTTTATATGGAATATGGATATTCTGAAGCAAAGAATAATTGAGCAGTGGTTTGGCGTTGGTTAGCACTGTAAATGAATGGATTTATAAAGATCTTCACCTATTACAATTAAGTGAAAGCTGTGAATAATTATGTATTGATTTATTTTAATTGTGAGCAATTACAAAATGTTGCAGGCAGGTTTAAAACCTCTGGGTGTCACATGGAATAGTAAACAAGTGTTTGTAACATTATACATTATAAGTCATGTTGTTCTTTTTACCTCGTGGTCAGCTTGGATACAACATAGCTGGACTACTTTACTGTTTGAAAATATACTGAATTCCTCAGATTCTGAGCAAATAAGGAAGCCGTATTTCCTTGGGTCTTATTTTTTTTTATAGGGCGTGATGAACCAACAGGGGGTGTCTTCTGATGAGTCACAGTATGTTTAAAATACAGACATCCCGTTGTGTATGCCTGCGCGTTTACAAAGGATTACACAACTGTTCTTCTCATTCTCAAAGGATGACAGTTAATTAGTTCATCTGAATTATTAAGACCATTTAGGCCATTATTTAAGGTGCCTTTAATAGCCATGATAAAATTGCCTTTTTAAACCCAGAATGCTGTAATTATACCAAAATCAATTAAAATGCAGAATATAAATACTTTTATTTTACAGTCATTCTTTGAAATTATAGATTCTTTTATTAATATTTTTATGTGTGCAATATCAGTACTGTGTTTCCTTATTTGATTAAAATTATATAAAGCTGAAGGAATATATTACCTATTAAACATATTTTATGAACAAATTTTAAAGTTTAAGTGGCCTGCAGAATCTTTCAGTTTATAAAATGCCATGCATATTTGAATCAGGCATTTAATATTTAATATGTGAACATTTGGTTCTCACCAGTTTATCATCAGTAAATTATGAATGTGTCCAATGCAATCCATGGGGAGTATGAATGCATTTGTCACGCAACATAACTCTCACAACATTCGTGCGGTGATTTCTATCAGACAACCACTGTCACTGTCCGATTTTCCGCCCCTTTGCCATTTGCAGCGCCCCCGCGCTGAATAATACATATATACATATCCAAATAAATCAAAGTCACAATGTGGTATGCGGCCAGACGTGCGTATTTATCCCGTCGGTGCCCGGACAGGGAATCCTGCCACCAATCGGAACTGAGGAAAACCATGTGCGGAAAACGGCGGGGTTTAATCTCTGCGGACGAAAACATGATGCAACCGGCGCGGCACCTTCTCACGGCGGCGCGCCACGGAACAAACAGGCGGCACTTTCCAGTGGGCGGAACGGGAACGCGCAGGACAGCTCAGTCTGTAACGGCCACGCGCAGTAAAGTGCAGGAAAGGCGCAGCCGGCGGCCGAGGGGTAACGGGACGGCGCCGGAATGCGCGGCCAGCGGCTGAGGGGTAACGGGCATGCGCCGGAATGCGCGGCCAGCGGCTGAGGGGTAACGGACACACGCCGGAATGCGCGGCCAGCGGCTGGGGGTAACGGGCACGCGCAGGAACCCAAAGTCCGCTGTCAAGGCGCGTTATCGGCGAGAATGAAGCTGTCGCCACCTATGGTTTGCGTATTGTTGTGAAAATCAGCGCCGTGGATGTTAAAATGAACTCTGATATGAAGCTTTCCCTGACTCACTTCGTTTGCCTGGTATAAAACCTGGTTACGTATTAAATTCTGGGTCAAATGTTATTTAATGTGTTAATGTCGCGGTAATATATACTTAAAATAACACCAGCAAAAAATATCTTAGTAGCTCACGTAAAATAAATATTTTCTTCCTACCGTGCTGGGGGGAGATTGCTTTCTGAGTAAATGATGTGTTCTGTTGCGTGGTCCCGTTTTAGTTGCGGTGTTTGTCTGAGCCCGGCTATAGTAACATATCGACTACAGCACAAAATAACAACCGAAATCCCAAAAGTTTAAATAAATCCGTGAGCCCCATTGCTCGGTGTTGCTATATCAGACGCATAATGTATCATGTGCTAGGACGGGCATAAAATACATTGCTAAATTTGTATGAAAGATATAATAAAACGTAATATAGAGTAGATATAATAGACTGACTTTTATTCAGAATTAATATTCCCATAATTTCAACACAGTGCAATCAATGTGAGCATTTCAGATGACTGATTATCATTCATTAAGCGTGCCAGTGATGTGAGAGGATGGCATTCCACCACATTCACTTTGCTCTTACAGCTACGCTCCTGTCCTCCATCTCTGCCTGTCTTTGAATGTAGCAGCATCAAAGAACAGTTGCCGTGCCCACCCCCATATTGGTCTTTACTGGGGCTTAGTCCTTAGGCCCTCCGGCTCTGCTCATCGCTATTGCTATAATAGATGCAAATCAGCTGTGATCTGGAAAGACTCCTCAGAGGTTGAGCTGATAGTACAGACACTGCTGCCCCTGATATTCCTGGTGCACTATCCAATAAAGAGCAATTAGATGCTGAGAAACAAAGGAATGATGCTTCATCGTCCAAAATCCTTCACGACGTTTTGTTTCTCCTACCAATTAGTCTAAGCTTCTCCAGTGACCCGACCGACTCCATAATAGTTAGTCCAGAAAAGCCGCATTTTATTATTTTTTTTAGCAGACGCTTCAAATCCAAAGTGACTTTTCCCCCCTTTTTAAAGAAAACGAGGTTCATCCGGTCCCTGGAGAACTTGGGGGTTAAGGGCCTTGCTCAGGGGGCCAGCAGTGACATCACTCTGCCAGCTCCAGGATTTGAACCAGCGACCTTCTGATCACAGGCACGGTGTCCCAGTTCGCTGACCACACACCCAAGATTGCTGCTCTGTTTACTCAGAATCTCGCAACGCATTCTAAATATCAATGAGCGTACAGGCCAACCATTAACGAATGGATAAAATGGCACAAAAACACATAAAGTGGTTTAGATAGCTCATATCATTATGACTGGAATCCTTCTGACCTGTATGACTCTTGAATATAGAAAGCATTTTGCCCGCCCTCATCCGTCAGAAAGCGGTTGAAAGCATACAATTCTCGATAACGTTGAACATCCTGAAAAGTTTACCAGACAGCAGCTCTTTCCATTCAGTGGACCATGAGTTTTTGGGGAGGACATTTATACTAAATCAGCCTGACAGAGAGTCGCGTAATATCTTGTGGTTTTCTAAGCGAGCGGACCCCGCATTTTTCATTAGACGGCAAAGAGATCAAAGATGTTAGCGACTTTCGGAAAACGTTAGTTGATAGCCTGACCAAATAAACATTTTGAAGATGGTAAAAAATAGTGTGGTTTTAATCATGTACTGGCAATATGCCAAACAAGAACTTGTGTTTGTGTTGTAATACTTTAACAGCTCTGGGCTATAAAAATGACCCATTCTACACTATTAAACAGAAAGCATTAATCATTTATTTATATAGTATCATAATGTAATTTTATCACTACAGGCTTTGTTCTTTCTGTATTATTTGTGCTTGTTGGGTTTTTTCTGTTTAGATATAAGATAACCGGCAAACCCTGGTCACTAAGATGGCTTTTAGTGAGCAATGCTAGCGCTGGTGGTATTGGGGAGTTTGTGAATTGTGCTATGGGTTATAAGTGCCATTTAAAACGTCCTTCTTTGAGAGAAAAATGAAATACAGCTCTGGGAAGGAACATTATTCGGCTGCCAGGTCGATCGTGTCACTAGGGCTGAGATTTTGTGATGAACAACTCCAGAAACAGAAATAAAGAGGGAGAGATAGTTTGACCATGGAAGGATGATCAGAGAAGTTCAGAGGGAGGAAAGGAATGAAAGATGAACTGAGTAGAAATGTGGAGGTCAGATTTGGATGGCCGTTTGTGGGGGGGGGAGGGGGGTGCAGTAAGCTAATAACGACATGGTCCACTCACAAGCCAGCAGGCAGATAGAGAAAATCCTTTGTTTTGCACCCAGAACTAAACTGGTGTGTCCGTTTTTGGTCGGGCGCCATGCCGGGCAATAACCCTCTCCAGAAGACCAGATAAGTGAGATCAGCTCCGGGCCTGCCGGAGATGCTCGGGGTTGGACGGGGGACCTGGCTCTGCTCCCAAGCTTTCTTCTCTGATTACTCTGTCCTGTTATCTTGCCCGTCTCCCTCTGCCGCCTTTATAAAACTTTAAGCCTCTGCAATTAAACTTTCGGGGCTTTCTAGGTTACGTAACCAATTATAAATAAAACATATGCACGTATAAGACTGAGCGCGACTTAAATATTGCCTCCACTTTCTGCCCTGACTGTTCATGTGCTCTCTAACATAAACATTTTTTTCTTTAAATTAGAATTATCTTTATCTTGTTTATGTATTCTGAAGACACATGAAAGGGCACTGTAAGGTATTCCACGGGACACAGGCCTGATATAGCTCCGGTCTGCTAATTGCTGCAGACAGCTACCTCACTCTATTAGGCTACACAGCTATGGAATATTTCTATGTTTTTGTTCACATTCTGTACTTCAGAGGCTGAACAAACAAAGCTTTGATTTACTATACAGAGGGGAAAAATAACGCCGGACCACACACGGACTTGTTTCAAAACGCTGCTCTGTGATGCCCGCTAAATGAATGGATGGATATTTCGTGTCAAACTGTGATGATTAGCTGCTGTAAATGTCCCATGTCCAGGCATTGAGTCATGATTGCTAAATGAGAAATTATTGTTGGGGAAGGGAAGGCGGGGCTTTTGCGGTCACACCAGGCCAAGTTTCACCCCTTGCCTCAGAAACTCTTCTGGGCAAACAACTCATATTTTTGCATGATGTGTTCAATGTTTTGATGTTAGAGATAAGCTATGGTGCTCAGGAGACTTGGCTATTGCTATTCAAAAGAAACCACATGCTCGTTTTGCATGTCTACAACATTAAAAGAATGAAATAAAAACTTAGACCAGGTGCAAGGATAATGTGGCATATGAATGGATTGTTTAAGGGATTTACTTTTTAGGCAAAAACCTACCAATGCGTATAATTTTTATCTGTATCAGACAACTTATCTGAAAATGTACAGTGTCCGGACAGTGCCATATTTTAGTACTCAGGAAGCCCAGGCAGGATGCAATGCACTTCTGGAATGATTAATAAAATGTTCAGTGCCCCCCCCCCACCCGGGAACATGGCTGCTGTTTTGCGTGAAAGGGGGTGGTATTAGTCCTGCAACAAGCAGCGAGCTTTGTAATCTAAGGTAGAGGATTTGAGCATATTCATTGCAATTTTGGTTTATCAGTTACACAGCATCACAGTGACAGTTCAGCAGGACAGGAGTTTCATGCAGTGGCAGGAATGTTTATGTGTGTATTTAAGCAAATGCATAGGGAGGGAGTATCAGACACAGTCGGTTTATGGAATGAGAGATTCCTAATTCATCCGCTTCAGCTTAATGAATCAGCTTAATGACTGCCTTAATTCCTGACCCATGCTGACCTCCTGGACTGTCTTTTTGAAAAATCGGCAGGTGGGTGGGGGTGGGGGGTCTTCACCCGTTTCACATCCACTACACCCGCTTCATCGCATTGCCGTCCGTGTCCCTGCCTGGGAGCGTTACCCCATGATGACAGACCGCCACTTTACTGAAGTTCAGCTTCAGGGTCATGTTAGCTTATGTTAGCATTTCGCCAGTCATTCAAGTATAAAATTAAATAGCGTGATAAGTGTGTTAAAACTTGGGGAAAGTTTGCTAGCTGCTCCGATTTTATGCTTTTAGGGAACATACGCTTGCTCGCTTAAATGTCAGGAAAGCTGCCGTGAGATAGCGTACGTCAGTCTTCATATAATTATGTAAACTTTTTTGCACATTTAAGGTATAATTATAATATATAATTTAGGGTTCAGTTTTCTGTGTATAAATTTGCTGGTGGAGGGCGAGCCGTCTCGGAAGGCCCTCTCCTCCCCGGGCGCCCATCATTTATTCACGAGTTCTTGCTGTGTTCCCTGGCGCCAGGACGAGCAGATGCGCATCACCGCCGCGTGTTTTGAAGTGTTGTCGTTCCTCGCCGTGGCCATGTTGAGCGCGCAGAGGAGATCTCCTCCTGGAGGAGGAGACCCAGCTCGCCGCCCTCGTCCCAGTCCAACGGAGACTCAAGCTGTTCGTCTGGGAAGGCTTCCAGCGAGGGCCTGAGTCAGCCATTCAAAGATCATCACTCCCCCTCTCTCTCTCTCCCTCTCTCCCTCTCCCTCCCTTCCCCACTCTGACTTTTCTCTCCCTAACCCCCTTATTTTTTTATCAATGGCCTAAATGGGACATGAATGCAGGGCTCTAGGCCAGCCTCCCCCGGCCCCCCTCTCCTCCCTGTTGGCGCAGTGACTTCCACTGGCCACCGGTACACTTGCCAGCACCACCTGTCCCTAAGACCGAGAAGGATGGCGGAACTGGTACATCCCGGCAGTCGCTGCGCCCCCTAGGGCCCGGAATCAGACTGCCAGGGTCCCGCGGGGGGGACCTGTCCGCTCACCTGTGACCGCCATACTTTGGCAGCTGCTCTCTTTGACTCACCGTCTCCGGTTTCAGTGTCGCCTGAGTTTCCCCCGAGCTGACAGTGATTGAGAAAGGGTTGACGGGCATCACATTTGACGGTGTGAAATTGATCACCGCCATCTTACTCTGTTGGTTGAAATGAGGATCACTGTGTTGAGTTTGAGCTACATTTGTACTTGGAGAAAAAATTAAACATCCTACTGAAAGGATTATATGTATATAATTTTGCATTTACTTTTAAATTCATGAATTTCCATTTTCCTAATAAAATTCATTTAGTGCTGATGGACCGAAGCCTTATGCAGATATTCTTTCGTAATGACCAACAAAGCTATCATTTCATTTCTTCACCTAAATTTCTTTGAGCTATTTTTGGCTTAATGAACCTTTAAATTGGAATCAGTATTCCCCCGTGTTTTCCACCGTGGACTACTGAGGTGACGTACGAAGTTTCAGTGAGGATCGCTAATCTATCTCGTTGAAGCTGAGTTGAGATTTACGATTCTGAAGATGCCCCATAACGTGAGTTAGAGATCAATTTGCTTTTAGAATAGTTTTTTGAACCTGTAGACTGGTTTCAATCTCTTTCAAAATCTGTAACGTGATTTCTGTGGATTTCAGACTTCGGTCACGTCTGCCACATTCCGGAACCATGGAGGTCAAGACCAAATAACGATCTCTAGCAGAAATTTAAATAACAGCATTCAGAAGGTTATCCTGGAGTCTATCCATTAGTATTACATAGTTATTTCTTACTTTCTTTCTGGGGGTTACTGATAATTGCTGAATGTTTTATCTGACGTTTAATCCTTACCAAGGAAAAATTTACCAACTGAAATGAAATATATTGTGTCATTTGACTAACCGTCTTCATGGTGTGACAGTTGTCCCTTGTAGAAAAAGGTGAAATTAAGAAGTTTTACCTAATTGGTAAAATGCATTTTTCAATTTCAATTATTCTTTGAAATTTTTGGATTTATGTAAGAAACACCACTGGTAGGCGTGTGAGCAATAAACATGTCGCCGTGCCTAAAATTAAGGCCTGGTTTCTGTCGAAATGTCATGGCATTTGTCCCTTCTATAGGCAACAAATGTAATCAAATAACATTACAAGTGCCATTAAGTAATGCTCAGAGCAGGTGCCCACCCTTCTGCGTAAATGCCACCTCACGCCATTTGGAACTCTCCCTAAAATAGTACCCCCCCCCCCCCCAGTGATAAACAACGTCAAACAACTGTCCCCAGTGCTGTACAGCTGCACGAGAAAGTGATGTAGTGCCCTCTGGAGAAAAAAAAAAAAATATATATATATATATATATATATATAGAGAGAGAGAGAGAGAGAATTGAAGAGCAAATTTCGAAAACTCGCTTAGTCCTTGTTTTGTTGTTTTTGAGATGAGAACAGCGACGACCTACAGCCAGGATCACCGTCCTATGTTACAGTACTGGGAACCAAAACACTCACTTGACCCTCATGTAATCCAACAAAGAACTTTTGTTAAATTTCTGAAATTCACTAAATCCACAGAAATCTTCTCAAAAATAGATCCCTCGGGCTAAGTGGGTTTTGGAAATTTTGCTCTGCAGTGACATAATATATATTTTTACCACATATGGAATACATTAATGACAATGAAACTGTCAGTAGTGTCCTTGAAAATGTGTATATTGTAGAGAAGATTAATGGTTACATTTTTTTAATGAATCTGCTATTGTACGTAGAAAGTTTGCGGTGGAGCTCCCGTATTTAACAGACATCCTGACTTAAAGCCACAATCCGTTCCATACCTTATTAATACTCACAACTGTGCTAGTATTTCTGTGTACCTTACAATACTCCCTCCAGTGTAGGATGACAGGGCACACCCTGAAGGAGCTGCCAGCACATCATGGGGCAGGCACACTCACCAAGGTCAGTTCAGAGACCTCGATTCACAGCTTTGGATTGTGAGAAGAAGCCAGGGTAGCTGGAGGAAGCAGACATGGATGTGTGAATCGCACTCCAGCAGATGGGCAGAGAGGAATGGAACCCGGAAACCCTCATTAAGCCACCATGCGGCTCATATAACAATAGTCAAACTCAAAAGAGATCATAGGATCCCAAATTAGAAATGGACATTGCTCAGGCAAGCATTACCTGCTTTAAACGATAGCAAGAATGATTAATACAAAATATAAACAATGCTACACTGATGCAGTATTACGATGCAGGTGTGTTTACATTTCTATAGGTAGGAAACTGATTGGATGAATCGTTTATTTATTTTTAATTTTTTAATATTTTTTTTAATTTCACGCCGGTGAACGTCTGATTGATTTTTAATTTTTATTTTAAAATTTTCTTTCAAGTGGTCATAACAATTTTCTGGTCTGCTTGGCGCGGGATGATTGGCATGCAAAATGACTAAATCACAGGTTTGCGCGCATGGATGAGCGTTTGCTGTGTGCCGCGGAGGTGACACCACGTGGGAGGTTACTTGCCCGCACAAGCTAATTGCCTCGCTTCCACACGTCCGAGACACTAACACGTCATTTTCGTTTTAAAATCCATAGTTTTGCGAAAAGACGACATAATCGGTATTTCATCTGGTTTCCCCGTCGAGAAATAATCGTCCGTAGGCTGGCAAGCTCCGCAGTTAGTCAACTATTTAATATGGGTCTTAAGTGGAGGACATGTATTTTTCATGCAAGATAAATATTATAAACTACAGAAAACTTAACCCATTTGAAAAATAGGACAGTTTAAAAGTTTGTCATCTTGTCTCTGTCTCTTGCCGAGTCTCTGTTAGGCGTCTGTAAGGCGGTGAAAACTGAAAATGTTTAACCCCATGATTTACTCATTCTAAGCGATTCCTCACTGCTCTCTTCAAATACTGATCAAGTTAAGAGCCCAGCCAGCTTATAAAAAGATGTGATTGTTATCTTTCCTTCTTCCAAGCATCCTGGATGGTGTCACACCTCTCCCAGGTGACTCGGGCAGGGATAAACCCTGCACAGGGCGCCGTCCCTTCATTTCTGTGGGAAAAACCCTAATCCCAGTATTGACAGCCTCAGCACCTTTGTATCACATTATGGGGACATTTGGTCCCCACAGTGTGATATAGACATACCCCCACCCACCGCACACACACACACACACACAGGGATTTGATCCCCCATCTTTAGAGGTGTGAGGCCATTGTGACATTTTTTATCATGATGATTATCATGCTGATGACGACAGCAAGAACAATGGTCAAAAAAACAACTAATAATAGTAACAACAACAACATGGATGGATGGATAATAATAATAATAATAATAATAACAACAACAATTATTATTATTATTATTATTATTATTATTATTATTATTATTATTATTATATTATTATAGCAACAGTGATGTGTTTACATAGTTATATCCCTTCTGTATTCTAATTCTAACAATATAGTATTTTGCATCTTGGTAAAACGTTATTAGCTTCTGTTCAGCCGAAGTACAGACAGAACCTTCGGGTCGTTTCACACAGCCCATAAATATAACCTACCGAAATGTATAAATATCCCTGGCAGCATGGCGCAGCCTAGATGGGGCAGCGTTTCACATACATGCTGGAGGAGGCTGTTCCGCTTTGCCCTGCCCACACTCGGGGCTCGCTCTCAGGGCACGCACGCCTCTGATGACGCCTTTCCTGTCGCCGCCTTGGTGTGCGATACTCTCAGATTGTAACATTTATTTTTAAAGCAGTATATTTATGTGGTGCTCTGTTGCCTGAGTGGCTAGGGGAGATGGATAAATGGTATAAGGTTTTATTTTAGACTATTTTTTGGCCGCCACTAATGCTTGTTATATATTGTACACAGGGGCCGACGACTCAGAAACCCAAGAGCTGTTTGCCACTCAGGATGTGTGTGGGGCCACGTAGGCCCGTCTGCCCGCCTGTCAAGAGCACTGTGCTCCCGTGAAATGCCCCACGCCCCTTTCTTGTAACCAGCGGCCGCACCGCCCGATTCCTCTTTCTCACGCGGAATTCTCTCCGTGGAAAGCAAACAATGTCAGCTCTGCTGTCCCCCGGTGCTGAATTAGGCCAAACATGGCGCTGGCCTACATAGAGCTGTGGTGGGTCCCGGCTAGCCGGTACCGCCAGGGGGAGTCATCCTGCTGAGCCTGGCGGGCCTCGCTGTTGGTTCGGCTCGGCGCTGTAATTAGGGCCACCAGGAGACCGTCAATAAAATAGCCACCTGCGCCTGTGTGGGGTCAGGCCACGCCTCACCCACCCAACATCCCTGGCCACCTTCAAGTCAAAGACGTCATGGCTGCAAAGTGTCAGCAAGTTCTAAAGATCCTGAGATTGTGGTGGGGGCGTGGATTTCAGCGTCGGATGAGGATCTGGCCCTGCAAGCTGGGGTTGTGGAACACAATGCTAGGGGTTTGGTGCATGGCCAAGCAGGCTTGGACGGTGTGTCTGTGACCGGAAGGTTACTGGTTCCAATCCCAAGGCTGGCAGAGTCATTTCTTTATTGGCTTCTTGAGTAAAGCCCTTAACCCCCTGTCTGACCCTGCTTTTGATTCTCCATCACTTTGTTATCTGCTAAATAAGTAGATTGTAATCGAATGATCTTGTTACAGCATTATGAAACAAAACATAGAGCAAATCTGTTTACTGTGTTCGGAAAGGATGAGCTTACAAGGACACGTGCAGATTTTGCTTTTATTATTTCCTGTAGGCGGCGCTATTGTCATGGATGTCATGCGAGGCTTTAAATCTGGCGATTAATTAGTAGCAATGATCTGTTGATCTGTCTTGCCAAACAGAGCTCTGCAGTAATTGTGCCTTTGTTCCCATTGTTCTTATACTCAACCTTATGACAACTGCATTTGATTGGCTATCGTTTTTTTATGCCAGTGTTCATTAACCTTAACTTCATGTTTTGTTTTGTTTTGTGAAGGATTTGCATAAATCGGCTCTGTTTAGAGCGGGCGCTGAAATGCGTGGAGCCTTGGAGGCAGACGCGTGATGGCATCGGTGACGGGGACATGGGGACAGGGTGGCTGCGTGGAGCTCGACAGCACGCTCAATCTGTCACTTCCCATATCAGGATCGGGCGGCACCGTGCCCCCCAGTCCGGCCCTCAGCTGGAAGGCGCGTCCCAATAGTCTGCTCCCATCTTTTTTTCTGTGTCCTCCAGACTGTCTCGCTTGCATTTCCTGTGCCTGGTTTGCATAAATTTGTGTGCCGAAACTCCAAGTGTGCAGTCGCCAGTGGATGGGGAGACGGTGATCTTAAACGGGAATGCCGTTTTGAGAGTGCCCCCACTCCTGCGTGTGCTCAGTAATTTCATCATCCTTTTAAAAAGCGGGGGCTTAATGACTGCTCTGTACCCCCTAAACAATATTCTCACATCGTTAGCACTTATGAAGAAAGCTAGCCACACAGAATCATGCAGCCGCACACAGCTGTTGTGGAGCTTCACGCAGCTGTCCTACAGGTGCCATCAAGCTTTATCGTCGCTACCAAGCTTCGTCATTCAGCCGTCATATGTATGCACACGGCTTCACACCACCTCATACTGCCACATCTTTCTGTCTATTTAAAATCTATCACTTAGTTTCTTTGAAGTCTCATGATAAATCATGCTGATTTTACTGATATCATTGAGGACGCTTTTTCTGTAACTAGATGCATTCCCCTTGTGCTATTAAGTGTTGTTATTGTCTGTGATGTGTTTTAGCATGTACAGGAGTGTGACTTATAGGGCAAATAGGTATATGTCAACATGGAATGGGTTTAAAAATACTTATATTGAAACCAGTCAGTCCCTAACAGGATCAAACAAATAATTTATTAATAGGGAGCAGAATGACTTATAACAGGGTTAAATAGGTTAGTACAGCACACAAGTTCCTGCTTTGTTTAATGCTATCACACACTACCTGCTGTCCACGATATAAGTGTCTTTATTCATCTTCACATTTACCTTCGTCCTATTTGCTCAACTGCAAGTCGAGGTAACATCCAGGAACCGCCCCCACAATTATTAGTTACTGGCTGTAATTGGCGGAGTTTTCTGATGTAGCGTTTGTTGGGATGTGAGGCTAATAGGCCATTACTGCTTCCAAAGACAGCGAAGGAATGTAGTGATGTGCTAGGAATCAAAACGGGCTGTGCTCCGGAATTGGACATTTCTGTGGGGTTTCTATGGTTACCTAGGAGGGAAGTACAATATGTGCGTAAGGTCTCACCAGATTGTGTGTGTCTAGTATCAAGTATATTAGGATTTATTGTGTGTTCCTTTCAAGATTTCCAAGCTCTGATGCGATGAAAAGGGGCTGTTTTAGAGCCGAGAATGTTATTTTTATTTGTGACTCCTCACTTTTTAAGAAATAAGCCTTAAAGGCTTCACAGGGCTCGCAGTTATTTTGTGGAACAAACAGGTCTCTTTTCAGCAGAAAAGGCTGAAGCAATTTTATGGCACCACCCCCGCCCCACCCCCCCGCCCCCGCCCCCCCGCCCCCCCCCCCAAGCTTCCCCGAGAACGCCCAGCCACGGATACGT
>JAAGVU020000049.1:3571244-3602236 GCA_011763525.2 Mormyrus iriodes
ACCTATGGGGAATTCTGAAGAGACAAGTTGAGCATCACTCTCCATCCAGCATCCAGGCTCTAAAAGAGGTCATTCTTTAAGAATGGAAAAAGATAGATGTTGCAATGTTGCAATATCCAACTTGTTCATTCCATGCCTAGACTTGGTGCTGTCATTAAAAATCATGGAGGTCATACAAAATACTAGACATATACATACACATAGAATGTGTATTCATTTTTGCATCACCTGGTTTGAGTAAAACTGAGGATTTTGTAATGTAAGTTATATTATTAACCTTTCTTGTTAGTGAGTTAGGAAAATGTTCTATAAAACTCAGTCTTGTCAATTTTTAAAAAAAATTGCTCTTGTGATCATTGGGCTATTGTTTAAAATCTTACTTTCCAAAGGGGGTGTACTCATTTAGGCCGAGCATTGTGTGTGTGTGTATATAGTGTGTATATATGTATGTTTGATCTATAAATTAACTTGCAGTAAAAGAAGCAGGGTTTTAAAGCATGTTTAGGAATTGCAGAGGCAATAGTGAGTCGTATCGCTGGAGAAATGAGGGTGTAATCTGAGGAATTAGGCAAAGAGGACATGGAGATTTAAAACGAAATGCTTTCCTTGTTCCTGTAGGGATCTATACTTTGTTAACATTTCCCAAGGCACAGAAAGCTTATCTCTGGTCAGCATTTGTTTTAAAGTGCATTGATATGGGTAGGAAATTATTCTTAAACGCCACCTTGTTTAAACCATAATTTGAGCAGTTTTTTTTTTTTTAATTTCCCAGTGATTTGTATTTTTGTCTTTCCCTGGAATAACTCATCTTTACCACGCTGTCTGTACCGTGGATGCTCTTTGATATTCTTCAAAGCCCAGAAACAGACCCACTACGTCTTCCTTCTCTGTAATTTCTCCCAAACACATTTGTTTAATCAGTCATCACGACCCAGAGGAGCCAATGAGCACCGACTCTTTCAGAATGCTGCCTACATTCATCAGGGCACAAAGTGCCCCATTATTTCCAAACATACCAAACTAGAAAATGTGTATGTTTATCCCTCTAATTGACTGCAGTGCTCTGGAGTTGGGCCATGCTTCTACGACGTTCCGATGGAATAGCTTTTATAGGCCACCTCCCTTTATGCATGGCCATGACTTCTCCTCTCATTTTAAGCATCCAAATGAGTACATTTTAATGGGAAAATGACCTTATTTGTATCTGAACAGAGGGAGCAAGTATGGAGCCACTGTATAAGCGAACACTGCATATCTATTGTTGGCTTTCTCCTCCACACAAAGTAGTATTCTTTCTACTTCCGCTGCTGTGATAATTGACAGGCTAATTATTAGTTTTATACATTTTCCCTTTGTTTGCAGTGTTTTTGGGCTGTGTATGCTGGTAAATTTATGTAATCACATTGGGGGGGGGACATATTTCTAAACTTGTTTGTGTGTTTCTTTTTGTCCTTTGGGCAGTCATATAATTACGTCTATCATCTTCATTTAACCTAAATAGTTGTGGTTCAATTCTTAAGCAAATGTAAATTCTGGACTGCGTCTAATTGTCATAAATCAGGTCTTTTTGTTTAGATGTCAGAATTGAGAGCTCAGGGGAGAGAACACTTCTCTTTCACCTTGGGGAGGCTTTAAAACAGAAAGCTGTCACAGTGGTATTGCGGCGGCGAATGGAAACAGAGACCAAGTTTATTTGTTTGTTTATTTATTCATGTATTCGTCTTTATTTTTGTTACCTATCTCTTTATTTATTCGTTTATGCATATATTTATCTTTTATTTCTCTATTTGTTTGTTTTTTTTCCCCCAAAGTGTCTGCATGCACATTTTAGAGTGCGGATAAACCGACAGAGATTCAAACCTCTTCCATTCCATAAGGCCATTAAGGGGACGAAATGTAGCCCCTGGAGAAGTATCAAGATGCCAACCCTTCTGCCGATCAGCCGGTGTTTCTTTATCGTCTTGGGGCGCCTCTCCGCCTCGGCACAGCTCTGCCATCAGCACGTGAGAGATAGCAGAAATCGGAGGGGGCGTCGCTTCCGTGACTCTATACCCACAAGCGATCGGATTCCCCACCGGAATGCATATTTAGTTAAATACAGCGCATGCTATCGATATCTCCTGGTGAGTGAAGCGTTAGGCCGCGGAGGTTCGTGCGGATTGGCCCTTCTGTGAAATGCACACGCAGGGAGGAGCGGACGCAGTAATTAGCGCATGGCACAGATAGCCGGCCAGATAAATCTCGAACTCGTTAACAGGCGGCTCTGGTTTCTGCAAAAACCCGCTCCCCGTCCGGACCCTACGCTTCTTCTTTTATGATTTTTTGTGTTTTTTTTTTTTGATAAGCAGTGACTGCATTTTGCGCTTACAGATGTCTTGCTCATTGTGGCACATCTGACGTCTACTGTTCTTTATCTGACAGGGGACGGAGCTGGGGGGGAGCAGAGGGGTGGAAGGCAGAATGAAAATGGAAAAAAAAATGCTGAGCATAAATGCCACAAAGGGAACGGATAAATATTAACGCTAGAATAATCTGACATTTGATGGAGGCACCTGTTTAACATTAACGTTGGAATTTTAAAAAGAAGGACCGCATGCTTACATAGAAGAAACGTTTTAAAGTTCAGATCTGCCTCTTTCAATAGCTACGCTAAGTAGCCTGTAGTCAAGTGTAATCTCCCTGATGCCCGTCTTTTTAGGACGGCGGTAAAATGCTGAAATAAAATGGGCTATTATGGGCCAGCAAGTAGAAAACTTTTTAACACATATATTTTAACTTTTCTGAAAATGACCTGGTTTTTTGAAAATTAGTAACTGTCTTGTTTAAACTGTAATGATAATTGTTAATTAATCAGGCTTGTCTTTTGGGACTATAAAAATCGCAATGCACTTTGTCAAATTTATCCTGATGTGTGCATGCATTAAAGGCAGTTCTTAATTAGCTACGCAGAACAAAACTTCTTCATTGCCAACGTAGTGTTTAACCTGCCCTGTGATTGTATGAAGATGAAATGGTTTTATTAAAGGCTGGTGCTTTGATGGCCTCATTGTATTCACTATCACATGACATCCTGACAATAAGCAAATCCGTGCGTCTCAAGAAATCCAAAGTAGTAGCGGAAATTAGTCTGCGTTTTATTACAATATTTAGTGTAGACATGATTGACAGATTTTTTTAAATAATGGGATGTGGGGTAAGGATTGTTATAGAAGTTAGTCAATCTATATTCCAGTTTTTTATTGTTAGGGTAGTAAGGAGAGGCCTATCCCAGACTGGATAGGACATAGAGCTGAGGTACGCCCGGGATAGGATGCCTGATGTGCGCACGCACACACACACACACACACACACACACGCACATGCACACACACATACATACACATGCACGCGTTTGTATTCACGTCAAACCCTAATCCCAACAATGACAACCTTAACTTAATTGAGTTTCCTTTTGTGGGAACTGAAAAAAAGGTCAAAATATCAGGTTTTTTTAATCACATCGTGCCCCAGCATGAAATATATGCATGCCCACACATACTCACACACATACACATACATATGCACACATACACACAGACACAATAACAGCATGAGCAGACCATACACCAAATACATACAGAAAGCAAATGGAGGGATTTGAACTCTCCAGCCTCATTACAACCCAGTCATCTCTAAGAAAAACGCAGATATCATCTTAAGTAGTTTGAAATCCATTGCTACTCAGGTAACGGAAATGATTTCCGTTTGAATTTAGCTGTTTTCCTCTCTAGCCTGACCAGGATACGCAGTTAGGAGATGGATGATGGATGCCGTCCTTCCTGTTTCATGCAGATATACCGATATATAATTTGTTTTTGTCCACCTGACTGTACCTGACTTCTAGCTGTTTTTAATTAAACTGGTTCTCTTTCCCCTTGATTTCAGATGCAACAACCGGACACAGTGCGCTGTGGTTGCTGGACCCGACGTGTTTCCGGATCCTTGCCCTGGAACGTACAAGTACCTGGAGGTCCAGTACGAATGTGTTCCCTACAGTATGTATCGTTTTCTGTATTTCTGTTATATGATGACAGAAAAAGTGGCCGCTGATGTAAATACACTCTTTGGTTTCAGCTTGTGGTTGGTACCTTAAATTCTGTTTAAAGGCTGTAAATTAAGCGTACAGCATACGGATCAAATAATTTTCATAATTTTATAGTGCATTATATTAAATATGCAGAAAATGTGCACATATTTCTTACAGTTCCTGCCACGCAGGGCGATATGCATATTTTCTTTGGATCCGAGGCCTTTTATTTTGTCTGCTCAACATGTGTTTGTGTGAGAAACGGAACTAAGGAATTGGACACTTGGTTTGTTTGTACAGAATTCTGTCGGAATGCCTGCAATTTTGTACTGCGCCTCCATCATATGACTTTAATAAAAGAGCATAAATATACAGTCATGAAAATGACATACTGGGCCGATTGGTACTCCTATCACTGGTGTCTCACTGGTTTCAAAACCGTGAATGAGGGTCGCTGAATCTGGCCTAATTCGGTTATTGACTGATATCACAAAAGACTTGGAAATTCAGTAGAATTTTGGACATTTTATATGCAAATGGAGTCTAAAGAAAGTGTAGGGAAGCTGGAACACAGGTAGAGAATGAGTGTAGGCTTTCTATTGACCAGGGGTCGCAAGTATTACCCACAAAGAGCCAGTGTGCATGCAGGTATTTGGGATAACCTTTAGGGCAGCTGTTCAAACCCAGGTGTGAGGACTCTTCGGCCAATCAGTCCTCTAATTAGTAATCTAATTAAAGAGTTGCCGCGAAAATCCATATACGCAACGACTTCCTAGTTGTCCCCCCCCGCCCCAACCATCATAGACACAAGCCATAATTTGTGCGTGGTAGCCTGAAAACTTGGCAAAAGGCTGGTCCAGGCAGATCGTCCACGGACGGAACAAACACCACCTCGCCCTCCCACCTTAACGGTTTCTGGAAAAAAAGATAAAACAGACCTCTCTAGGGTCAGAGCTATAGCTGATTTAAAACCTCGCTGTTTATTTGACAGTTATTGGCCAGTGCAGGATATGTTTTATCATGCCGGAGTTGTTTGTTTGCTTTCCGTATCCTGGCACTGTTCATTCAGCTGACTTTATAGATGGCATTACATGAAATCATAACTGTGTTGCATGAGGTCTCATATATACCAGATTGTACTGAGACAAGCAGTACAACCCAAATCCAGTTAGGGGACATGGACTTCCTGTGGCTTAAGTCAGAGTCAGCTTTGGTTGCCAAGTGCGTTATTGTGTATGTGAAATGGCGCATTCGGTCTCGCTCAGCATGGGCGTGATGCCGTCGTCAGTGAAGACATCACAGAGCATTCTGCCAGATAAGCAGCCCACTGCAAAAATTCACATGACGTAAACGTATAGAGCAGAGCCAGCCTACATATAGGGGCGGTGTGTGACTCAGTGGGTTAGGATGCTGTGCCTGTGATCAGATGGTTGCCAGTTCAAATCCCTGGGCCTGTAGAGTGATTTTATCATTGGGCCCTTGAGCAAGGCCCTTAACCACCGAATGATCCAGGGACTGGCTGACCGTCTTTCTCACAACAAAAGGACATTGCTGTGGTTCCTGGGAATGATATATATGCTGATGATTTTCTAATGTTATTCTTGTCTGGTCTTTCAGAAACGTTTGTTTGCTGGTTCGCACTTTTGTTTCTATTGCAATGCGAAATGGTTAAACATCTGGCTCATTTTCCCTCCTCAACCAGGACAACCTACAAAAAAGTAAGAACAATACAGATTTAGTATTTAGTTAATACTAACTGTAAAAATTTGAATTGAATTAAATTGAATGGAGCTGAACTGACTTGTCATTCAGACCATACATCAAGGAGTGCACAGCTGAACGAAATTGCATTTCTCCAGGCTTGATGTATGACCATGACATAAGACGTACGCTATGCAACATCAGACAGACAGCATATGGGCAGCATAGACAAAGTATATGTACAGTCTAACTGAAATAAAATATAAATAAATTCAAATATGATTATTACTATAAAAAGAATATGAATTAAATTGCTTTGATCTTTAAATATATAAAGGATTTGTGGAAGACAGAATTAAGTCTTAGTTGTCACTGGCTTTTTTTTCCCCCATAAGGACCGAAAGTTGAATGGAACTAATTTGTATTTGATACAATTAGTCAGCTGGGACAAATGGCTTAATAAAAAGCCTAATAAATGTAATATGAAATATGTAATATGTAATGGCTAATAAAAATGTGTGGCCTAATAAAAACAATTCATACTCTCTGCCAACAAATCTGGGGGTTTATGAATAAAAAATAGGTAAATTAGCGGCCTTTGCACTATTTATGGTCTCTTGAAGTGGAGAACGTCTCATTTCGGATCCTGTTCTGAGTGTTACACACGGGCCAGCTTAACACGGCGGAGACTGAGCAAGCCAGCCTCGGGACACCATAGCAGCCCATTGACATCCTGCCCGTCTTTCTCATGCGGACCTTCATTATGATTCTGGTCAGTAACATGCGGCCCTAGAAAAAGGGAACTGCCTTCCTTTTAATCACCAAAGGAAGGTCTCCACGGTAGCCAAGCTGCTCAAGTCTGCCGCAGAGATGCAGTGTGCTGGCAGTGTGTCGGGTACTCTCTGATAGCCTGCAATGAGGTCTTCCTGACGCGCATCATATTCATCTAATTATATGGTAGGGCTCAGACAATAGTGTGCATAGTAATGCACGCGATTGCTATCCCATACATTTTTGATTTCCTTCACCATATATAAAAAAAATCTAATAATAATAATGTTACACTTTATTTTTATCTATACCCTAGCTATATAGGGCACAGTATAGGGCACAAAGCTGGGGTACACTCTGGATGGGATCCTAGATAGTCAACATGCCAGTCATAACCAGGATAAGCAATCAGAATATGTATGTATGTGTATATCTATGGATGGATGGATGGATGTATGGATGGATATCGATACTATTTATGAGCATCAAGATTTAACTGGTACTAATGTGCTGTCTGGCACCCCAGATTGATTTATGAATGATAGCAACAGGAGATACATGACAATGTGGCACCAGGGCACTGGGGAGTTTCCTGGAGTCACTGTGTGCTGTCTGCTGACTGGCATAGCCCCTTAGGACATGCCTTGGGGCCAGTGATGCCAGAAGACGGGATGGCGGGACCCCTTAACGCACATCCCCGTAGCGTCCTCTGAATATCAGTACACCGCTGGCAGTGGTGCCCCAGTAGATATGGCACGGCAGATGGCGACTAACGTAACTGTTAATTCAATATGGTTCATCTGTGCTCCTAACCTCCCTACGTGTGTACGCCAGATATCTCCACAGAAACAGATAGATGTGCCGAACTGATTAGACGTTCAATTATGGCACTGTAAATTACCTTTAAGGACACATTTATTAAATATTCTGTCGTTCAAATTAATATGGACCGTAGCCATGGACACATGCAGAGAATTGATAAGTGGATGGAGGAGGAAGTGATGAGCGCCAAATAGCTGCTGGCTGGCAGCTAAATGTGAAGATTTCCTCCAACAGAATTCATGGATATCTTATCAGATTGTTCTGTGACATTCAGTCCTACAAGGTGTCAAATGGACTTTTGGAGATGAGTTCTGCATCTGTGAAGTGTCCTTATAATCTATGTCTGTGTATTAAATATTTATATTTTGTATTTCTAAGTCAAAAGTCCTTTGCTTGTGTTACAAAATGTTGCTTGTAGAAAAATGCTGCCTAAGGATTCAATAATTGCATTATTGCATTGCATTATTATAAATTTATATATTGTTACATTTTTGCAAACGTTTTTGCCTCAAAGCCCATAAGTGTTTGGTGCAGGCGAACAGCAGTGCAGATATACAGCATTTCTCCCGGCTCATAATGGAAATTCACTCAAAAAGAACATTACTTTAATTCTGTTGATATCCACACAATGTCGATATATCAACTAGAAGCCTAGAATGTTACTGGTGTAAAAGCATCCAGCACCTACATTTCCTTCTGGTAACTCATGTGACTGCTGCAGTTCAAGGCATGACTCCCTCCTTCCATCTTCCATACTCATTTTCCCAGGAACCCTTGGTCCTACATAACTGTAAAGAATACCGTATATGATGGCAAAAATGTTCACTGGGAATTGTAGGGGGCTGTCTGTGATTCACACAGCAGGAAAGGAAAAACAGAAATGCTCAGCCGATCATGTAAAATCATTACAGCTCGGGGTAGGTCGCTGCTGTGATGTTTCATTGCTTCTACAATGATCCATTGGAACCATCATTGCTTTGAATAAAAACTGACATTTCACTATAGGTCAGTGGTTCTTGAAGCTCTCTTCAAGCACTTCCTGCTCTATCACTGCATTCTTCATCCTGGCTGAGTGTGTGAGTGTTTCAAGGTGAGTCCATGTCTCTCAGTTACCCAGGGAGCGAGTGGGTGCACTGTTGCGGATTGGCATCTTGACCAGTGTCCCCTGTCTTGTGCCTTTCTGATTCCTGGCTTTAGGCTCTCCGTGGCCCTGTTCTGGATACATTTTATAGATTGATAGATGAACCTAATTTTTCACCTTTAGCACTCCTGCTTCTACCTCATATTGACTTTGAGATCAGTTGACTGATTAGGTTGTTTCTAACCAGCAAATAATCTGAAGGCAATGGGAGCAGAGATTTGGGGACCACTGGTGCAGGGCAGAGGATGTACCCCACAAAGGATGATGGCCTCAACCATCTTATTACTTATAAGGGTGGATTAGTGCACCTCAGCAAACATCAGTCCCCCACCCACCTTGGGGGAAATGTCAAATCAGCAATACCCGAGTGTCACCCTAGGGACCCCTGATAAATTAGATAGATAGTTGGATAGATAGATGGATTTCTTTGTCTTCTTATCATGCGCTTTCATACAATCATGGATGAAATACTGTTCCTCATAGACCAACAGTGTAAGTAAATTACAAAATAAAAACTCGGAGAGCATTAATAAGTAACATACACAATTGACAGGATACACAAACAACCCGTATCCATGGTGATCCTTGGTGTTTTCGGAGGGTTTAGCAGCATGAAGAAATCTTTTTACCAGCCCAACCCTGTTTACCAGCCCCCAGATTCGTAAAGCACTTAAAAAACTTTAGTAGTTACTAGAAATTACGATTTAGTGGCATGACGTGCTGAATAATGTTCCAAAATGTGTACCAAGCTGAACATCACTAGGTTGGGTCTGTATGGAATGCAGATAGTTAGCAGTTATTTGTAGTTTGTTTTTTTTTGTGTGCTTGCAGCCTCCCTTGTTTTTTTTTATCTGAAGTGCAGGGTTTGCTAGCTAGGCCCTCTTTGCACTTCAGTCGACTTCCAGCACATTTAGGCACGCCGTTACGTATCGGATCTTTTCGGTTTGTTTGACATGCTGACATCGCTGCGTCCGGCAGTGTCCATATTTACCTGTAAGGCGATGCTGGTAGATATTAAGGTGCAATTAGAGAATGCTGTTACATTATTAATGCTCTATGGCTCCATTGGCCATCTTGCTTGAATTGGGCCTTATGTATCTATTTTAGTTCATTTGGCTGGTGTTCTAATGTCCCCTGTGTTTAGCTGGCCACAGTCCAAACCGGTGCACCTCTCACTCGGTCCCATCCCTGAATAATCAGCGCCAGTGAGCGTTAGCCATCGCTCCATTGATAGAAATTGCAGTTATAACCCCTCATACCCCTGGGCTTATGCTATTAAACCTTCTGATTTGGGTAATTAAGTAATTAATTTAGGATAGGAAATCTATTCACAATTTCCTCACAGATTCAGATAAATATGTTCCCCAATTAGCCATGATTAGATAATGTGCTCCGGCTGCTATGACATCACCGTGGTCGCCGGGCAGATGCGGGCACGCGTGTGCTGCACCTATGGGAAGAGGCGGGGGCGGTCATGTGACCGGAAACTCTGTGGGAGTGGCTTCCATTCAACACTTCTATAATGGTGATTGGCTAACAGAACAGCTGTGTAGATGCTTTCGGCAAAAGTGTCTGCTAAGCACCTGCTGCTGCTGCTCACAACAACAACAACAACAACAACAGCAATATAATAATAATAATAATAATAATAATAATAATAATAATGATATAAGGTGACTCAGTAGTTAGCATTGTATATTCACACCAGTCCTCCAGGAACTCCTGTTTCCTTCCATTGTGCCTCTAATTTGCCAATGATCATGTGTGTCTGTGCCCTGTGATTGACTGGCAAGTCTTCCCAGGTGTCTCCTGCCTTGTGACCTGCCCTTCATCTCACCCTTGGTTATGGGAGATGGAGGGACACAAGTCACTTCAGACTGACTGGGCAATGTAAATTTGACCCCAGCTTGAGATGATTGCTTTGACTGAGAAAAAAATTGAAAATTAGACCCTCAGCCAATCATACCTTATTGGGACGTGCTAGAAAGACAAGGAATAAAACCGGTTAGATGCCATTACCTGCTATATTTGTAGATCTGCCTATAGAATGTCGCATTATTATATTGATGTAAATCATTCTGTCGTACAGAGGAATGTAAACAGAATGGAATGCCTGGGACGCTCTTTTATGAGTGACAATGCCCCTGTGAGGAATTATCCAGTCCCATATTGTTCCATTATGGTGCATTTTATATGATCACTGAGGTCCAATTTAGGAATGTTGAGGAGGTGACGTTTCAATGAATGTCTCTCCAAACAGTAGTTAATGCCTCTGTGCCATCATGAAAGGTCCCGTTCATAGTGATAAATCGCCCCAATCTGAAATCTCTGGATGCAGCCAGTATAGCAACGAGGGAGATTATCGAAAGTTCAGGCTTCTGATTGCTGTAATTTATTTTTGGCTGGCTTACGAAGCCACGCGCGTGACGTAACGTGCGTCAGTTTACTTGGCGATGCGTCTTGGATCTTTTCGGAAAGGAGATCAAATAATTACGACCCCATTAATCACCGTGGAATGAAATGGATTATTTAAGAAAAACAGTATCTATCCCGATGTTTCCCATGACCTCCTGGCTAAATAATTAATCAACCTGTTTCATTTCTCCAGGGAATGTGTGTGCGTTGAATGTGTCTTGTATTTCTTCTTAAACAGCTGTGCGGAATACAAATGTTTGTAGAGCTTAGGGTCAGCGCTTTATGTTCGGCGGTCTGTAATGAGAATGGGCAAAGGTTCAAATTTATTGTGAGGAATGTAAAAATTAACCTGGATTATCATCGGCGTGTGACTCTGGTAATGTGGCGCCTAAACATACGAGTGTTGGGTAGTTGGGGCTCTTTAACGGGTCACATCCCTTCTTTTCCTGACTGGTGTTTTCACAAAACAACATCACTCAAATTAAACATTTTTCATCTGACAGTTCAGGCCTCCTCTATTCACATGTTGACGTGTGGTGTTGACTATACATAGATTGATATCGGTTAACTTGCACTACATCTCTCCATGAAATACATCTGTGCCATTCTAAAAAAAAACAGAACTGTCATATGCTGTGTTTTGACGTTAACAAAAGTGGACATAGAGGCGGTCATATGTGTAGCTGTTTAAAATTTAGATCTGCATGGCTGATTCTTTGTCCAGACCCCCTGAGGTCATCAGAGGTCGATTTGTTGCGTTTCGCATAGTTACACATATTTTCCTAAGATGGATAAATAAATGGCGCTGAATAAATCCTAAACACTCACTTAACAATAAAGGCACTCGATGAGGGATGCTAATGCTAATTTACTGATCTAGTGCCATCTTGGACATTTACACACACACACACACACACACACACACACACACACACACACACACGTTTGTATTCATATCTTTGTGGGGACTCTCCATTCATTTCTATGGGAAAAACCCTAATCCTAACTATGACAACCTTAACCCCTATCCAGCCCTGACCTTAACCATAAGTAACCAAACAAAATACAAGTCTTCTGGCATTTTTAATTTTCGATTGCAGTCACATATTTTTATTAAATTGTTTCCCTGTGTGGGGACTGAAAAAATGGTCCCGACAAGGTAAAACGTTACAGGTTATTATGTCCCCACAATGTAATATATACATAAGCCGCGCAAACACACACACACACACACACAGTTCTCACATCTTCATTAAATGAGATTCTTTGTGTTTGTATTTATTGAAGAATGTTACATTTTATTCAGGGTGTTTCATTTAAATTATCTGGAGATTAGAAACAGCTTCAAATCTCCCTATACTGCTGCCTAAGGATGAAAGCTTGATACGGGTCACAAGACGTGTGGAATATTGATGTTGTTTGTCGGGTGTGTCGGCCTGGTCTTTTGAATCATACGGAAAATAAGTTGGTTAACTTATTTTCTTTTGGTTTTCTGGCAAAAAATATTTAATGCAATAATTATTCTACAGTTAGCGTGCTGCAGCAAGGTTTACGTTTGAGAACTTGAAAGAAAAGCATTTGCAATGGTAATTCCTTCTTCTAGCAGACATGCTTGGGATGGAGCTCTGAATGAATTGTATTACAGGACACCGCTTGCTTTCTGGAAGTACGAGTGCGTTTTCTGTTGTCACTGCTGT
The DNA here is from genome assembly GCA_011763525.2 of Mormyrus iriodes. Lineage (NCBI taxonomy): Eukaryota > Metazoa > Chordata > Actinopteri > Osteoglossiformes > Mormyridae > Mormyrus > Mormyrus iriodes. Next base: position 3,583,858 of record JAAGVU020000049.1, read on the forward strand.
TCCATACATTCCAGCTAAGCTCCCAGTCTGGACGTTGCATTCACGTGATTTACAATGTTGCTTCTCATAGCTGGTCGGGAAGCACACATAAGCAGCCTTTCATTATCTCATCGTTATTTATTCCCCGTGTTTTATCACAGTTTTCTCCACAGTTTATATAATTACATCATCTATTGGTCCAAAGGATCGTATGACCGTTTTCTCAAGGTTGTGGGTAAAATATGATACATATTATTTTGACCTGAAAGGGTACCGTTGTTGCATCATTAATCTATTCTTTCTTCTCTCTCTTCCTCTTCTCTCCCCAATGCCTAACATAGAAGTGGAACAAAAAGGTAATTCGATGCCTTTCCAATTATACGCTCCTCCGTATATATATGATTCAGACATTAAATGTTTTATGACGCATAGTATGGAATTCCCAATTAGCTCTGTCACTCCTTGCGGCTTCATGTCTTTTTTTCCCCCTATTTGTACTGCTGAGGTTCACAGTTAATTACTCTCGGCTATGGCCAGCTGTCTCACTGTGGCAGTCAAGCTGATAACATTTTCTGGCCATGTTGGCTTAATTGAATGGTAGCGGAACATTCAAAAAGAGAAGAAAATTGTATATGCAAGTATACTTTATCCTGAGGTCAGATCTCCGGATTGCCTTGAATCCATCGCCCATGTTTTAATCATCTGACGCTTTGTCTGCACTTAAGCTTTTCAGCCGAGGTATCGTGTGTGTCTCTTTATACGGGTGTTTTTTTTTTTTTTTAATTTACTTACTTACTTATTTTATGCAAACGGTTAGCACGCTGTCCTAAATAATCAATCGCGCAGCCCGAAAGTCCACCATCTCTGTAACTGTGTTCCGGGAGCCCGAGACATGCAGCCCAGACAGTAATGATCTCAGAGAGAGTCGTAACCTCCAGACAATCCCGGCTAAAGGCGGATAGCGAGGGAGCCTCTAGCCATCTATGCGGTATTGACAAGTGCTTATCACGTACATTCCCAACCGCTAATGCACTTTCGGGGCTGCGCTTTCGTGCTGCCGCTTCCCGATCCCATATCCCATCACCATCCCACCGCGTGACATGCATCCAGTGCTACTGACCACGCTAATTTTACCACTTTATAATGCGACGTGGCTGAGCTCTCACATTGCCAGCGTGTCTCCATCCAGGTTCTGCGTAATTGTGACTCGTCCGTCTGGAGCCAGTTGATGCGTGTCCGCAAAGCCCCTGTCTGTGTGGCTTTGCTGTTTCACTCTGTCTTTACAGATTTACAGAAGTGCTGTAATAATGGAGTATGCCTATGATTTCTGAACATATACGATCAAATCTCTTGCATTAAACTTTATCGGGAGGTGCTGGGATCACTGCACCAAATGTCCCTTTTTTAATTAAAGTAAACAATCACCTACCAGTGGGCTTTAAGAAAATTATTTCTTTGGGTCTTTCTTTTTTTCCTTCATTTTATTGAGCATTAAAAATACCTTTGTCCCCAGCAGCAATTAAAATCTGGCCAGTGACCGCTGTACTTGGAAAAAGAAGGGCACAGTGCTATTGTCTGGAAAAAATGTCTTGCATGTCTCCCAAACAAGCATGGCCACTTATTCCATCATTCATATCCAACCCTGGAAACACGCTCTGTGTATTATAGGTGTGATGTCATCATATCAAGCCTTCATTTTCACACTATGTCATTTGCTGTCATGCTGAGTGTACATATGTGTTTTTTTTTTTTTTTTGCTATGTGGCCGGACTCTGCACCCTTTAACACGTCCTCAGAAGGGAATGATCTCCATATGCTTCTGATAGTTCCGTTAATGAAGTATGTCTTGAACGTAATCCAGTTGATAGACTGATGTCATTCAGGGTAAGGTATTATATATTAATGCCTTTTAAATGCAAATCCATTATTTATTTATCCCTCCCATCCCCAAAAGGATTGTTTTAAGTCCCACGCAAGGGAATAATTTCTCATCACGTACGGTAAAGGCCACCGGGTGATTGGAAGGGACATAAACAAATGAAAGCTAATTGATTTGGTTTATGATGGATGTGTTTTTGTTTTTTTGTTACACAATACTTTTTTTTTTTTTAAAGATAATGTAGTAGCCATTAAATTAAAAGAGGGCTTTTTATGGTCTGGTAGGCCTTTGTTTTCCATAATCAGCAATCAGTCACCTCTGTGTGCGCTGAAAAGCCTGTGCAGATTCCAAGTACGGAAAAAGGGACTATATGTCTGTGCATAAATCAGTCCTGTGCAAGTTCACGAGCGGGTGTCACCATGAGGAAAATAAATTCAGAAATTCCGACTCAATTGATTAGTGACGTGTCACTGTCTAAGGATATCCCATACTCTATATCAAGTTATTTATTGAGTTTTATTTTCTTGTTTCCCTATTGTCTCTTGTTAATCTTGACTCTTCAGTTTTCCTGTGCCCGGGCCTGTTGAGGGGTGTGTACCAGAGCGAGCACCTGTTCGAGTCTGATCATCAGTCTGGGGCTTGGTGCAAAGACCCTCTGCAAGCATCGGACAAGATCTACTACATGCCATGGACCCCGTACAGGACAGACACACTGACGGAGTACTCATCCAAGGAAGACTTCATCGCTGGCCGGCCCACCACCACGTACAAACTGCCTCACCGCGTGGACGGCACAGGCTTTGTGGTCTACGATGGGGCGCTGTTCTTCAACAAGGAGCGTACGCGCAACATCGTCAAGTACGACCTTCGCACACGTATCAAGAGCGGCGAGGCCATCATCGCTAGCGCCAACTACCACGACACCTCGCCTTACCGCTGGGGGGGTAAATCGGATATCGACCTCGCTGTGGATGAGAATGGGCTGTGGGTGATCTATGCCACGGAACAGAATAATGGCAAGATAGTTATTAGCCAGTTAAATCCGTACACCCTACGTATCGAGGGCACTTGGGAGACGACGTACGACAAGCGTTCTGCCTCCAATGCCTTCATGATATGTGGTAACCTCTACGTGGTGAAGACGGTCTACGAAGACGACGACAACGAAGCCTCAGGGAATAAGATTGATTACATCTACAGCACAGAGCACAGCAAGGAGGGTTACCTCGACATACCCTTCCCAAACTCTTACCAATATATTGCAGCTGTGGATTACAATCCAAGAGACAATTTGCTGTATGTATGGAACAACTACCACGTAGTGAAATACTCTCTGGATTTTGGGATAATGGATAACCGACTGGGTGAGTTCCTTTACTTTACATAAATCAATTTCTTGATGCCATATACATTACATACACAAGTCTATGCCTTCATATCTCAGGAACAGATAATAAATAAGATTTAAAATCCACACCAATATGGCCCTGAGATCAAATCAACCAACCACACTGCAGCTGTAACCTAGCTAAATGGGTAATGATCACATCAGATCTTGGATTAGATCCAAGATCTTAGATCTTATTGATAAAGTGTCTCCATATATATCCAATCTGAGACTTTGTATCAACTTTTTTTCTTGGATGAACAATGGTATTTCTGTTTGCTAGGAGTATTGATACAAAATAAAGGAACAAGTTATATAAAAAAGAAGAATTTGATAAGCTCAGTGTTTTGGGAAGCTATAGTCATCTCCACTTCTGCCTGAATGACAAACAATCTGTTATTCTGAGTCAGCGAGGCAGCAGCATAAATTGCATGAAAGAGGATATGTGAAACCTGGCAAATTTCAAATGGTAAACTATCAAACCCGCTTTGAATTTGAGTTACCATGTGGTATATATCTGCAGCTCACAGTTGGATGAGGAAGTGAAACATGCAAATGCTTCAGTTGGAGCAGTGTTACCCAGTCCGGTCCTCGGGGACCCACAGACAGTCGTTTTTGCTCCCTCCCAGCTCCCGCAAAAACGTGGACCGACTGTAGGTCCCTGAGGACCGGACTGGGAAACACTGCTGGACAGATAAGGTGAAAATCAACATAAAAAAATTATCCCAGACCAGAAAGCTATGGTTCCTCAGTTCACTTAAGGAGCACGGTGATGATTTTATATGTTATTTTAGATATATACAAGTGCCAGTGAAATACGGAACCCGTACATTGCTGAAGAACTAACAGAGAAATAGTTATATAAATACCTAGATCATGGTACAAATAAAAGTTGGAGAGGCAAAGTTGTGCTTCAAAGTATAGAATGCCCACCTGTGGTTCCAGCGTGAGGAATGTTTTGAGAAAAATGCAGTTGAGTGAGCAGAGTGTTCAATTGTACATGTTTTAGAATTTTTTGGTTTGTAAAAGTCCTGATCCAAGCATGCTACCTCTTACTAAATGAAATACATGTAATGCTATAAATTTGGTGAAATGAATTGTGGGTATCTAAGGTGGAGACACACAACCGAGATAAATGCCGCCATGTTGCCATCAATATGCTTTGTCCTGTTTTACTGGCAAATTTACCTCGTAATTTATTTCCCCTCACTTACAAGAGACAAACGGTTGTTTTTATGTCAAACGATATCTTTAGAGGGGAACCGATGGCGCGATGCGGTGATCCATTGTCCGCGGATGCAGACACATGCGCTTGGCTCTGTATTATTTTGTCCGCTTGCTGAATCTTGGGTATCGATCGTGATAATTAACCGAGGTTAAGATATATATCGGTGCAAAGGGATCTCATGATTCATGCAGGTGTGATAGGAATTTAATCTGCCTTCCCAAGGATGAATGCTGGGATTCCCGTGAGGAGAGAGCTATTTGTTGAGCGTAATTGCTTTTCTGTGCCTTTTAAGAACGAGTCCGGGTGAGTCCGGGCTTTATTAAATGACGGTGTATTAAAGCGTGCCTTCACATGTATTCAGGAGTTGAACTACAAGCAATTATCTGAAAGGTATTATGGAAACTTTGTTTTTACTGATCACCTACCTTTTTTTTAAACTCAGGGGATTTTGGGCACAGATCCATTGATATTCAATGGACTGACCTCCAGAGTGCTGTTAAAGATGGACCGCTGACATGGGAAGGATAGATAAAAAAATAAATAAATAAAATCGATCAATGAAAATGCATGATGGATTAATCAATGGAAGATCCCCTAGATCCCCACCTTGGCCTGATTCAGCTCCCGGGTGTTTTTTTCGGCTCACGTCGGCAAGCCTGCAGAATTTGAATGCGATTGGGTGTCCTTAGCATCAGATAGAAGCTCTTCTGATGTGAAAAACGAACGATGAAGGAGACCTGGGGGAAAACAAGTACAAAGAGTGGCCTGGAGATGGTCCCGCTGCGTGTCCTTCACGTCTCCTTCCCTGAACTCAGACATGACTTCACGTGTCTTGCTAGTTTAGCGTTTCCTGATAGCCATGCCGGAAGCAAGATGAACCCACCTGTGGCCCCCAAGGTGCCCCGGCGCCTGAGCTGCCCCTGTGGTGTGGCATGCTAAAAGGGCAACGGAGCAGCAGACAACTATGGCCTTAACAGATGGGTCTACCCTCACAGTGTGGGGCAACCTCTGTTACACTGCGGTGCATACTAAGGAGTGTACACACAAAGCCATATTAAATCTGCCTGGAAGTCTGGTTATCTAATGCAGGGGTCCTGGAGAACTACTAACCAGTAGATTTTCTGTCCTACCTGGCTTCTGATGAGCCAAACCTCTTCCTGGTATTTACCTGAGAACAGGTGTGGCTCATCAGTAGCCAGGTAGGAGAGAAAACCTACTAGACAGTAGCTCTGCAGGACCAGAGTTGGAGACCCTTGCACTAATGTATGTGTAGTGTAGTAGCATAGTTATATAATAGCAATATTTAAACATTACTGTAATATATACACTGTTAGCTAAAATTGTGGAAATGGTTCTAATTTTTAGAGATAGACAGAACTTTCTTCCAGTTACTAATTTTAAGCATAATGCCAAATATGCTAGGTGTTTCTACATTTTTGGTGACTGGTGTACACACACACACTGCATGATGCTGTAGTTATATCTATTTCAGTATAATTTCATTTATTTAGCTGACACTTTTATCCAACGATGTCCTGTAGTTGGTGTCTGTTGCAATTTGGGGTTAAGGGTTTTCCTCAAAGGACCAATGGTGACATCACCCTGCTGACCCTGGGATTTGAGGCAGCAACTATCCGATCACAGGGGCGACATCCTAACCTGCTAAGCCACACGTCGCCTTTAGTGGACGTCGCTATTTCTCAGTAATGCTACTCAAAGGCTCTTACTGCATGTCGGTTTCCTGATATTATGTTTTTAGTGGAAGTGAGACCAATAGAGTGCTTTGGCACAAAATACCCGATAGGACTGGAGACATTAAGAATACCTTGTTGAGTCCGTCTCTGCCTCACAATATGCTTTGTGATAATGGAGAGCGGCTGTCGTCCTTGGGATGTCGCGCTTTATGGAAAAATCTGTCCTCATTTTACAACCTCGCTGGAAAAGTGAAAACTCTTTTGGCCTCATCTAAAGAGTAGAATATCTTAATTTGAAGCAGAGACGCGTGGCACCAGAGGTCCAAGGCTGAGGCTGTATCCACCAGTAACCACATCTCCATGGCAATGATGCTCTTATTTATGAAATTAGAAAATAAAGGATTACTGTTTTTCACATTTATTTTACAGGCAAGTGAAGATTAATTCACTCATTATTGCCTTGAAGCTCACATCTGTTTGGCATTATCATTTAGCATTTGGTGGCACAAGAAATCCTGTTCATTTTTCAATTTAATTTCTTAATAGCTGGATTTTTGTGCTTGGAACACTTAAAACATTAAAATCCATGGGATAGAGACTAAAGAAATATGCTCTGAAAATAATTATTGGGTATGTCTATTATTTGAGCCAGGATAATTAATTTAGGGTGATCTAATTACTCATGCCATCACATGGAGAAATGGGTACGTCAGGATTAAAATGTTGAAGTTTCGATTATATGCAGCGTTTTAAAATGTCAACCCCTCCTCATCTCCGTGGACTTTATGACCAGAACTCCAGGTACAAAATACACCTATAACATCAGCAAGTACTGCTTTTCTCTTGTCTGTCTAAGTTAGTTTTCCAGAGAGTTGTTTATTTTGTGGTTAATGGTCGTGCGCTACTTAGGTTTCAGGAGTAAATCCACAAGTGAAGAACATTTGACTTAAGAGAAAAAGAGCTGTGGGCTGTCGAACCAATTAAATGACTATTCAAGCTAACAAATGCCTGAAACTGCTTGAATGACTTGTCGGAGGAAAAGTGGAAACTTAAAAAAAAAAAAAAATTCAGAAAGGAAAAAGAATTAAGCGCCTGTTCTTGTTCCTGCTCGCCCGCCTGTGTTTCTGGAATTTACCGTAGGGACCTTTGATCCCCAATCATCAAACTTCATTTCCTTGAGAAGTCAAGCATGTAACCTCTATTTTCTTGATGCCCTGTAAGTTAGTGATTGCAGTGGAGGGATGGTGACAAATGGTGAAGGAAATAAGGGGAAGATTGAGGAGATTAACTGAAAGATTGTCAGTTAATGGTTCGAGCAGTGACAGTGCTCCGGTGAGTTCCCGCTGATTAGCTGAATACTCTTTTGCCTTGCGGTACCTAGAGGGGCCGTGTCGCGGCAGAATTAAATTAAGCTACTCCATCCAAGAAAACATGGCTAAGGCTAGCAGTAAAATGTGCCAAATACAGTATATGCTACAGCCACTGTGACTACACCCACCACTACTACTAATGTTACGAATAATAATAATTATAGCGTGTATTTTTCCATATCGTTTCATGAAAACTGATTTTATATGTATGTGTGTGTGTGTGTATAAAGTTATGAATTTACATATCTTAATTTCATACAGACCCACCAGCTACAAATACCAAACACATGTAGTCCCCTAGTTGGATGTTCTTAACCCAGGGACTGTGTGTATTTCATTAAAAAATTATGAATAAAGCTTAAATGCAAGCGAGGAATTAACGTTAAGTTTTCTCAGAATAGACCTGCCACTGTGCCTTTATTTATTGTATTCCGCACTGCCAGTGCAAAACCTGTTATTTTGCATGGAGACAAAAACTAAGTATCACAAACCAACAATCAAGAATGAGACGTGGCCCTCGCTGGATGAACGTAGCCGCGTAACTTTTGTAGAATGGCGATCGTGTGAGTGATTTTCAACACTGAGCCCAGATGCAGCGGAGTCATTTTGAGGCAATAGTCCGCATTAAGACCAAAAAGAATTTGCCCGTCCTGAATTCACGACTCACAAAAGGTAGTCATAGTGTGGAAAGGAAAAAAAAATTACTTATTAGTTAAAAATAAGTTTTTAACTTATCAGCATAAAAATACTTGTAATGAGCAATTCATCCCTACACTGGAATGGGTATGTTTGGGTCATAATTAATATAATACTTAGCTGCACAATACCTTCAATCAAACAAGCTTGATTTAATTGTGGAATCAGGCAAATCAGACCGTCAGATGTTTTTATTTTGCCTTGTATGATTTGGCATCATGTGTATTTATTGACAGTGTTTGTAGATCACATTTGTGAAAGCGGAACGTACATGTTCCCGTGTTTGTTTTAAGATTCTGAGAGGGCATTTTTCCTGGAGCCTCTCCGAAACCTTTCTTTCATGCGTATCATTCAGTTTGCTTGATTCTTTTTTAATACAGGAAACACTGTTACCATTTCAGACATGATGTCATAGTATACCTACCAGTTTCTCTCATATGTATTAAATCCCCTACTGTATGATGGCCCTTCCTTGCTGTGGCATTATGGGTTTCTGAGCGTGGAATTGCAGGGAGGGTATGTGAACAGCCCTCAGGCCTGTTGCAGTTGCAGTGATGTCATCCAGCATTTTTGAGTGAGTGCAAGATTTTCAGCGTCTGAAGGACCATCATGCATTTTACTTCTGTCTGGAGATTCGGGACATCGTAGTTATATTACAAGTGTGCTTTGGGTTTCGTACATCACGTCCTCCCATATTTAATCACTGTACTCATGTAAAAAGCACAGATTCAGTCCTACCGTGAAGAGCTCTCTAGTGTCATATCAGACTGGCGTATAGACATTTATAAGACCAAACGCTAACAGGATGTTGAGGGAGTGCATGCAGGAAGTAAGGATGCAAGTCAGAAGACCCCTGTTGAGCCATTTGAGGCACCTTTACCTGGTTAATATCCACAGCACGGCCCTGTGAAATCGGATTGTTGGTCGCTCAACAATTCCTCATGTGCAATTATCGCTGAAATGGCTCTAATATGTCCTCTGGTTGTAATCACAACTCCCCCTGGAAGCTCAAGATAGTTTAGCTGAGAAATTTGTCTTGATAACAAGTATTCTTTTTCTGAGTTTTATGTGGCCATACATGGCTGGAATTTAAATAGTTGCCGCAACTCGGACAGAGGCGCTAGAAAACATCATCGGCAGAAAATCTCAGCCGTGCGGCACATGCTGAGGTGCTAGATTCCCCTTATCAGCACCACCGGAGTTCTCACCGTCAGCCGGGCTTCACGGCACCGTGTCGCCTCGCTGGCCATCTCTGTTTAGGATCAGCTCTTTGTCTGGATGCTTTGCCCCTCCCATCCATCTCCACCCACTTCCCAGGTGGTGGGTGGAACAGCCCTGTGGAGAAATACAGATTTCGGCTTAAAACAAATCTATTCTTTTTTTTTAAATTTTATTTTGTTTCTCTGTAGCCCACAGAGCTCTGTTTCCACCCAACTTGGTGCTAGCACATAAAATTAGCAATTAATTGCCAAACAATGCATAAACGTTTCATTAGAAGTTCATTACATCGGATGGTTTTCGGTGCGAAACGGATTCATGAATTATGTCTGCCTGGTCTGGCAGATTGGGGGTGTGCCACTGCTGAATGCTCCATTAAATGATGGGGGTTCCTGTGCTAATACATCTAATGCAGAATCTCAATCATTCACAAGGAGCTAATATTACCAACAAACACCCTTCATCAGAACCACACCTGAAAGCACCACAGCCAACCTGCCTGAGACAGGAAGACACCTTTTCTTCTCGTTCACCATCGCTGAGTATGAAGCAGGTGGATTTTCCCGAACCAAGACCATGACTGTGCTCCAAGATTATAACCGATGCGCTTGCCGACAACATAATATAGAGCTACCGGCAATTTTATCTGAACCGAGCTGAGATTGAGTTCATAACATAAAAAAACATCAACCAGTAATAACTGCAGAAATAAATGTTTGGGATTCTCCTAAAACACAATGCAATACATATTTTATTTTCCTTCTGAAAAGTTAAATTCTCAATAGTAGCTATTCAGGGAACATTTTCAGCACAAGTGCTCATTAGTGTTTGATGCGATAAAAGCCGTCCATAAACAGTCGAAAACTAGTAACGCTTCTAACTCTAAATGTGGCGCCTGCGTCGCCCCTGAAGTGCCTGACTTTAATGAGAAGCCTAAATGATATAAAGCATGGTAACACCTTTGGTTTGAACAGCGGATTTAAAGCGAGGGATTCGAAAACTGATGGCGGTTCAGACTGATCCGCTCCTCCGGTGACATTTGGAAAACCTGGCACTGGAGGCCCTCAGATGAGCTTTTCTCTTTTTGTTCCTTGCCTGAGTAATTCCAGATACTGATTCAACTTGGCATATCGAGGGGGCCCATAGCTGCCCTCAGCTTGCTGGCAGTCTGGCTATTTTGCCTAGGGCTGGACCCAAATCGGCCCCTGCAGGACTAATGTATTTTACCCTAATATTAGGCTTGACCTGCAGCTTTGAATCACTCTGAAATATTAGATTTTTTGTATTCAGTTTTTCTTTTTCTTTCTTTCTTTCTTTCTATCTATCTATCTGTCTATCTATCTATCGATCTATCGTTTTCCACATTTATTTCAGAATCATATACTGCCTGTATCTGGTGTGTTTTCGCTATACATTTGTACATGTTCTATATTCTCTGTATAGTATAATTCAGTAGTGTTTCCCAATGGCAACAAAATTCTATAAAGAAAGGACATCCGAAATTATGGCAATGACTGATTTTAAATTTAAGCTCGAAGAAATAAGTCTGTATCTGCAAATTGAGTAGGAGTTGGATTATGGTCTGGCAGGCTTTAGTGTGTTTAGTTTAGAATTGACCACAATAGATTCAGAATCTCCAAATGAATAATTTCTGCAGATAATTATGTGCAGTGTCTGTCATTTTCCTGGTCTCTATTCCATCAGAGGATTGCATGTTAAATTTCTGCCTCGTTCATCCTGATTGGATTGTAGAAGAATGCTTGCTTGTGGCTGTCGCCAGCGCCTTTATGGTTGGAAAGAGTACCTGTTACTTCTACAATTATACTCTTTACATACGTGTTTATGTTGAGTGTTTGTGTAGACTCATTCTCCCAGTACTGATCTCAGAAATATAAAATGCACTGTACTGTTGCATTGTATTTCCCTTAGCTACCCTCCCCCTCACGCACAGAGACAATATTTCAAGCATCTCTAGAAATGACATGACACACTCTATGCACAGATTCCGTTATTGCTCTGCGGGGTTCACACATTTGCATATGCCCTGTGATTTCATAGTCTAGTATAGGTAACCACATGGCAAAGTCTTTACTCCTTTTTTCAGGATTTATTTGAGGGAACTCGCCTTTGACCATTTTATGAATGGTGGATCTAAAAAAAAGATCTCTGCAGGGCCTTGCAAAACTAACGGTTTATAATACAGTTATAAGATATTAACACTTTTTCCTGACTTCCTGACAGTGTTATTTAATTATGTATTATAAAGTATCATACTTGTCTGGCCTGCTGAACATTCCCTACCCTTAAATGTGGCCCGTGAAATGATGTCTGAGTCATGTGAAGATATGAATTTCCTTCCTGAAGAAAGTTTTAATTTGTCGAAGGTGTCCAGCGCAGTAAAAACACTTTGCATGGAAACTCTTGAATCAGAAGGAAAGCAGCTGACCTAAATTGCCTATATTAATATCGGTTTGCTCTTATATTTATTATACGGTTATGTATTAAACACCAGCCAGTCTAAACTTAATTTTTTCCCACAGATTTACTTTTGACGGCTGTTCTACTATATGTTTTCTTGACCTTTAGAGTGTTTCTCAAGATCACCTTCAATAACCTCCAATTTCCGCTGGCATTATCTGGAGGTCAGGAATGTACCCCTCTGTTTGGCAGGGATTAATGTATTAATTTGCTGCCCACTTGTAAAGGGATACCGTGAAACCTCATCTTGCTGACTATCGTTTATAATTTGGTCGGTTGGCTTCTTGTGGAACGTTCCATGCGCAAACTCAGTGTTCCATTTTTTTTTTTTAGGATTAAACAGGACGTAAAAATATTGTCTTAATAAACTTTCTTTGTTTGTGTATTTCAGGACAGGAAGTATGGCCGTTTCCAATTGGTGTTTAGCTGCTATGGGTACATCCACATGTCACATCTTTTTCGAGATGAGGGACCTCACAGGGCAGTTTAAGTGTATTACAGTATGCCTGGAACACCTTGACATTATTCCGAGGCACTTATTTTATGTATTTCATGACTTTTTTCGGAAACCCCAAGTATAACGTATCTACAGCAGCTACACCACATTACCGCGAGATATCAACGCTGCTTTAAAATTTACTTTCCCTCCCAGATCTGTGCATGTATCTGTTTATTTTTTATCGTGTTTATTTCCCCTGCCCCAAGCCTCCACCTCCCATTTGCCGTCGTCAGCTGACGTTTGCTCCTAGGCCCCACTTGCAGCCCCAGCGTTTCATCCAGCTGTTGCCCCACGGATTCATGTGATGTCCTTGAAAAAAAAAACTGATTTGGGTCCTTTTTTCAATCAGGAGCGCAGGGTGGCTGATGCTCTGGTTGAGATGATTGATGATATGTTGTCAGGCGTGGGATGTGTATTGTGTATATGTGTGTGTGTGGGGTGGGGGGGGTAGCACTGTGGGGGCATTCTGTGCATCTGGAGTGGCTGCGCGGATAAACATCCATGCAGAGCGTGCCGCGCCCTTTGCTCGGAAACGGCAAGTGCCACGGTCGCTGGGGTCTCACAAAGACAATGACCGTCAAGTGTTTACTCTGGACAAAATTCTTTAGAAGCAAAGGCATCGTGGGAGGTACACGGCTGAGAGGGAGAGAGTGAGAGTGCCACAACTGCATTTAAAAATGAGAGTTTGGATTCAGGTGAGCCAAGATGCAATGTGGAAAAAAAATAAGATCAGATTTCACATAAGCTGACAATGAGGTACAACCAGTGAGGTAAAAGCAACGGAATTCACATTCATTTCTACGGGAAAAACCTTAATCCCATCTATGAGAACCTTAACCCCTACCCAGCCCTAACCTTAACCATAAGTAACCAAACAAAATACAAGACATTTTTAGTTTTTTGATTGCAGTCACAGATTTATATAAAATTGAGTTTTCTCTTGTGGAGACTGAAAAAATGCTCCCCACAACATCAAAATAACAGGTTTTTATCACATTGTGGGGTCATTTGGTCCCCACAGTATAATATATGCATATATAATGCTATAATATATATATATAATGTGTGTGTGTGTGTGTATACATATATATACATACATACATATGTATGCATGTGTGTGTATATGTATATATTTGGGAGAGTTTGATATAAATCGGACCTGAAGAAGAGTGGGATTCTATGATATATTTTCATGCAGCCTGACATTCTGCCGCTGCTCACATCGTAGAGTAACTCTGACTCCCTGCTCTTTTCCCCTCAGAGTCATCTTCATCAGTGCTAGTGTACATGGACACGACCACGACGAGAACAACCACCCGACCGACTCCTCTCGTCACCATCACGAGGACGTTCACCACGTCTACCGCCGGCCCACGCGCCCGCAGCACCACCACTGTGTCGCCAGCAGAGGGCAACAGACTGGAGCTCACCACGCGCCCGCCGTTTGTTTCGCAGCTGCCCAACATAGCCGTGGACTACTGCAGCCCGGTCGAGGAGGCTGATGTGTCCTGGCCAAAAACGCATCAGGGACAGGTTGCTAAGCAGCCATGTCCTGCTGGAACAATAGGTGATACTTTATGACATCATACCAGCAAGCTAAGCTAATTGATCAGGGAAGCAATATTGTTTGTCAGACAATAAAGTTTACTTTAGACAGTGGCTTTCATAGAATTTTTATATATTTCTTTTGTGGAAAGTATTTATTTGTTGCAGAATGTTTCTAAAAAGTCACCAGACATTAAAATTTAATTATCACTGAATATAACCTAATTCACTTTAGTTTAATATCACTTGTATATTCCCAGTTTCTATTAAAGTTCTTGGCAGGTACAGAGCACCCAGAGTAATATGACTGGAACAATAATCATGTAACTGAGACTCAATTGTTTTTTTTTTTCATCAAGCACCAGCAACCAAATTAGATTAAAAATGTGGTATTTGGTTGTGCGACTCAAACCAACACCTCTGATTGTTCCCATCAAGCGTACAATATTCTTTACTGAGGCTTAGGTGACCAAAGCCATTATCAGCACCAAACCGGAAATGTTACACATACAGGTAAATTAAGTGCACCTGTGATATCAAATGCACATGAATACAATTTAGGGATTCGTTTTGGGGTATAACATAAAGCTGAATAATGGACATAATATACTGTAATTACGTTATGGGCCTTGGTACAAATCAAAGCCACCGTCAGTGTGGATGTGTCCTGTATTTAATAAGGTAGCATATTTACATGTAAATTCATGCAAGAAAATTTGCAACCCGGTCTCAGACATTATGTGAGATGGAAGTCGCAGAGTCTGGCTGAGTCGAAATGAAACTAAGTGGGTCACATGAAGTTCATAGAGACTGCATCAGGCAAATGAATGTTATTAGGCTGAGGAGCCTCTCCTCTAGGCAATCCATTGACCTTTGAAAACAAACTCACCTTCTAAACCCTGAAACTTAGTTTCATGCATATTAGCTACAGATTGAATTGTACAGTATATTAATCTGCTGTATCTAATTGCGTTTAGTTATCATAATGTGCTTTGCATGATGACTGCACATCTAAGACAATGGAAATCCGATATAAATCCAATGACTATTTTTGTTAGCGAACATAAATAAAGTCAGCATTAAAATAATCTAAAAGTGATTTAAATTTAAAATGATATGATTTAGATTCACGTTAGGGACCCTGTCAGAACTTCCCCTTGAGCCCTAAGTAACTGAAGCGCGATCCTTGTGTCGATAGTCGTACGTGTAAAATAGCACCCTTTGTTTCTGCATGCCCAGACTCACTATCGAGAGCGAATTTAGGCCATTTTGAGGTCAGAATGCTCAGGAACCTGGACGTTTGTCTGTCTGCCTCCCAGGGGTTGCTACGTACACATGCCTACCACACGAAGGCTACTGGGATCCTCAAGGGCCCGACCTCAGCAACTGCACCTCGCCTTGGGTCAGCCACATAACCCAGAAGGTAAGGACCAAGATGCCCGGTCGCTCTGCTGGAGAGCTCCACAGAGTTCCAATAAATCTTGGCTCGCCCTCTGCTGTCCCTTTATAACAGGGGTGGGGAGCCTGATCCATGGAGAGCCGCGGCGGGTGCAGGCTTTTGGGGTGACCTTTCAGTCAGCCAATAATAAAGCAGTGGTTCTCAACTCCAGTCCTGGGGACTCACTGTTATTGGCTTATTAAGAGGTCATCCCAAAAACCCACAGCAGCTCTCTGTGGATCAGGGTCCTGCCCTCGGTTTATAATGATGATCATAATGACAATGGTGATAATGGTAGCGCTGGTGATGCTGATAATTCTTTATATTATTAATTTGTGTTGTTACTTGCTCAGCCCAGGGGGGGCAGTGGTTAGCACTGTTGCCTCACACCTCTGGAACCAGGGTTTGAGTCTCAGTCATAGCCCCGTGTGTGTGGAGTTCTTGTTCTCACCATGGGGTTTCCTCCAGGTACTTCAGCCACCCCCCCCCCCACCCACACACACAGTCCAAAAACATGCTGAGGTTAAATGGAGTTACCAAATCATCCATAGGCGTTAGTGAGTGTGCCTTGTGATGGGTTGGCTTCCCTGGGTTGTTCCCTGCTTTGTGCCTGTAGCCTCTGGGAGAGGCTCCAGATCCCCCACGACCATGAATAGGACAAGCAGTTACAGAAGATGGATGGATGGACCTGCTCAACCCAGTGTCAAGTCTTTTTTAAAATAAAAAGCTGTGCACTAAATGAAAAAAAAAATCATGGTTCATGATGGGTTTGGAGAACAAGAGCCTCTTCCAGTGACAAAGAGGGAATCCTTCATTCGCTGTCCTTCTGGTTTGATCCAGTCTTTGAGAAAAACATTGAATCATATAGTCGTGAACTGAGTAATATTTTACTCATAGACTGAAATGTTTATTGGTGTTCATTATTCAGGCAACGCTCTTGAACTTCTTTTGTTTAGGAATCAAACTCACAATGCAATGCGGGCTCTTATTGTAATAGGATTATATCACTAGGCAGTGAAGTTTACCATTTCAGAAAGAAAAACACCGTCATCTTCTAACTGACAAGCGCAACTGAAGTAGCCAGCAAACAGTATTAGTACACTCGTATATGCAATTTTTAAAACTGAGAATGTTTCAGGAGAGATAAATCAGTTTCATCGATCCGTCCGTTTGCTTATTCTGGTCAGAGTATGGAGATGATGACAGTTATTATTGGTGTTGTTATTATTGTAGTATAAGTAGTTACAGCTGGCCTTTCCATTCCATCGTTTACTGTTAATGAGTATTAGTTATGTATTCATTTTTTTATGAATGAAAAATGAATGAAATTGACAGGCACATTAGTCAAATTAAATGTGCTTCCTAATTAAAATGTCTGTCAGTGGTGTTTGTCGGGACAGTGTACTCATTTTCACAGCACCCAAGTGCAGTCCTTAACAAACAAACAGTAATAACCCCAAACTTAAGTAAGTTGAATTAAGCTGGTGCTTATCTTGCTATTGCAAAGAAGGGGCAGCTTAACCCTGCCCCCTGACTAATCAGTACAAGTGCTTACTCAGTAATCATGCTTTCACCAAGCGTCAAAGGTATTTGAGAATCACTCCATTCAGCGGTTTCCACATTACCTCACATGCCATTATGACCCAAGATGTTTCCTATGTAACAAATTAGAAATTAAATTAAATAATCATATTCTGAGTTATTAGAAACTCTGCTTGGCAGAGATATGCATTGCAATTTAAAACAACAAATAGCATAATAATCTATGAGAAAGGGAATCAAGGACAACCGACTAATTAAAAAAAGAAAATAATTGCTGTGTTACCATTTATAATGAATTTAATTGAATTTCAGTCAAGAATGCATTATATCCATTATATATCCATTATATATTTGTTTTGTGTAAAGTTCTGATAATTTACAGGAATCTTCTACAGTAGTTGAGCAAATTGCATCCACCCATTTTCTGTACCTGCTTGTTCTGTTCAGGGTCATGGGGGTCTGGGGCCTATGGACACAAAGCAGGGAATAACCCAGGATGGGGCACACTCACACACCATTCACACACTCAATCAGCCTTAGCATGTTTTTGGACTGGGGGGGGGGGGGGGGCTGGAGTACCCTGAGGAAACCCCCCGCCGACATGCAAACCCCACACACAAGGAACCCTGGCGGAGTCTCCAACCCTGGTCCCAGAAGTGTGAGGTGACAGTGCTAACCATTGCATCACTGCACCACCACTTGTGCAACTTATAAAAGGAAAAAAAAAAAGTATAAAACTTGTTTTGACTTGGGACCTATTTTATAGACCTATTTTTAGGACAGGGGAGTTCAGACCCATTTGACTCTAAAATTAGTCCAACATAACTCCTGTTTTATCTTCAGTCTGTTGCTGTCTAACACTCTGACAGTCCAAGAAAAAAATAACCGCTGTGTCTGGAACATTTCGATCTGAAGGTGGACGCTTTCATAGGGCTTAACACCTTTGTGTCTCCTGTCACTGGCAAGATGAGGATAGGGGAGACTGCCGCCATCGTCGCCAGAGAGCTCTCGGAGCAGACCAAGAGCCACATCCACCCAGGGGACATTTTATATGTGGTCAAGGCCATGGGGCAGCTGGTGGACCTGCTAGATGTCCAGCTCCGTAACCTCACCCCCGGAGGAAAGGACAGTGCGGCTCGCAGCTTGAACAAGGTAGGGCCCACCTGCACCAGGAGAAAGCCGCCTTTTGCCTAACCTTGCCTGTTCAGTCTAGGTAACATCTGCTTTCTCTCCCAAGCTGTCTTGGCTTATCATTTATTTCTTCCATACCAATAATGGCCTAGCATATGCTCAGATCTAAAGGGCATTCATCACTTCATAATTCCTTTTAAATATCAAAGAACCAGATTTATATATATATATATATATATATATATATATATATATATATATATATATATATATATATACACACACACACACACAC
>JAAGVU020000049.1:3602336-3624060 GCA_011763525.2 Mormyrus iriodes
TATATATATATATATATATATATATATATATATATATATATATATACACACACACACACACACACACACACACATACTCTCATATATATATATATAAATGTCACACAATAATAACCTTTGCAGTCATTTCCCCTTATTTAATATGTTTTGAAAATTACACTGCAGATAAAAAAAGAAATATGCAGTTCCAAACTCAAAGTAATCTGGAAATCTAGCTTCAGGAGGGATAATAATGAGCTCATCTGTTTATCTGATTATTTGGCTGGATGTTAATGCTCAGTGGTTCATATGATACCCAAAGTTTAATCATTTGTACACATTAAAAAAATTGCCCTGACCTGCCTAATATCAGTTGCATAAGGTGTTTATCGTATGAGTTTTAGACCAAGACCGATCATTTTCAAGAACCAGATTCTTGACCAGTCATCCTCAAAAGCAAATCTGTAAATAAATTGTGCATGACACAGATCGGTTGAAGTACCTCAGAGAAGCTCGGGGTCCTTCAGACGCCGTGAGTATTGTTAGAATCCATAGCACTCAGATTGTGTGCGAGGACTAGCCTGTCACCAGGGAAACAAGTATATTTGTTTAAATCCTGCAGTACAGATGAAAGAATGCTGCTTGTCAGGTTTACGGCCAACAGAGGGCTCGATGTGCTTCGTGATGACCCCTCTCGAAAATACGTCGGAGACTCGAAAATGAAAAAGACATACAACGTCTTCTTCAAGCCTGACCTTAACTCCGGTGCCATCTGCAATGCGAAACATCTCACGCAGATTTGCAGAGAGCCGTCAATTACATTTTTATTTTCGATTCCAGCTTCTGCTATATTTACACATGCTAGTGGCAAGCGCTCAGAAATGCGAGATACAGTAGCGCAGTTTTTAGTGCAAAACAAATTACTCAGAACCCGCTCCTGGCTGCATGCAGGGCATCCAGGCAGTAAAGTTAGCGTAATGTATTCGTTTCACAGTGTCGCTGATGAGAAACAAACATCACTAAAATCCAAAATGTCAGCCATTAATACGTTTGGACGGCTTCACTTGTACTGGAACGTGGACACCTGTTTTTAAAATGGCTTTTCAAACTTCATTTCATTACCGTAACCAGATGTTCCCTTTGAGATGGAATGTCAATTCTTCAGAGCGGATGTGACCATATTGCAGGCCGAATGATTACACGGCACGGTGAAAACCTGATCACAGTGCCCCATCCCTGTATATCCATCAAACACAGTGATTAATAGATATTAATTTCCAGCCTCGCAGCATTAGTGGGACGTCACCGTTACCAAGATGCCAACTGCTGGATCTCGTCTTGGTTTTCACCCCTGAGAGCTCTCAGAGTCAGATGAAGAGTCAAGAATGGAATCCCTACCTGATGCCACAACCACCACCCCCCCCACCCCTCAAGGTTTTTAAGGCCATATTTCCCCAGCACTAGCCCAGGACTGTAAACACTAAATTGCCAGTGAGAGCACAGGGCCGTGAGAATCGGAGACACGAGTCAGTGAGCCGGGGCCAGCATTGACGTTGCTGTGTACTGGACTCTGAATGAGAAGCCCTGCTTTTCTCACCCGTAAGCTTACAGCGCCCTTCATGCCACTCAGTTAGTGGCTAAAAATAACATTGGTTTAATGCCAGAATACTCTATGATGGCTTAATGGAATCCCTTATAGGATTCCTGAATGACACTAAGCGTCATACAAATAATGTATAAATAACTCTTACATACGTGCTGCTAATGTAACAATAATTATCAAAGTTACACATTATTCTTGAAGTGCTGTAATACACATATATACAAATGGTTTTATAAAAGACTATGGAAGTAACATGAGTTGTTTTGTATAAGCACATTATGAACAGTGTTCATCTTCCATGAAAAGTCACAGGCTGTTTTTCGAGATTATCTCTTCCTGGGATTTGGTTAGCCCCTTCTGGATTTTGCCACGGGACTCTTTTCGGCATTAAAATGATTCACCGTGAGCGATTTCTGTTCCTGGTTCCTGTTTTGTTTTTAATTCTTCATATCCTGTTTGGCATCGAGTCCGTGTAAGCCGCATTACTTCCCAGCTCGATTATTTCAATACCCTCCGCTAAGAGGCAGCTGAATTAAAGATTCCTTTGATAATGTGCACAGCACACTGCACTTTCAGACAAAGCCCAGATTGAGACTGCCAATGACGAGATCTGTACCACTTTCATGATCAAAGGCCCAGCGACGTTAATGGCGCGGCTTCCTGAGAAGTTGAATGCAGCTTGAAATGAGTGCTTGTGCGTCAGGATGGGACACATTAAGGCAAATCGAGAGTACGGAGGATTAATGTCGAGATCCTCACGAGGCCTACAAATCGCTGTTTATATTTTCATTTGATTCTCCAGAATAAACATAGGTACTTATCTATTCATATCAGAACAAAACGCCTGCATGTCCCTGTGCGCCTGTGTCTAGCTATCCCGTCAACAAAACGACAAACAAAAGCACCCGATATGTTCTCAGATCCCATGCAATCACGGAGCACGTTAGCGGACGGCCACAGCCGCCGATGTCCGCCGTCCACCCCCGCCGCATCGCCTCACCTGGTGCTAATGAATTGTTTTTGGTTTCAGCTGCAGAAACGGGAACGCTCCTGCAGATTTTTCGTACAGGTACCCCCGCTGAAATTTCCGATTTGTGAATGTCGTGTAGCCCAGTGGCTGTGAAAGCATGCTTTGTGTGTCCCTGCCATTATCATCTCAGCCAAAAAAAGAGTCTGTTGGAATAGCTCCTACTAAGTTGTTATATTTTATACTTGTATCTGTTATTTATAATGTTCAATGCATCCATGTAATTCATTAGATCTAGTCCACTAAATACACATTATTTGTTGACACCATATGTAGATTAATTGTTCCTTGCATGACTTGTGATTTTTGCTTGACACCTGATATGATTTTGAGTTTGGTATTCGTTCTGTTTGGTCAGACATGACCGTGTATCGAAGCTATAGTTTTTGCTTGATGCTAACGCAATTCAGGTAGCTTTATGGGTGGTGCTGAATACTGCTGCCATATTATTATCTTCCGAGGTTATTCATCATATTTATTTATCAACTGAAGATGAAAGAATGCATCACACACAACCATAAATAATGATTATATATGAAAAATAAATCATACTGTGTCTTCTCCCCATTAAACAAGTAATTCACATTTTATCAGTATTGTTATTAAACACAATATTCAATGACCCAATTAACGATCCGTGTGTTAATATTCTACAAGCGGTACAATGTTACGCAGACCGTAATATGAGAATATTAGAGTCAAGATGAGGCTTTTTGATGGATTACGCATTAAAATGTTAGCGACATTATTTACGTTGTTTATTTATTTACAGAATGTTTCCCACGGATTCCCACTCAGTTATTTTTTTCTCATTGTTTTTGGGTGCACTTTGGAGGTTCATTCATAGCCCAGGCCTCTCATCCAGGGAGGTCCTTTTGTAGTAGCCTGATGCAGTCTTAATGAAGGATTTCCTGAAGCTTCAGTGAAACTCGGTGACGCTCAATTTACTTTCCTGTTTGGCACCCTCCTGGGTGACCCTATATACGCTCCCCCACGCATTCTCCCCATCTCTCACCCCCCTCGCCTTGAAGAACTAAAGCCGTTCTCTCCCTTTTGTTTTTCACATCCACAAACGGGGTTGAGCCAGTCAGCCGCGTGCCCACGTGTACCGCTGGCCAGCTTGGCGTCGCAATTAATATGATCGTTATCGCGCCGAACAGAGCTGGCCGCCAGTGGATGCGGTTTGCAGTCCCCGCGCTTCCTCCCAGCGCAATTGGGGCAGAATGATTGATCGCGGCGCACAAGCCGCCCACCTCAGCCCCCCGAGTCAGACGACAAAAAGTCTTTCATATCACTCATATCCCTCTACGAAGAGCGAGGGGAGGGCTTCAGATTCTGTCTCGGCTCGCCACGAGCCGGATAACCAGAATGGGGTATACCAGCATGGGACAGTATTTAGGGTTAGTTAATGGTTAGGTGTGGAATCGTATCCGGATGTGCCATCCAGGCTGCGGCCAGGCATGATGGGAAGTGATAACTGTATGTTAAGTCATGTTATGGTAAGTTAGAAGTCGAGGTGAGTTAGGAGTTAGGAAAGGCCAGTGAAGTCTCATGAAGATCTGATTGCTTGTGGTTTTCGGTTGTGGATTTCACCATTAAAATGACATTGGACGTCAGAAGTTCAAACTGAAGTATGGTCATGATACTGTTTTATTGACCAAGATCAGGACTGGCTCCTGCTTTGAAATGTTGGGCCACAGGATTATCTAAGGGGTGTAGGGGGGAGTGGGGGAGAGCGGGGTGGGGGGGCGAGGGGGGGACGGGGGGGGGGTGGGGGGGGGGGGGGGGGGGGGGGGGGGGGGGGGGGGTGGACTTAGCTTATGACAGCTGGGCTCAGTTTAGCCCCCCCCCACAATGGAACTGGGCCTGAACAGGACTATAACTTTGACTTGCCTTTCCTGTCTTTCATTTAAATATAATTTCTTAAAGAAACATTTACAAATTTAAGAAACATCAGAAATGCTAAGAGTAGGGATACACTGTTTCAGCATCGCCGTCGCGCTGTCTGCACGTGCAACAATCGTTGCATTTACGGCACTACTTTGCGTCTGTTGGCACAATTTATGGCAACACAACCAACTAATTTGACAAACACTATTTGGAGATAATAACAAGCTGTATTTGACTATAGTGTATTTAAGGTAAATTTGATCTTTTTTTTGTTTACTAAACATTATAACAAATATTAAGGGCAAATTTGTCAAATATTGTGACGTACACACAGCGTAAGTTCTTGCAGCCTTAGCGTAGAACAAGGGCGTCGTTAGGCTTATTGTAAGGGGGCTTTTGGCCCCCAAATAAATGTGTATTTATTTGCTTAAGTCATGAATAATTTGCCATTGGCCCCTCCTAGTAAAGACTCAGCGCCCCTATCCATTCATCTCAAACTATGCCCCTGGCTTTGAGGCAAGGTATTACCCTTTGAAGACGACATGGACAGACTGTGAGTTTGCCCTATGTGGAACAACGCCTTCCTAATCATCATGACCCGATTCTGTATGGGCGAATAAATTGTGTCTGAGTCAACACGATTGATTGTTTGCCTGTTTCCTTTTGAGACGGACAAGCTCTCTGCACGTGACTGTTTGCCATTCATTTTCTACCAGGCCGAGTTGGTGTTTTCAAGAAATAAATGAGCTGGTATGGGAATTGCTTCCACCACCAAAATGAGTGAACTGCCGTTTAACATTTTGCTGCCACTGTGATTGGGGAGCGACCTGAAATCGGTTACGACACCAGAGGTTATTTGTCTGGTCCACAAGCATTTACTTTCGCGTTGGGCTGATCACGATACTTCACAATGAATTTGAATTTGTTTGTTTTCCGTAACCTCTAATCCAGTGAAGGGTTGTTGCAAGGCTGAAGCAAAGGCCTGAAAAGGCACACGCACTAAGGGCACTTTAGAGAAATCGGTCCACAGGTTTTGGATACTGGGACTGCTCAGAAAAACTGGCGCACTCTCATAGAGAGAATGCACAGCCTCCACATCAACAGACCTAGTGCAGCAATAATAAAACCAATAATGCTGCCAGCCATGGCACTCCACCATGAGCCCCAGAACCATCCAGTAGAGTAATGTAACAAAAATGAGTAACATTATGCATATGAACCTCCTAATTATGTCCTCAGAATAGCTACATATGGATTTCCTTACTCTTATAAGATGAAATGAGGACATTATGTAGAATTAGAGTGAGAAACCATTCAAGTAAAAGATAAAAATGGGATGCATATATTTTATGCTACCTTGTGAAAGTTTTTTTGTTTTTAATCTTCTAAGCCATGATTATTACTTGTTTTGTTGTTTTTTCTTCCTTTCCCCGAAAGGGACTTGTATAGATCATGGTTTTAAACTTTATCCATTTATACAGTTGGCTACAGTCGATAGTTGGTGCGATGGAGCTTTCTTTTTGAAGAAGGACCCTTTTGCTAACTATTTTGTGTTATCTGTTGTTCTGGTTTAATATTTGATAATGTGCATTGTTTGTTAGTGACAAAGTTCCAGACTCAGAAATTAGGTCTCAGGCTCTTTGGGGCATCACAGATATTGCTTGATTGATATCTTTTCAAAGAGAAATCCACCCTGGATTGATTGTTATGAACACCATCTCTACCCTTGTAGTTATTTAAATGGATCATCGCATGTACATGCCCAACAGTCTATTACCTCGGCAGCGTAGGAGTCTGGCCCGCAACAGTTTCCTTTCCTCTAGATCTTTCCCCATAGACATGTCTTTTTGTAAGCCTTAGTTAGCGGTAGTCTCTGTTTACCATGCCGCTACCGGCCTCCGCCAAACACCATAGCCTGAAAGCCACGCACGTCTCATTTGCAAGTCAAGTGCATTTCACGGTTCAAGTCGACCAGCTCCTGCCTTACCGGCTGTTCTGTTTACATGTCGGGATTAGAGTTTAACCGAGTCTTTACACATTTAACCCAATTTAGGGCATTAAGTGGCACACACTTACCATAGCCTATGCAATGTTTTGGAAACTTTGCATTCTACTGATTTCTGAGATCGTTTCTGATTCTCCCTCTTGTAATTAATCTTGAGAAAAGATTATACTTGCTAATATCATACATATTGTAACATTCCCCTTTTTCATGCTTCTCTTTTCACTTATTCCTGTGGGCCACACCACAGAATAGCACCTGTATTCCTTTAATTGTGTGAGATATTCCAGTGAAAACTTAGCTTTCCTTTTGCTGCCTGCCACTATATATATATTTTTTTTCCAACTTATAAATCTGTATAATATAGATTCATATAATATAAATCTGTATATGATTTAGAGATATGTAAAGGTAGTATGATATGAATTGCATCATCTATAGTTATTCAGTATATTCATGAGTGGTGCACCAGCATTACTGTGCTCGACTTGCTATTTTATCTGCCATGTTAGGCGTCATGCCTTGATCAAAGACCTCACCGTAAATGATCAGACAGGATAATGTTATAACATGTATAACAGGTAAAACACTAACAATAGTGATTATTACCAAATAGTAAAACAGATGGCTACTGATTCTATCTAAATAGTAAAAAAAAACTGCTTCACAAGAGGAGAAGAAAAACACGTATACATGGAATGGTTAGAAACAGGCCACCTGGGTGAACAAATGTACAATTTGATCTAGCCCCTGGCTTTGGGGAAGGGCAGGTCGCATCTCCCATGCCGTCCTCATTGACCTTCAGCTGAAGATCTAGGAACTAAAATGGAATGCATATTAATCATCTACTAACCACTTCGGGGTGGTCTGCTCAGAGCTGTCCTTAACACTCCTGCTAGTAGCTATCTTTTATGGTGTCCACTGGTGGCGAGAAATGTACGGTAAATCAAAAGTAAACAAAGGAAGGAGGTGCTGTTTAAAGGCGGAGCTGTAGTTCTCAGGCTGCAGAATCTGCTATAGCCTCTGACCTTCTTCGAAATCACGATTTCTGTGATATTTACATTAGGCCAGCGATCGTGGTGATGCAAATGTAGCTGGACCCACCCACATACATCCTTGGGTTTAATTAAGAACAATATTCATCACCCCAGGCTCCCCATACGAATGCGGCAGTAAGTAATTATATTTTTAGTAGAAGCAATTTATTACTGCTTTTCTAGGTGTTATAACAGTGGATTTAATATCTCAATTTGTACCACAGAGACACATGGGTATTTAGCTGATATTTACTTGGGTAAAATCAATTTCTAGGCAAGTCCTGTGATGCAAGCTACTTCTATTTATTTATTTTTTTTCTTTTAACGTGGGGCGCATTACCTGCCACTCTGAGCCCTAGGAGGACAGGGTCTGTGGACCATATCGATCCCTGAAAATACAGGTATACCTCCAACACGCAGTGGTAAATTGCCTGAAAAGTGTCTTATGGATCTGTAAAGTTGCCTTCAGTTTTACCGGTCATGGGAATTTGTCTCCCAGTTAGCTGTTGTCGACTTGCATCCAGTACTGTGTCTTAATGAATAATTGAGCTGACATACTGGTATACACGGATGGTAGTGTCGATGCATATGGGATACATCCTGGACACACATACTCACATACATACAAACAATCACATGCAATGTCTGCAAATTGTGTTCGCCGGATGTATACTGTAAGAGCAAATGCCTGAGAATTGCAAAAAGAGCCCTATGAAAATATATCAATGTAAAACTGCTTTTAATGCCCAATTCTTGATTGTGAATTTATGCAGAGACCTTTGAGGGTCACAGCTACAAACATCATATACCATTCCTTTACAGTCTAAATTAGTTTGATTTTTATGGATGAGTGCTAACGATGCGGCTGCACGTTCTGGAATCCAGTTACCCCTTTGTGCTGAGATACTCCAATCCCCATTAAGAGTTCACTGATCAAGACAGAATGCCACTATAGTGTTATCCCTCAGGCATTTCAATAAACTGTGATATTAAGGGCTTTATAGGGACTGGGATAGCCTGTGGCTTGATTTTGCCCTCAGACAATGTCACTCTCGTACCGCTAACCTTTCTGGATGCTTTGCTACGCGATAGCCTACCATTTTAAAAATGCACTCTGGGCCCCATTGAAACAAAAATGACAAAAATTATACATTTCAGAAGCCTGGACGTTGTACTCAGTTTTTGTATAATTTGTAAAGTAAACACAGGCTTATGTCAGTATAATGAAATTTCTGGCAATATGAAAAACAGCTTCCATTTTTGGTCAGCGAATGGCAATTAGCATGTCTGGCATTGTAACGTTTAAGGGCCCGGCTTCAGTGTTCCTTCCTGGTTTTGAAAGGGGATTGAACTGGTGTGAGAATAAGTTGCATTTACAGGCTACAGGACAATGAATGCAAGGTTTCTGAGTAACCGATGTAGCGTGCTTTGTTCTAGTGAGTCTGTGAAGGCTCATCTTGTAATTGTATTGTCTTATCAGGCTTATGACTCACTGTCGTTTCAAGCATGTGAGAAGAAAAGAGGATCTGGGCTGTTGTTGAGAAATATCGGGTTTGTGGGCTGATGACGGACTGCAAAGGAACGTGACCATCAAGCAGTTTTCCGGAACTTTCTCCACAAGTCCAAGCGTTGAGCTACAGCTTTCCTCGCATCATGGCATTGCTACACGCTCTCTATTAATAAAGTCTTCAGAGCAGAGGGGGAGAAATGTATCATTTGTTATATCATCCTGTATTTGTTTATTCAACATCACAGAAATCAAAGCGAATGAAAGCTTCATAAATCATTCAAATGAAACATAGTAGCTTATAGAATTCTACAAATTCCGAGTGAAGGAATTCAGCTTGAATTTTGAGATCTGAAACTATTCAAATGAATCAGAAACCAACTATCAAGCAAGCAGCATAATTCAGCACACTGTAATGCCCTTTGTGTAATTATTTAGGAAGTTGCATGTTCTTGGTCCTTCCATTTGGCCTGAGTGAGTGCGCCACCTAAACTTTTTCCTTTCATGCAGGCCATGGTGGAGACGGTTAATAATCTGCTGCAACCCCAGGCCCAGGCGGCCTGGAGGGAGCTCTCCGCCATCGATCAGCTGAGAGCCGCTACCATGCTGCTCGACACGGTGGAAGAGGGGGCCTTCATGTTGGCTGACAACCTGCTCAAGACCGACATTGTGCAGGAGAGCACGGAAAACATCCGTAAGTCGAGACAGATAACCTTCTCACAGAGCCATGGATAAACCAAGTTTTCTGAGGCAAGGCGATGGGCCTGCCATTTCCGAAAATGCCCTTTTTTGATTAAAGCCAGTCTGCGCTTGTATCTATTCAGCTGAATGGGCGACTGGTTTTAATTGGTGCTGTTAATCATCACCAGCGGTTATATAATCATCATCATAAACTTTTATTGAAACACAATTATCACACAGGATGTAACGTTTGGTAGAGTCGCATACTCACACTTTCCTTTGATTATGCACTGATTTACTTTTAAATGATGGAAGTGCCCTTTGTAAAAGAAGAATGCGCACATTATTTTCACTGTGTGACACTAAAATGCTAAAAAGCAAATGAAGATTTAATTTAAATTATTTGTGTTACTCTAAATGCCCAAAGTGATGCCCTGAAAACTCCACAACTATCTTATATTTTAGCACTTTAAATGAAAACATTTATTGCAATGAGATTCTGTGAGTGTTGGAAGGGGCTATCTTTTGTTTTTTACTCAAATAAAACTGTTTTCTAACACTTTACTTGAGGGTCACAAGTAACTTAGCAACTCAGTTACTACTCAAGTACAAATCATGAACAAATAGTAACTGCATGAAATGCATGAACTGCTATTACTCATTAATGATGAATGAACATGGGAGCAGTATGCAACTAACACTTTCTAACAGAAACTAACACAAGTTTCTGGTTAATTAATACGTTAAGTAAGAGTTACTACTACATTATTTGTGCCCCCTTCAGTAAAATGTTACCACTCTTTTTTATGTTTAAGTTACAAGTCAGTTAATTACAAAAAAATGCTAATTAGTTCAGTCATCCTTCAGATGGTCAAATTTGTTTTACTAACTAAATGTGTTTACATAAGTAGGGACAATTTCAAGAGATGTTCTTAATATGCACAAAAAATATTACCTTAAAAGTATTATACCCCTGACCCATTCTCTTATTTAACTGAATTAGAAATTCTACTTTGAAATTTAGTTCATTTTTAGTTCTTTTTTTTCAAAGCAATGAAAATCAGCATTAATAATTTTATATGACATTGTTTTATTGCTTAAGGATATATTTTTAAGGAAAAAAAAGAAAATATGCTGGGTTTTGGAAGCTCTGAGTTTGCAGTGGTGTAATAGGATTTTCCTGACAAGGACACAATTGGTTAGACTAATTGGCCTTCACCTGAAAATCATTAAAAAGCCACATATTCTGGATGAGAAGTCCACAGTTAAGGGGTAATTTTTTTAGACTGTGATTATGAAGGGTAGAAACGAATCTTAAAACTAAATGGCCATCCAGAAGAGGGAAAAGGGCGCAAAACAGCAGCCATGTGTTTAGATATGGGCCCAGTAGAAGGGTGACCAGATAATCCATGCCAGAGGGGACACTATGAGCTACTTAAGGATTTACAAATGCTTTAAAACTGAAAGGCTCCCATTTTTGGCTAATTAGTTCAGTTCTTCTTGTGCTTTTACTGGTTTGTTTCCTTGATTGAAAGACTCATCCGGCTGTTTCACATCAACATCAGTGACACATGCATGATTATAGGAGACTGACCAATCAGCATGCAGCAAGAACTCAGCGCTTAAGTGAAATCCAGGTCCTTTTAATTAAAATGGTAGTTTACAAATCCTGTCCTAGCTCATAAGGTCCCGCTGACATGGATTATCTGTTCCCAGTAGTCACTGTAGGTTGAGTTGTGAGGAAGTTGAAGTTAGATGAAATAACTGATACCTTTGCAGGAGTTGGGGTTCTCTAGCGAAGCCAAGGTTCCCCAGCCAATCTTATCAAGACTTCCACATAACACTAACCTCTATGGGAGTGTCATGCAAGCAAAGTCCTTACTCAAAGAGCTATGTAAGATCATACCTATAGTTTCCCGAAATGCATATCGGTGACCCATTTGCTATTTGTGAAGAGATTTTGTGGTCAGGTGAAACCAAGATAGAGCTTTTAGGTCAAGATTTAAAGCAACATGTAAGGCACAAATCTAGCACTCTCCGCACTTCAGAAAAATGCCATACCAACAATAATGTACGGTTGCGGTGGAATTATGCCTTGAGGCAGGTTATTTTATTTTTTTTATTAGCATGGACTGAAATGATGCAGGAGGGCTTATTTTAGTATGCTAGAATGCCAAAAAGCTGAAGCACAGGAGTATCAATTCATCTTCCTGCAGCCCAGTGTTACCAAACACAAGGCCTAGGTTATATTGGAGTGGTTTGAAAACATAAAATCGAAAGTCGTACAATGACTCAGTCAAAGCCCTGATCTCAGTCCGAATGAGAATCTATGGTGCAGAGACGTGGTCCTCGTGGCCGGAACAACCAGGAGCCATTCTGCCAGTGAAAATGAGAAACGGTCACTCTGGAATGGTGTGCAGAGTTGCTTCAAACCTACTTTCCATAAGAATTGCTGTTCGAACTGGAACAGGAGGTTCTACAAATTATTTAAATGTGGGGATAGAATACTTAAACAAACAGCTTTTTTATAAAATGCCACATTAATTTTTGGTTTCAGTGGTTCGAAATAAAAATACATTTCAGTTTAGGATTTACAATTCAGTGAAACTAGTCAAGGGACTGAATACTTTTACAAGCCACTGCAAATAACACAAACTGGATGTATAATACAGTTACACTTATTCTCAGAATGATTTGTGTGTCAGTGTGTTGCTAAGTTTATGCATGTTTAAAACTTCTTTCTGGATTGTTTTTAGTTAAAATTATTCAGAGCACTGAACCTCTACCCTGGGAAAAGTGTGTCCTAAATACAATGTTTATGCACTTTTATATAGTTTTTTTTCTTGTGTACAGAGCACCGAAATTGGAGTGACAGAATCGTTTTATTGAACATCTGTGTGTGTGCACACATGTGTGCTTGCACACATTTTCCTGTCAGTCTGAAAGTGTTTTTAGTTTTATCTGTGCTGATATTCGAGAGCCTGTAGGGACACATTTTTTTTTCTCATTCCACATGTTAACGATGCACCTTAGTTTTTAACAGGACTCACTGTCATGGAAGTCACCACCCTCTTTATACCTCCATTGAGGATAATAAGCTATCGCTAATGTTTTTGTGCCAAACCTCCCTTCACTTCTTCTAGCCTGCACTGATTTGGAAGTTCTTTCTGGAACTCTCAGTTCCCCAGAGACTCTCTGCAAGTTTTTTTTTTTTTTTTTCATTTTTTTATTTTCTTCTCCCTCTCTCTCTCTTTTTTTTGTAGTTTCGAAAAGCAAGCATGTCCAAAACTATTAACAATGAAACATGGGGTTTCAACACCAGGCTTATATAATGTAGAAACATCCTAAATATGATAAATATCAAATGCATATTTAATAAACCTGAGACTATGTTGTTGTAGCTATAAACAGATTTCGAGCTGCTGTTAGCACACTCAGAATTTTGCGTCTAGATTTAAGTATGGGCTTAGTGGCTGCTGGTTCAGCCAGCTTCCAAACGTGGATAAAATCTGTCTAACGCATAATTCTGCAAAGCTCCGTTTCTTACCTTTGGATCTTACTCTTGTTTATCTGACAACTTGTCTAAATACTTATAAACACACACACACACACACACACATACACACACACACACACACACACACACAGGCGCACTCAAAGTCTAATTGATATGATGACACAAGAGCATTCATGGTGTGAGATATAAATGCCTCTTTATAACAAATTAACTCTGTCCTTCATTGCCAACACAATGGATTTCTCTCTGCAGAGGTATCTAAGTTGCATTAATTTTTACTTATCCTGCTGAATTGCCAGACCTGGTCTTTATGGTGTCTGAGTTATACGTCAGGAGCTCTCAGGTAGTGCAGCTGTTAAGAAAGCAGACTTCGAACTAAAAGGTTGTTTGTTCTAGATGTACCCAGCTGAGGCCAAGTTGCTCCAGTAGGTGTCAGATTGTATGAATGTGTAAAATGAAAAGCATCCCTTCTTGACAGGCAGTTAGTGAAAATGTAGGGGGGTTATAGGCGCCTGGGAAACGCGCAGGAGTGCACAAACGCTAGAGGTGAGTGGGTTTATGGGACAAATTTAAAACTGAGTTGTGACATCTTGTGAACACTTATGTAGAGCTGGAAGTCGCAAGATTGAGCACAGATGGACACTTGATGGACCTGAGATTCCCTCAGTCTGAAGGACATGGGAACTCGATTCGATTGTCTGCGAGCACCTTAAAGCAACATGGGAAAAATGGTAAGTTATAATAACTGTCTCGCATTTTCAGTCTTTCTTTAAAGTCAATTTAGTTATTGTGGTGTCTTGGAAAGACAGTTGTAACTGCTGATATCAAACACGAACGTCTCGGTATGTCAGTATAAGGCCAATATATACCGAGGATTAAGTATCTAAGTTCTTTTCGTTTTGTTTGTTTATCCCATCAATATGTGCCTGCCTGGGTGAGTGTGTTTTGTACCACTGCAAAATGGGAGCTGAATGCATTTAGGGAGCGTGCTATTTCCAGCCAGTCTGAGGCTTTTCTGTATGCAGTACAGAAGCTGTTTTGCAGCCCTCTGAAGACCCTGTCTGGGCCCCAGCATGAGGCCTCATTCAGAGCCCCGCTGAAAGGATCATTTACATGAGAATCAAGAGCAAATATTGCTTTTTTTATCCAACAGAAAGTCACAATGCCATTTTGCAGAAGTTAAACATGGAAATATTAAATTGCTCAGGCTTGAAACATATACTTTTAACAAAAAACATTAGGCTCTGGGGAACCATACCACAGAGCACATGGGCAATTTGGCAA
This sequence comes from Mormyrus iriodes, assembly GCA_011763525.2. Taxonomy (NCBI): domain Eukaryota; kingdom Metazoa; phylum Chordata; class Actinopteri; order Osteoglossiformes; family Mormyridae; genus Mormyrus; species Mormyrus iriodes. The sequence continues at coordinate 3,616,864 of JAAGVU020000049.1, forward strand.
TTAAATGGCACCTAGGAAGAAGAGTGTCACTGATAAGAGAATGAGCAATTCGTTTGATTAATTTCCCAGGCTAGCAGCATTCCGAAGCATGTAGTTATGTAGCTGTGCCACCATGATATAGTTCAGTACGCTTCAACTTTGTGTGTGTCTGTGTGTGTGTGTGTGTATGTGTGTACTTTTGCTATGTGTATATGTATGTATGCATGTATGCATGTATGCATAATTACATGCAGTTAGCCACTGTGAAACAAAGTCTGCAAATGTGTGCTGGTAACTGCAAACAATTTAAACAGTTATATGATAATACTCTATTTTAAAAGAACAGACTTATAGAAATTGTCTTGCTACATAATGTCTTATTGATTTTTTTCTTTATTTTTTTACTTTTAATTAATGCTGTCCCTATGGCTTCCTATTTCAGAATCATGGTATGCCCGTAATAATAATGAGAAAAAGGCTTGTTAATCCAGTGTCTCTGGCACGATTACTTTTCCCAGTGGGCTCATTGCACTGCTTTAAGGTTAGAATGGCCATCCGTTACCTCAGACCGCATCACTTTCTGTTCCTCAATCCTCAGGAGAGATTCGGATGGCCTTTGTTTTATACAAGAACCTAGGAGCTTATCTGTCGACTGAGAACGCTAGCATGAAGCTGGGAGGTGAGGCCATGGCCGCCAACTACTCTGTCATCGTCAACTCGCCGGTCATCACTGCCACCATTAACAAGGAGAGCAACAGAGTGTATTTGACGGAGCCTGTTGTCTTCACCGTTAAGCACCTGCAGGTATTAGTCTTTGACAAGCTGCTTGTAACCAGTATCTTCCAAGCTTCTTTGTCTAAATATAGCAAATGGATATATGGATGGAAAGAAGATGGTTTAGATCAGTGTTTCTCAACCCAGACCTCGGGGATCCCAAGACAGTCCACGTTTTTGCTCCCATAGGGAGCAGGGAGGGAGCAAAAATGTGTACCATCTGGGGGTCCCCGAGGACCAGGTTGAGAAACATCAGTTTAGAAGACGACTCGGCTAACAGTAAGAGTTCATCACAAATGATCGTGTCGTGTGGCAGTCACAGTTTTTGAACGTCCAATCCCAGGGCATTTACATAGGATGACTGGGTAGAAGTTTATGAAACAAGTTGTTGTAGCTGTGCTTATTCACCATAATTGTAAAATGTAAAAATATATAGATAATGGATTTGATGTATTTTTATACTAGTCTTTATAACAGTTTTAAAAATATGTTAATATACTAACTGAATTAAATATATATACACAAGCTGTTGTGTGATGATCAGTTATTAAACTGAGAGATAGTCTCACAGTCCAAATATAGCTGAAATACCCAGGAAAGCAAGCGATCACTACATTCTAATTCTTATTAAAGAGGTGAGTCATGATGAGGTCATGCACCTCCAACCGTAGCATAATTTCAGTAATGTGGAAAAAAGTGGTTAGACTGAGTACATCTGAATAACTGGGCCAAAAGATCAAGAATAAAGTCGCAGAACACATGGCAGGCAGATTGCTGCAGTTCAGAGAAGGATGCTGTGAGAAGCCGTGGTCATAAAATGAAACGGGAGCCAGTACATGGAAGTCAGGAATATTAATATCATCTTGGGGCTACCTTTCCTTAATCGAGGGCTTGTTCAGCTTATACATTGGCAGCCCTTTTCATTACCTTTAACAGAGTCCGATCTTTAGGGGATTGCCACATTTCAGTGGGAGCCCCATCAGATGTCCTTCAGATAATAGTCATTGGATTTGTCATGTGGCACATGATCGCTGTGCAGGAAGGGCATTTCTGGAGACATGCCTACAACATCGACGTTTAGTATTTCTCTGTTTATCAGTTGCTGGTAGAACTGAGGGTGACAGGGTTGTGAATTTAACAAATCCCCCCCTTTATAAATCTTACTATTTTACTCCCTGTTAATCCTGAGAATTTAAAATAGCAAGGGTCTATTCCACAGGTAAAAAATGGCTACCATTACAACAGTGATATCCCTTTCAAAGAAGGATGACATTATATTTCTATGGGGTAACTAGCACCAGTGGAGGATATAATGAAAGGTCAAAATTACCTTGAAATAAATCCTTATGGACCCTCTCATAGCACAAAAGAGCTTTGGAAGTACACGTGCTGAGGGTGAACACATTATATTGTCATATTCAAGTAGCCCAGCAGGTTTCTACAGTATTATGATTTAAATGCCGCTTAGATCATGGATCCTACAGTGTATTTGATGGATCCTTAATGTTATTTTTTGTGTTTTTTGTTTATTGTTAATTTAATGTGTTGGTTACAGCATTCAGAGGAGAACTTCAACCCAAACTGCTCTTTCTGGAGTTACTCAAAGCGAACAATGATAGGATACTGGTCGACGCAAGGCTGCCGGTTACTGGGTACCAACAGAACGCATACCACCTGCTCCTGTACCCACCTTACCAACTTCGCCGTACTGATGGCCCACGTTGAAGTTAAGGTAACCTTCAAATTCTCCATTAGCCATTAAAATTTCTCATCCTCCTGCTTTTCTTTCCATTGATATCCTTCCGTAGCCTGGCATGGTATGCAAATATCCGTCGCTTTGATTGACCACGTCATTTTGAATGGCACTTCCTTTTGGTTCTTTGTTTATTTTATTGTCAGGAGAGCTTTCTAAAGATGTAGCAAAAATGAATAGCGGACCCGTTGTGATAGAGCAGCGCTGAGAAATTCCCGCAGACCGTGGTGTGTCACAAAGAAAAGGATTTGCTTTGAATCCCGGTGTCCTGGCCACCCACCCCGGCGATGGACGGCTGTGGATGAAAAGGGACCCCTCCCTCTTTCCGGCTCTCAGCAAAACATGCTTCATTCTGCAAAACTGAACACATCTGAATTCTGCACCCCCAAAAAGGGCAAATAAGAATTGGGTGGATTTAGACGTGAAAGCAAACATTAGACTTGACTGGACAGTTCAGAAGAGCAGGAGTTTGACATGTAACAATGACAAACAATATTTCCTTAGACAGTGTTGAGAGTAAAGAATAGATTTAGAATTTTTCTTTTAAATTGCGTATGTGTATTAGTAATCATGTTCCGTTTGCTTTATTGGTACATGTTTTTAGCTTAAATTTTGAACGCTGCAATTTAAATGTCGCGTAACGTTATGAATGTGACAGCGTTGCTTTTTTGGTGCTTGTTGCTACAGGTCTTGCATTTCTTCTTTGCAGTAGGATATGTTCATATTTCTGTTATCGGTGAGAACAGCTGGTAAAACAATGTGTGAATTCCCAGAAAGTGCCCCCTCTTTCAGCTAGCCCACGTGGAAAGTGCTGCTATCTCCACCAGCTCCCCTGGGGAGAGCAGCCGCTTATATCACTCCACAACCGACATGTTGTGAGCCCTGTCATCATGACATCACAGCTCCCATCCCATCCCAATTGGCTCACGTCCCACTTGAACCTTGCCCCCAGGTTTGTCAAGGCGGCCGGCCCGGTTCGACCATTTCTCGGCATGTGGATTGACACCGGACACCAGGCCAGAGCCCAGGCTGGCCCTCGGATGAGCGGTGCCTTGCAGTGGGGGGTGGAGTGGGGGGAGAGCTTTATGGGTGGTCCCCGTGGAGACGCCACATTTCTGCAGCTGACGGCAGCCGCTGTTCCACTCAGGAAAATTGATCATAAAAATCCTCCAAACCGCTGTTCTGATCGTTTTTCTTGAGGGAGCCAACAAAAAAGTTCTGTACTCTTGCTTAAGTACCGCACACAGACTTATGCCTGTCTGAAAGTGCATTATATATAGCTTCGAACGCATTCTTCGCATGAATGCCTTGCAGCAGAAATTAAAAATGGATAGGTGCATGGATAGATGATCACCAAAAGAAAGTCTGATGCATCCCTATGTATACCTATATATACGAAACTGCATAACTAAACCAGTTCCAGAACGAAACAAACTTATTTCATGGAACATGTTGGTGTTCCATGCTGTTTGATTAAGTGTCCTCACTGTGTTGTCACGAATGTTAAATAAATATGAAAAAGTATAGAAATAAATATATTAGAGGAGAACATTAAAATAAATTATTTACATAGCACAATGATAGATTGCAGAGAACAGATGGGGCAATTTAGTGATTTATGAATGCGAATTAAATATTTTTCTCTGTGGGAAAATGAAGTTTTGGTTTTATCATTCTCCGTGATACGTGTAAAGGTTTGGGGGAAGGTATTATATGGCAAGAATTAATATTGCGCGTGGTTTTGTAGTTTACGTCTTACACACACGCACACACATACACTCTCTTTCTCTCTATATATATATATGTATGTATGTGTGTGTGTATATATATATATATATATATAAATCTGTCTACACACACGCACATAAAAGCAGAGCAATTAACCCTTTAATTTAATTTAATAGTTGAAGTCAGAAACGGTAAATTTTGCAAATGAGATGGCAGAATTTTAATCTCAATTTTGGACAGTGCACTGGAGTGATATTGCACTGTCCATGGGCAATTTTAGTCTCGTAGGAATTAATTAGGCTTCCTCTCAATTCCTGGCTGATTTTATTCGTTTCTGACGCAAACTCCTCGCTTTCATCTCTGCCAAAAACGCCGCGTTTCATCTTGAGGAATCGGACGTTAGTGAAATAAAAGAAAGTAGTGGTATAGTGCTTAAAGGTCAGGCGCTGTGCTGATGCTGTGTATCTGATTTTTGCATTGTTCAGAGAGTCAGAAATCCCTGGTGTCTGTAGTATGATTATCTTATAATGTTTGCAAATCTTTCAGTATATTCAGTGTGAGATGGACACACTGGCAGTTTGGTAATTAAGCTATAACTGGAGCATGATTCATTTCTATTATTTTTGAATAGCTTATAAATGACTTCTTGAAATAATTTCCTGTGCAGCTCTGCTAACGTTTCCTAATGAATTGTGTTACCATATGAGTAACTTATTACTTCCTCAGCCTAGAAAACATTTGCAGAGTTAACTATTTTAACTAATTAATCGTTTGTTTGGTTGGTTTGGTTGATTGACATATTAATAAATTAGATAATATGTTAATATATTTTGATGAAGTCTCTATGTGGGCATATATATATATATATATATATTTGTAAAGAGTGTGTTTGTGTGTATGAAGCTTCTTGTCATGGCGATTAATTAATTAGTCATCTATCAATTATTCATTCATTAAAAGGATGTTTACAGCAGTTTTGGGTTCTCAGATGTGAGAGATTGGCTCTGGAAATTGGCCCTGGTCATATGGGTCATCTTTGGTCTGCACCAGTTGCCTGTTTTATTGATCGTGATTAAGTTTACTCTGACTTAATTGGATAACTTTACCTGGATTTTTTCAGTTCTTGTGTTTGACATGTTTTAACCATATTGCCCCCAGGTAAGTGAATTAAACATTATTATGTTGACAGGTATTTTATGAAAAATGACTTGATTGTTTTCTCTCTATTTTTACAGCAATATATTGTACTTGATTAGCCCAGATTTTAAGTAAAACTGAGTCCCTTTGCCGGCTTCAGATTTCAGGACTCTTTCCTTAACTATCATGCTGCCTGCTACACTCTACTGTAGGCACCTATGTAATGAAAATGTGAGTTGTGTCAGTCTGTTTGTGTCAGAAAATGTGACTCTAGTATGTCAAGAGGCAATCAATAAAGGGCAAGAATAAGAGGGTTGCATACGGTGCCAGTCAAAAGTTTGGACACGGCAAGCCACCTACAAAGGAGAGTCACATCACATGACCTGGCCACCTGACCTAAACACAGTAGAGATGGTTTTGCAGGAGTTTCACCAGAGAGTGAAGGAAAAGCAGCCAGTGAGAGCTCAGCATGTGTGGGACCTCCTTCAGGACAGCTGGAAAAGCATCCCAGGAGGCCGCCTCATGAAACTGGTGTAGAGGAGAAAGTAGGGTCAGCCAGTCCCTGGAGCAATTGTGGTTAAGGGCCTAGTAGTAAAAGGAGGAGATGGGTGTGATGATTATGGCTTGGAAGAAGCCATAGTGCGAAAGCAGAAGAGAAAATGCCTGTGCCATGATCTGTAAGGCATCGGTGAGCAGGCCAAGATAATGGGACAGTTCCAGCAAGTTATCTGTTAGGAACTATTGAAGAAGCTGTATTGAGGTTAAACCATTTGTGCTTAAAATGCAAAGGCAGCTTTTTAAGGTCCTACCTTTAATCAGCAAAAGGTTCATCTTTGGGTCTATTCTGTTGACATAATCACATTTGAGACATGTGCAGTTAATCTTACTGCTGTTACCATAAACTGTAGGTTTGTATGAATCAGAGTATACGGCTCAGATATGGATTCCACCCAGTCTATCTTTGCTATATACAATGCAATGACGGCAGTGCTTTTTATGTAAATGAAAGAAGTATGTATATGACTTCACTTTGATTTAATTTTCCGGTTCATGCACACACATGGGTATGGGTGTATCTTACTTAATCTGTACTGCTTTCTAGTCAATTTATTCAAGTCATAAATGAACTAAATTGCTAAGGAAAAAAAGTACATGCAATTTCTAAATTAATTTTTACATTTTAATAGAATACAATTGAATATTATTTAAATGCTAAACTGATATTAAATTATTTTGTAAAACGCTTTTATTATTCTTGCTTTTTTTTAACTCCAAACACTGATTAAATGGAGTAAATGGAACATAAACCATTGTAACAGTAATTACAGAAAATCGATACAGTATTCTCGGTGTCTGGCTAAAATACCTCTGCACTAAATAGGCCTGAAACTAAAATATGTGTTTCAAGGGACAGGCGATTGATTATGATACTCTGGAAATTTTGCCGCTGTCTCAATACGTATTTCAGACCAATCAATGCACAGACATATTCACTCAAACTTAAAGAAAATGTGTAACTTCAAGAAAGTCTATAATAAATGCACAAAAGCAGTGGTTTTGACACATTGATTTGTTTGATGGTTGGCTTTTGTGTCATCCAGACCTTGTGACGTTCCAAAAGCATTTGCCCGAAAGTTCTGGAATCAGAAACGGTCTAACTCATGGTGCCCTGTGATGCCCCTCATGCTTGGAAGAGTGGGGCCCTCTCCTCAACACGGCATCAGATTTCTGTTTTAATGGGAAAGTACGTTAAAAGTAAACTGGATGATGTGCTGCATGCCTTCAGAAATCCTTTTGCCAGAAGAGTAGCTGAGACAGGCTTGCTT
>JAAGVU020000049.1:3642722-3661558 GCA_011763525.2 Mormyrus iriodes
TTGTATGCTGTATTCTACGAATTTTATTTCAGATACATGTGGATTGTTTATTTTCTGTGTTTCGTATATATTTCAGTAGTAAACATCCTTATGAGTAGCTAATGAACATTTCCAGATGGAAATGATCTTGCAATATTGAAAAGTGTTCTGTTAAAAACTCAGTATTGCATTCCATTACCTAAGATCATAGGCGGCTTATCTAAACATTTGGGACATAGCTGGATTTTGACTGAATTTCCTTTCATCCTAAATATTAAGAGAGCTGATGTTGGCAAAGTGAAATTTCCATTCATGTTACAGGAAATTACAGCAATTAACACGAATGCTAAAATTTTGTCATAATAAAAATAATTTCAGTAGCACATTATGAAATTGTTTGGATTTTTTATAGCTGAACCCTTTCTCAAAACAATATGCTGTGTCGTATCAGATGAACCCCTGTTTGATGCAATTTATGACTGTTAAACTAAATATTAAACGTTCAAAAATCCAATTCTTTCTTTATACATAAATTGGATTGAGAGCAAAAACATTTTACATTGCAACTAATTAGTTTGTCATTGTTTGATTTTGCTTGTTACGTTTGTTTCCGTAGCTACAGCAAAATGGTTTTATTTATTTATTTATTTTTTAAACTACATGGAAACTAAATGACCAATTCACAGAAATATTGAAAAGAAACTGCTAAAAATTCTTTTATGGATCAGGGAAAAAATGGCATGGTTTTTTACATAAATAATTAAGCCTTTATTTTATATACTGACTAAATGAAGCTGAGGTCTTTTATTGTGAACGAGTCTATTGCATTTTAAAAGAAAATGACTAAATCTACAAATTGTGGAATGCTTTGGAGGTAAAATTCATTTCTAGACTTTGTCTTCTTTGGCCTCAGTCCTGCCATCAGTTTGCATTTAATTCCCCATCCATCAGCATTCATGTGTACGACACTTCAGTCTGCTGTTTTAATAACTGTGGTAAGCACTCTGAAGCCAAATATAATTTTAAACTCAAAGCATTTTCAAAGGGGATCCATTATATTTCTTTATAAATCTGTATGTGACTTTTCTGTTGATCTATATGATGTCAAACACAAGTGTTTCATTTCTCATTTTAAAGTGTTCCAATGCTGTAAATGATTAATTGAATACCTGCCTTCATGATGAAGACACTTGTGGAAAAGATACTGTTAAACCTTGCAAGGGAAACCGGCTTTATCCCGCTCCCCGTTTTATTAAGAATGCTATTCTGTTTGCCAAGGTTAAATCCAATCAGTCTGTTCTTTTTCCTTTGTATTCAGTCTCTCCCCCCTCAAACTCTGGCATAACAATGATTATTGGGAAGTTGGTTAATCAAATAAATTACAATCTGTGTAAATGAGAAGGGAATCTTAAGAGCTAAATGACATTTTAATGGACAGTTTGCCTGCATTCATACAAGTTGCTTTTATAGCGACGGTGATGTTTTTAAATGAACAGATCGTAATAATAAAATATAAATAATAATAAAAATGATATTAAAAAATAGTAATATAGTCTTTATGGTGACACTTTCTATGAATGCCATGTCTATAAGAATCATTCATAAAGCATTATAATTATGGCTATAAACATTTAACAAATTTAACAAAATATAGCCATGTTTGTTATGCATTATGAACGCTTTATGAAGCTCTCATCTATAATGCAGTATAAACACCTTCATAATGCAGTACAAAGCATCCTTAATTCTGACCAGATACCAACCATCATAATGCATTATGAAGGTATATATAATGAATTATAGATGAGAGCTTCATTGGCACTTATGAAGTATTATAATCAACACTATGGTGCTGTAATGCTTTATTCATTCTGATACTGATCATTATAATGCATTATGAAGGTATATGTAAAGCATTATAGATGACAGCTTCAAGTAAAGTGTTACCATATTGATCACACAGAATATTTTTAATAGAAAAAAAACTGTAAAATGAGATGCACACATCAGTTTGTAACCAGGGTTGGATTGACACCTCGGTGACCCATTTCTGACCATTTTGTTTTTGCAGATCTTGGGTCATAGGTGCCATTGCGCTTCTCTGTCTTCTGGGATTGACCTGGGCTTTTGGACTGATGTACATCAACGAGAGCACAGTCATCATGGCCTACCTCTTTACCATATTCAACTCCCTCCAGGGGATGTTCATCTTCATTTTTCACTGCATTCTGCAAAAAAAGGTAACGCCTGAAATGTACAGCGGGTGAGGTAAAATTACGCCGTGCGTATCATTTATAACGTAACATTGTTATATAGCACAACGAGCAACTAAGTATCATTATATCGTTAAATGATTCCAGCATAATATTCATTACACATACAGGTGTTACAAAAGTAATCAATAAAACTAGTGATTATAAAAGATCCACCACCGTCATTATCTTTCAAGACTAGTAAATAACTTAGCTTGGAAGCTTTGATTATCGATAAACTGAATCTTGGCCCTTGAAACAGACTGGTGTGTTTCATGCGCCACTGAACTATCAGCAAGGTCAACAGTCAGTGGATTGTTAGAGAATTGTGCAAAACAGAAGAAAAGGTGAAAAGATCAGAAGAAGTATATTCTGATGGACTATCAATGAAACATGTTATTAAATAGATTTTTTTTTTCAATTTTACGAGTCAGCGGGCTAGTGTTGAATTTTATTGTACTTGCCGGTCATCTACATGACTTGCCTTAGGCGAGTGGCCAACTTAATCTCCAGCCCTGAGAGAACGACAGTTTCGTCAGGATGTATCCAGAAATGTGTATCCTCTTTGAGTAGTCTATGCTACTGGAGTCATGACGTTGTCAATAATGCATGCAAATCTGTGAGAGGAGGATTGCCCTGAATTGCACGTTCCACCTCATAGGTCCGGAAGGAATATGGCAAGTGTCTGCGCACTCACTGCTGTAGTGGGAAGAGTGTGGAGACGTCGATAGCCTCCGGGAAAAGCACGGCTTCCCGGACCCCTGGCCGCTACTCGACAGGATCACAGGTGAGGGGGCTCTCAGCTGCTCTCTGTGAGCGCTCCCTGGTCCCGACGTGCTGTAGTTTATTTTCCTTTATGTCACAGATAATTAGGCTGATTAGCACACTAATTGATACTGGCGAGAGTGCACTCCAGATGACTGTTGTTTCAGTGCTTTGAAAGACCAATAAAATCTTCAGGAATCGGCCACTCTAAGAAGTGGTATGACTAGCCCTACTGTCAATTAAGGAGGTATGAGTTTTTGTCTCAATTATGGTCAAAACCTTAAGAGACATCCCTTTATTATAAGTTTATTGTTGAGCATTACAGTTTATTGCTGCGCTCCAGCCTCAAAGCCAGTGTAATATCCGAGTTTAATCCCCGTAATCTCGTTTTCTATAGAAGTACTGTCAAACAGTTTTGTGTAATGCATATTTAAAGCTACATTTTCCTGATACACAAGCTGGTATGCCACACCCTCGCATCTCTCCCTAATTAATGTTATACATATCGACACATTAATTACATAAGCTGGGGATGTTAAGTGCTGGCTGTTAAAAAGGTGGTAATTGATGGTCAGACCTAAGGGTTTAAATGAACATCTAATCAACAAAGTAGGCTGTAAACAACTGACCTCAAATGGAGGTTTCAGTATGTGCTTTGTGTCAAAAAAGTCATGCTAGCTGTATTTGAAGGGGCCCTTTTTTTTAATTGAATGACGTTGTGTATAATGTGTTGACAGAAAGCATGACAGAGGTGCAATAGGAGTATTATGGTATTTGTGATTATATTGTGGGATAATGATGCCTTCAACGATATGGGTCAGTATTCATTTGGCGGATGGATGAATCTCAGTGGATATCATTAGTTTCTTCACTTCCCTAATGCTATAACATCTAACAAAAAGTGTTGCACATGTCCGAGCATATCTTGCTTGCTCCCTGAGGCATGTCGTTAGTGACTCTCCTCTCCCGTGCTCTGTTGATTTAGAAAGGTATACAGAAAGTTGGTCCTGAGTCATACTTTTTACATGCCAGATCCCTCACACTATGGCTGTGAGACAATTAGGGGGCAGAGTAAACAGTGGAGTCTGTTTCTGTTTAACTTTTACACTAAATATCATCATATCATCAGTACTGTTACACATCGTGTTCTTACTCCATGATTTTGTATATATCGCGTCGTCGTGGAAGTCAAAACGGAGAGGTAACTTTCTTTCTGAGTGATCAGAAAGTGTTGCTGCTTTCTTGCTGGAAAGGCAGACTGATTTGTAGGCTGCCAGTGCAAATTGTGGGGTATGGTTTTCAAAACCCTATAGGTAAGCTGCGGGTTATTAGCTAGCATTTTGTTTTCTGGCAGAGAAGCGGATACCGTCGACCTGTCAGCTTGACCGCTGGGCTTCTCTCCTCGTCTTTTAATCTTTCTCTTCTCCAGAGTCGAATCCGCCGGATGTGGAATGACACTGTCAGGAAACAGTCAGAGTCCTCCTTCATTACGGGCGACATAAACAACTCGGCTACACTCAACCGAGGTAACCATGAAATTAACCGGTCTGCTCTCAGCGGCGGAATGGAACTTCTGCCGTCCTTTAATAAGGGGCGTGTTTTGGTTAAGCTTCAGCATTTTGTTCCCTCTCTGTTTTGCATGACTCTGACAGCTGACAGATACTTCTGGAACATGGATTATGCCTTCTTATAATAAACATGTGCCAGTGCAGTGTTGTTTGTTGGAATAATTCTTTAGGACACAATAATATCTAAATAACAAGTATGGTAGTGAATATATACTAAATACTAATTTGGAATCCATGGCTCATTCAGGAATAATCCTTTTTATTACTGTCTATGTGGTTTAACTGATTTACTGCAAAATATGCCACAGCTTTCAGCTGCTATTGCAGAAAAAAAGGACAGCTAATTTATTTGCGGCAACAGATAAAGAGATTGGGATGTCCTCTTCTCTATTAGGCATATCTGTTGAAGTCCCTGCAAAATTTGGCCAACGAACAGCTTTAATTCTAATTGATTGTAAAGTTAATCATTTATGTAAAGCACAGAAAAAATTATGTTTTGTTGAAATACATATACTCCACTGTATTTGTGAAATAAATTCTGATATTTCTACAGTAATACTTCACTTGATAGCACAAATAATGTGGTACTACACTCTTACTTAATGCATTAATTTATCAGTAACTAAGTGTTAGTTACGTACTGATCCCATGTTCGTTAATCATTAATCAAGTAGTAACTTACTAAGTCACTTGTGCCCCTCACGTAAAATGTTTCCATTTCTGCAATAAATGCTAAAATCTTCAACAAATGAAAAAAAAACATCCAGGCATATAATAATTTGTTCAATGGACATTAAAATTCTCTTATGAGAGTTTACCTTTCATACGTATTACCCAGATCAGGCTCCCCAATGTCAGCCTGGAGCCTATACCATGAATCAGCGGGCACACGGTACAGGAGACGGCCTGGATCTGATTCCAGTCCATCACTGGATCCACAATCACACATTAGGGATTAGAATTTTCTATTTCAAAAGGAAACATACCAACATGTGGGGGACTTGAACCTTGACTTTGATGCGTGAGGCTATAGTGCTCATTTGAAAAAATTACCTATTATATAAGAAACTTGTCAAGACAGGTTATTTATGGACATCTCAGGTTTAAACTGAGATTTGCTCAGACACTAATATGCTGGGAGTGAGTCCCGAGATCTCACCACCTTCACTCACAGCCAATTTTCTCTCTGACAGAAAATCCAGTGACAGGACATAGAATAAGTAGCCTAATTGGTGCTGAACCAAGTATCTTTCGGGCATCTTGTAGACTGCGTGCTCCCCACTTCCTGTTGTGCGTGCTTTTTAATTTCCAAATCCTCTCGGTTATTGGGCACACAATAAGCAGCTTAACAAATATTAGTTTAAGCCTGATATGTTGGAGATATGGGCTAATCACACCATCGCACCAGTGAGTTTATTTTGTTTGAAAACACTGGGTGTTTATCAGTTATCAGAGATACATTTAAAAGATACGTATTTCCCCCAGTTGTTGTGTGATTTCCCACATTTTGGAGGGAATTACTAGAAATGTGATAGAATAGCCTAAAACACATTAAAGATTCAGGTCTTCAGAGGTCCATGTGCTGTTACACATTGATCTGCTAAAGTATGCCAACCGGCATTTTCATGTAAAGCTGGTCTAGTACTTTTTTAATTAATATTTTTGCCTTGTTAGAAGAAACAACTTGAATGGGCATTGCGAAATCCGCCATAGATTAGTAATTTAATAATCTAACTTTCAAATCCTCGCCATTATCTGCAAAGAACAAGCTCACTTTTAATTCGTTTTGTATTTTTGGTCTTGTGTTTGACTCAGAGCTTTGACTTTTAGTGCTTTAATATCATTGAGTAAACATCTCAAAAGCTAAATATTTTCTCATGTTTTCATGTAATTGACGACAAGAGAGTCCTGCGTTTCTCTGAAGGTCCCAAGTGCGACATTCATAATAGCCGTTTGTTGCTTATTAAGTCGCAGCGCTCCTCTAGGCAAGTTGCACTCTTGCTGTAAGGAGATGTGCTCACCGGCTTTCTAACACGGTTTGGTGAGCATCACACATGCTGAGCTCAGCCAACTGCACCATCGTGATACATAATTACCATTGTCACATAGTCCAGGCACTACATCTCATTTACTGACAGTAGGCAGACATATTATAAAGTAATTCAAAACAGATCGATGCAAAGGAAAAATAAATAAATAAATAAAAATGATTAGTGAAACAACTGAAACATAATTATACCTAGTTCTGTTAATCAAGATGCCTGTTTTTTTCTAATTGCATACCGATTTTGTTTTTTGATCAACTTCGTGCAGGAATTTTTGCTTTGTTGCAGGAGTATGTAAACATTTCCTCACCGATTAAATCTCTCAAAAGAATTTCTGTCTTGAATGGCCTGGGCTTCAATTTTACGAAATTATACAGGTCAACCACAATGTAGTTTGGCCTCCACGTTCAACAATGTCTTGCTTATATAAAAAAGGGTTTTGTTTATTTAAGATCGAAATAAGTCTTAACATCCCTAACCCTAATTTCAACTTAATGAGGCAAATATCTGACTGTAATTATAATTATAATAGTTTAGAATCCTTCCCATTTAACAAAATTTCAGTTGTGAAATAATAGCTTTGATTTATTGGCAGGCATGCGAAATTGTTCTCATGAACGCTCAAAAGTTGTACATCTCAGTATTTTTCCTGGAACAATTTAGCAATCTATATTTTGCAGTAAACAGTAACGTAGACAAACTGGAGGCCAAGAAGCTGTACGATTCACCGGTTTGCTGTGTTCATGTGGTCAGCTCTGCCATCCGATGTCAATAAAAGATACATTCAAGAAACACAGGGCAAAAGAAATCGGTGTAAGGTGACTCACTGAATGTACAAGTGGTTCATGTCTGATGTGCATTAAGGCTTCACTTTTCTATATGTCCCCACCATTCAGCTGGCTTTTGTTATTTGTCTGAATGTGTAAGCACTTTCCATGAAAGGGGAAGGGGGGTACAGTGAAAAACAGCTTGTCCACACTTTCCCCTTTGATCACATAAATCTCAGTCTTGAGCTTGCCACTGCTACTGGTCAAACTTTTGGCTGTGACGAACGAGAAAGAGATTGATTGCTTTTTTTGTCGTTTTTATTTTATCTTTACTTTCAGCTGAACTGCATTTGCCTGACTGATATTTATGTTTTCTTTCTCTGTGTTCCTATCTGGCTGGCAGGCGCCATGGCTAACCATCTTATAACTAATGCCCTGCTACGACCCCATGGCACTAACAATCCCTATAACACATTGCTTGGGGAATCGGCGGTCTATAACAACCCGTCTGTGAGCATGTACAACACGCAAGGTGTGCTGGCCCTGTTTTTTACCCCTTGATTCTGGTAAACGTATTTCGCCTGGCTTATAGAGCCACTGATTCCGAAAAGCTGCTCTTCATGGCGTTATCGAAATTGAGGCATATCCTGGCAGGCTATTTCGGTTTAATTAACCAAAAAGGAATTGGATTGCACCTTCCATTAGGTGGTTCCTGCCCAATTTATCGTGCATAATATATACATTTTCCAAAAATGGACTGAGCATCCGCTTAACGTTGAAATGTATACCTACTGGGAGCCAGATATGTCACAATTTCCAATGAACATGTTGCTGCAATATTCTGTCTCTGATGGCTTGTTTGTGTGCTTCACGTCTACCTGTATGTATGTCCTTAGTATTCATTTTGTCATGGAGTTTTTGAATGCACATGTTTTTGGTAAGTGTCCCCAGATACGTTACCAGCTACTGTGCTGTGTTGGGTTGTGACATTTTTTAGAACTTTAGATTTTTATAATTGCTCTTCACACATTTGGAAAACCGCAGTGTGTTTTTTTCAGTTAACAGTTCTCTAAAATACTATACACATGTTCATCTGGGTCAATTGTATAACTGACTTTTCAGAAAACGAGTTTGCATTATGAATTTTGATATATGACTAAGAAAGGAATAATTTTCTCTTCACTTATGAAACCTAAGTGAGTCAGTAGGCAGTATGAGAATATTGGGTAAGTAGCAAAATGTATTTAAGTAAGTAAACAAATAAATAAATAGACTTTTCATTGGACACTATGCACTGACTGGGATGAACAGCAAGACACATTCTGAAGCAACATTGTAGATGTTAAGAAGAAAAACAGCAATGTTTTTCAAATGAAGTGTAGGAGTCTTGATTTTATTACCAGAAAAGCCTCATGATAAGTTTGTGCACTTAAAAGTGCATTCAAACGCCCCTACCAAAATGAGTGAACAATACAACAATCTTAAGCAAGCCATCATGTAATTTGCAGGAATTAGAGTAGCTTACGTAGCGTTATTGTTTAACAGTCACACGATTTTAGAACCAACATGTCTGCAGCTCTTAGCTAGTAACAGATTTGACGTATGGCGTTTATTTGGTATGTACCAGCAGATCTACAGGAATGACAATTCTGGGAGTCTGTCCTCCGCACCACATCTTTTGTTCACATTTTCTCTATTTGTGACTGTTGCCTTACGTGTCTGTTCTTCTTTTCTTTCCTTCATGCTGTCGTTTAGCCCCCTACAGAGAGACAAGTATGGGAGTAAAGCTAAACATTGCATATCAAATGTAATTGACCTCAGTTTGCTTTCTTTTCACTCTATGCTGACAAATGACAGACACAAATGATCGGCCATTCTGCAGTTATTGTGTTCTTTTCCACTTCGGTTCGTTTAAACGCAAAGAGCAAAAAGTCACCCAGACAATATGCCCGTAGCATGACTCCATCTTTTAAACTTGCCATTTGATTGGTTTGACGCTTAACTACGTAACGCAATATACATTCATCGTATTCTATAAACCACTCTTAAAAGAAGCCAATCAACATTTTAATCTCATATCATCGATATAACATCACAGTTACTGTGTTTGTAATTATACACCTCAATGCAAAAGTTAATCGTGTGTCCTGGTTGGGTATTTATATTCGAGTCTTTACGCTCTATTAATTGTATTCGTTTGTAATTCTGTCAGGTGTTTTATGTAAATGAATAATTACGTTAAAGTAAATTGCAGGAATTTAAGTTAATAAAAGGTTTTCTCTTAGAGAACACTTTGATGAACCTGGAAAGAAGGTGTAGCGTGTTGTGTGGTGGTGACCATGGCCTATGGGGACACAACAAATAAACATCTTTGAATGTTTAGTATTAGCTCAATGGTTGCAATATATGTCGCAAAATTCCATTTAAAGGCAACCGCATATATGAGATTGCAGTAATTATTAATTATTACTAATTAATACTAATTATTAATTAGTCAGAACTATGTGCCGTTATAGATTCTATTGATAGGTGAGGCTGATAAGTCAAACCCAGTATGCGAAATATCGCTTAGTACCATGTAAAATGTTGCCAGTTTGTCCAAATACTTTCTTCATGTGTTACAATACTTTTGGTAATTTTTTTAAATTGCCAATTTTAGCTATGTTACCCAAACAGGAACAGATTTGACTTTGCACTGAGATATAATTTAAATGCCGTAAAAATTTAACAGACCATTGAAATTCTACAATTTCTCTGCATGGGAGAGAACAGAAAGTCTCTTTTAGCATTTTTTATTTTATTTTATTTTGAGTCAAGACTTCTTTTCTCTTTAAATAATGGCCCATATTTTTCACAGCAAAGACTGGAATAACTAATTCTGCTTGTGATTAACTGTCAATGATTATTTTTATTTTATAAAATAATTAGAAATTTATCCTGATACATCATACAGCTTTGTTAAATAGGGGCCAGTCTGACTGAGGTCAACAATTATAATATTATATGCTAAAACTAAGCAATAGCATGGTTTTAGTTCTTTGTTTTATATGTTTGTGAGTGAATTGTTTTTTATGTTATTTGTTGTCCATCTTTTTTTGCCTTAATTCAATTCAGTATATAATTTATATTATATAGCTGGATTGATTGAGGGTGTTCATCTGTGATGCTGTATCAGTCGTTATTGCTATTGCATTGACTTTATCTAGTTTTTTTTTAATCACAATAAAGAATCGGTTCAAATTCAATAAAATGCCTTAAAATGAGACATGTTAATATACAAATAAAAACAAAATTTAGACTGAATATGTAACTATATAAGTATTTGCATACATCAATGCATACATCAATAAAAAATATAAATGAATAAAAGTACATAAATAAAGGAAAAAATAACGATAAAATGAAAAGCCACTAGCATTCTGACACTTATATTAATAAAATATTGGTCAAAAACACCAAATAAAAAGTGAAACATCTTGAAAAAGCCACTTTATTATTTGCAGTTACGTTTAATTTTATTAGCTTGCTAACCTGGTCCAGCATGCATAAATCAATTTTCACTAAATTAAGATCAAATCTGGGACTCCAGCACTGGAATAGGAGTCATTGAAGGAGCTGTTTTGAAGCTTCTTACCTACTTTAAGAAGACAGTCCACCCTAATCTGCCACAGTTTGAGCAGCTCTTAGTTATTTATCTTACATGTGAGGTGAAGAAGCAGCCTGCTTCCTTGGTATATAATCCAAATGGTGCTTTAGCCTGTTGGATTGCTGTGGAAAGGAAGGCCATTACGGCCATATGGCTGGCCTGACGCTGCCATGAGTGGCATGGTTTGAAGAATAAGTCTGTGAGGAATAAAAAGAACAAAACAAGGTATTTACCCTTTAACACAGATTTTAAAACTCAAAGACATACCATGAAAAAAAACTGGAAAATAAAGGTAACCTGATAATAATATTTTTTACATAATATACTAGTTTGGACTTTATCTTGCTACCACATAAATAACGTTATGATTTGGAGACTTTCCAAATTCTGCACATTTTGCTATGAACAAAGTAATTATACATATTTCCTGCTGGACCAATACTACTACTACTATTATTATTATTATTATTATTATTATTATTATTGATAATAATAATAATAATAATAATAATAATAATAATAATAATGACAGGGACTAAATTCACTTTCTTAGGCACTTCATGAACACCAGCCCTGATTTCGTTTTTATTAGTTGATTTATTTGATGGTAAAGTATATGCAGAATGCTTTTGATTCTAATTACCCATTATTAGTACACCATAAATAAGACACCACATATGTATAATATTGACACAATGTTTCAAAGAATCTATATATACATAAAATATCTCCTTGATATTCGATCTTTTAAATGTCTGTGAGTGTGTGTGTAATTCCATAGGATACAGTGGGAAAAGTAATAATACCATTGCCTACTCTTCCAGAGGGAATCCTGAACAATGCCAGGGATACAAGTGTCATGGATACTCTACCACTGAATGGTAACCATGGCAACAGCTACAACATGGCCGGTGGTGAATACATGAGCGACTGTGTTCAAATCATCGACCGCAGCTACAACCACAAGGAGACGACGCTAGAGAAAAAGATCCTGAAGGAACTCACCTCCAACTATATCCCCTCCTATCTGAACAACCACGAGCGACCCAGTGAGCAAAACCGGAACCACGTCAACAAGCTAGTTAACAACCTTAGCAATGGTAGTAAGGATGACACCGTTGTCCTGGACAACCCCGTCACCTTTAACCATGAGGAGGCTCTGGGTTTGGAGCTCATCCGGGAGGAGTCCAATGCACCCCTGCTACCACAGCGGGTCCAGTCCACCGAGAGCCACCAGCCCCATTTCCCCAGGAGAAGGGTCCCACAGGAGCACAGTGACAGTTTCTTTCCCCTGCTCACCAACGAGCACACTGAGGAGACCCAGTCGCCACACAGGGACTCGCTGTATGCCAGTATGCCAGTGCTCACCGACCTACCTGACGGAGAACCAGGTGATGAAAAGGACGAGGATGAGCTCCCCGCTTGTAAAAGCGCCGATGCAGAAGATGTGTACTATAAAAGCATGCCAAACTTGGGCTCCCGAGACCATGTTAACCAGCTGCATAATTACTACCAAATGGGAAGAGGTGGCAGTGACGGCTTTATAGCTCCTGCTAGCAAGGAAGATTCGTCTCCTGAAGAACCCATCCAGGAGCCCTCGCATCTAGTCACTAGCCTATAGATGGCAGTCCTTTCTAGTGGTTTCCTGTTCCGAATCAACTGTCTGCAATTGTAGATTATTTTTTTTGTTCCTTCCCCTCGATATTCTGCAAACGTTAATGCATTCAAAGTACTGATAGACACGGCAATTTACAGACTTGTCAGTGGGAGTAAGACTTGAAACCTCTCAGTTGTGAAGAAAATGGTTCGCTGAATGAACAGACAATCTGAATCCTACTCATTACTTTTATGTCTGCATCCAACCGTCGTTTTTGCCAAGCCGTAC
The DNA here is from genome assembly GCA_011763525.2 of Mormyrus iriodes. NCBI lineage: Eukaryota > Metazoa > Chordata > Actinopteri > Osteoglossiformes > Mormyridae > Mormyrus > Mormyrus iriodes. Next base: position 3,655,630 of record JAAGVU020000049.1, read on the forward strand.
AAGGGTACGATATCCGGGCTCTAAGGAACCCTGGAGCTGTCTGCTCACCTGGATATCTCCCACTTCACTTTCTCGTCATTTTCTTGTTTGCCCTAAGGACTCCTTGAAGGGGTCAAACAAGGAACAACTTTATTATTCTTTCATCTCTGCTAAGCTTCCGACATCCCAAAGGAGTTACTGGCAACAACCCAAACTGTTTGCTGTTAGCTGAGTGTGTAGATGAAACAAAAACAAAGTTTAAACTATTTTATTATACTTCTGTATCCATACTGGCTTTTTAAAATTTCTTCCTATCTGGTGATTTATAGGAAATTTTGCTGTGGCGTTCCTGCAAGTTTAGCAAAACCGATCTTTTGGGGAAAAAAAAAAAAACATGAAGAGACTCTGTTGTACTGTATATGCTAAAAGAGCATATTTTATGTTTTTGCTGTAATAATTCCAATTATAAATGGATGAAAAACTAATTACAGAGAATTATAATGAATTTCTATGTAAATATACAGATACTAGCATTGCACATTATAGTATGCTTTTTATTTTCCTCTGGAGCCTTTGTCCCTGTAAATGTATTAATAGACTATTAATTTTCTATTGTGCTGGTCTTGGACATTATTTCTCCCAGTAGGAGCAATTTTTTTCTTCTTCCTATCGTTATTTTTCCTACAAACAAACAAACAAACAAACAAACAAAAAGACTCACTGAATAAACACTTTATGATGATCTTTTTCTAGCATTGTAACCACTGATGTTTTCAAAATTGTTTTTGTTTTTTTGTTATTATAATTTTTTTTTCACCGCGTCGATTCAAACGAAACACTTTCACTCCGGAAGTTTCGTCAAATCCAACAACGCTGGGCGATAGATAGAAACAGGCACCGTATAAGATCCACGGCAAAGTTCCCCAGAGGAGGGTCTCAGACTGTTCCCGTGAGGCGGAAGCTACATGCTATACCACAGACTGTAAAAGGATAAACACAGAAGGAATTAAAAACAATTACATAAATGAGGGATTCATTGTATTATTTATTTGTTTAATAGAAACAAATTTTTTAAAAAATGTTGAATTTCAAATGGTGAAAGAACAGCACATGTTTTTTTTTTTCATTGTTAATAATATGATTGACTATTATTTATTCATTTTGTATTGGTTCCAAGCTGAATGACCTCATAGCTAATATTTGTTGTAAAAGTGGAATTTAAGACTTACAACATAATATTCATAACGGTTTGTGTTTTTTTTTTTTTTTAACTTTCTGTGAGCCTCACCAAATGTGGATGGTGGATGAGAACATGCGGGATGTTAAGAGAGCTTTCAGCAGTTAAATAAAGCAGAGATGGAATAAACGACTGTTCTATCTGCGATTGATTTGACCATCTTCTTTTAGCACAGTTGTGCTCTGTGTTTGTCTCGTTTTCTCATTCAGAAACCCCTAGGGGACAGTCCAATGTCCAAGTGATGCATGGCAAAAATTTCCTCATTAAAACTCTCATTGACAAAACTATTAACGGACAATGTGGGCAGGATGAGGAAAATGGCCTCCAGTTTCTATTAACTTGCATTGCCCAACATCTCTCTTGATTTTTTTATTTAATACAAAATTACATTTGTAATAACATGATGTAGAATGTTATTGTCTATTAAAAATAAAGAGTTGTTTAAATAGTGTTGCTAATTTGAATTGAAATCTTTTAAAGTTACCAATATTGAGGTTTTTTTTTTCCAATTCTTCACTGAAATTATGACAAGACTTTTATTCTGAAAGACAAAAAATGCTGAGTTTCCTCAATGGCTTTACTTCCAAATTACATAATTGGGGAACATGTCTTTTTTATTTTTGTCTTTGCTATTATTTGTGCACCGTGTAATTTATATAAATACAATAATATGCCTTTACAGCTAATTCATAGCTTGATGATTCATATATTAAATGAATCATTGAATCATATTCATTGAGAATTTGTACTTATACACTTTTTTATTGCAAAAACAGTGAACGAATTTAAGACATACAAATCCAGTCTTGACCTTGACATTTGCATTGCTGCATTACAAATAAGAAAATTAAAAGTTGAGGTTTAATTAATTTTTTTTTTCAATTTTGTCACATAGTAGGTTACATGTCAAAAAAACAGAAATGTGTACATATATTTCAGTTTTGCGCTGTCAAATCTGCAATCGCCAAATAAAGTAGATTTATGTCAAGCATGGATTATGATACTAATGTATGACAATCGGTCTTAATTATAAATAAGCAAATAAGAAGTGACACAGGTGGCTCACTGGAAAACATCCATCCATTTTTTGTAGCTGTTTGTCCCATTCAGGGTTGTGGGGGGTCTGGAACCCATCCTGGAGGATACGGGCACAAGGCAGGATGGGGTGCCAACTCATTGCAGGGCACACACACGCATGCACGCACACCATTCACACCTATGGGCAGATTGGTAACTCCCATTAACCTTAGCTTTTGGTTGTTTTTGGACTGGAGGGGTGGGGGGGACTGGACTACCCAGAGAAAACCCCACGAAGACATGGAGAGAACACGCAAACTCCACACCCACAGAGCTATGGTGGAGACTCGAATCCTGCTCCCAGAGACATGAGGTGACAGTGTTAACCACTGCACCGCCATGCTGCCCCACCACAAACTTATTTGCTGGATATTAGATAAAAGTGAGAGTGCAGCAACAATGAACATCAGCACATTACAGTTAGGAGAGGCTCGAAATCTCAGGCAGACTCATTATCGCCTATTTTTGTAATATAGTTAAAAACACAATGATAACATGATGATACTGTAAAATCACATGAACTAAAAAGTTTTTGTATATCCATCCACTTTCCTTGGACAGCATTTTTGGGCGCACAGAGGCAATCCCAGGTAACACGAGGCATAAGACAGGGGTACACTGACGACAGGATGCCAATTAGTCTCAGATCATGTCTGTGGAGGGTCACCCACGCATCGCAAGCAGAACAAGCACACATTCAGAGGCAGGATTCAACCCCCACACTGAGAGGTGTGAGGCGACAGAGCTACCCACTGAGGCACCATTCCTCCCAACCATTATATAATGAATAAATTATAACAGGTGCAAATTTAACTGGCACAAAAGCATGAAAAATGCAGGCTCTGTCGTGTTATATGATGCAGTACAGCATATCTGATCTATGGTATAGTGATCAATCAGTTGTCTGAGGCATGTTTCCCAGCATGCATTGCTGCCCCGTCAGAAGTTCTGATTCCATATGTGCCACTTTGACTTGTGTGTGTAAAGTGAAGGAGTTAATAAGAATCTGCAGAAAAATGACTACTGCTGCACACATTATTAATGACTCAATGCAGGCGCTTGAAGTGGGTTTTAAATTATTATTAAATTATTGCTTCATGTGCACAAATCCAAAACACCAAACAGGACTAGTTATGCAAATTTAACTAGTGACTTACTGTCTATCTGTCTGAGACAAATACGGAATAAATCGTCATCCTTATTCTGTGGATTGATGAAAAGGTTCTTTCAGGAAGAATTTTATACAATGAGTTATCATCACCTGCTATGCTCCAGGGAAGTTAGCAGAATAACTGGTGAGCTGCACGCCAAAATTCCATAACATGTCTTGGAAATTCCTCCTGCAAAGCAAGTATTCCGGGGCAATTAAACGTTTGTAAACATGACATGAAGTATTCCTCTTGAACACAGGACTCATTCATCTCCAAGCTGAGCATGCTGGGACTAAATAATTAAAGACACACTTTAAAGATGTGTTTCACATGTCTGACTTCAATGTCTTAGTCTTATTTCACATGAAATGCAAAATAAAAAATGCATTCATGCATTTCATGCAATACTGAAATTCCAAATGTGGAAGTATACAAAATTATACCACAGCTGTGAGCATTTTATGATATATTTTTCCTTCTACAAAATATAAATTATGCACCCACATTGGCTGTATAATTAAAACACAAACAAGGTGAATATGTCTCAATGTCTCGACGGTCTAGACAGGCCTGTCTCCTTGACCCTTCTGGAATCCGCAGACTTCCTGCATAATAACGAACCTCTGTGTTTTTACTCCTAGGCACCAAATCCTTTTATATCTCTTTTCCATGCCAATATTTCACCTATAAGAGTCTATATTGTGCATTGAACGCATGGGGATAGTGTGGTTGGCTTCTCTGGTTTACTGATTCTGCCAAAACATATTTTTACAGATATTAAGAATTTCAGATCTATTGAAGTTAAATCGTCAAGACTGGACAACCAGAAAAATCCCCCCAAAATGCAGGATTAGATAGAAATGGAAGGTTTGATTTCACAATATTGATTGCGGACTTCTTTGTTGTTTGACTGTCTATTGTTATTGGATTATTCACCTTTAACATATGGGTACATTTGTTTAAAGTGCTACATAAAGTGATATATACCTTGATGTCTGCCCCACCCCCCAAGTAATCCATAACACGCCTTACATAACACTGTAACAAATAAAGTATATATATATATATATTTTTGGAAAGCTTTTTGTCAGTGAAAGAGTATTCCAAATTTTGAACATAGATGGATGTGGCTTTCAGCAGAGTACAGAAGAGAGATCTATCTGAGATTTGTTTTCATCTGGCCTTTTTAAACACTGACAAGACAAGACAGTATATGCACCACTGTTTAAGCTCAGTTACAGTCTCTGTGCTTTCAGTCTCAAGCATTTAACCAAATCCAGGATGCATAAACGAAATGTTACTTATATCTGGCCTGGAAAAAGTGCAGTCTTATGCAGTTTGAACTTTGCAATTGCAAAATAAAATGGAAAACAGAAGTACTGACCCACAGCTATGGCTGAAATACATTCAAAGAAAAAAAAGACTTTCGCAGCATATGAGAAACACTATAGTCTTTCATAGGTTCTGTCTATTTGAGGCACTGAGCAACATTTTAATCAGTGGTTAGAAATTTAGCATGTTGTTTCCATGATTTATCTGAAGTCCATGGCCGAAATAATAGGTCATCTATGTGAAAAGTGAATCTGATGGCCCTCAGGCTGTTCTACTTTGCAGTTGGGCATATTGTTTTCCCCTTATCTCCATGGAAACATCAGTATACACAAACATCTTTGTGCATGTAAACAACCAGCAACCGCAATGTAAATTTTATATAGGCGGATTCATGTGTTTACTTCGTAAAATGTTGCTAATGATCGGTTGGCCCCGTTTTACAAGACATGCACTGTACTGATCCCAAACTCCAGGCTAATCTCTGAGTCACCAGTGACACCCCATCGCGGTCAGGGTCGGAACGATGCGAACAAAGACTCCATCATCCAGTTATTTTACAGGGTTAATGAATTGCTCAATGAACAGTTCTGCTCTCTGTGGGAGCAAGGACAGGCGTTTAAAGCGAAGTTCTACTATCTACAATCGTCTTTTCAGCTCGGACACAATGAGATGGAAAACGCGACACAGTTTTACAACCCAATAAAATATGTACATGTAAGGGAAGTACTTTATTTTATAACTCAGTCTGAAACGCCAATCAAAACCATCTTAAAATGAAAAAGGAATATGCGGTAAGTGGCTTGTTGGATTGAAACGCCATTTTATTTTAATATATAAACATGGCCCTGACCCAGATGCCTAAACAAAAGATAGCATCACATAATGAAAAGACTGCAAAAGTGGTTCAAGGGCAGAATTATTTTGTGTAATGAATTTTCTGTGGGATTTTGCCAGCCTCTTCTTTATTATAATATAATCAGTGGATTCTTTGACTGAATTCTCAGATAATGTTTTTGAATGATAGATAGGATAACCAACATTTCTTGTCAGTATCCAAAGACCTTGGAATCGGCTTGTTATATATACACTCACCTAAAGGATTATTAGGAACACCTGTTCAATTTCTCATTAATGCAATTATCTAATCAACCAA
>JAAGVU020000049.1:3661658-3676414 GCA_011763525.2 Mormyrus iriodes
TCTGAAGGCGAAAGGGGGTCAAACACCGTATTAGTATGGTGTTCCTAATAATCCTTTAGGTGAGTGTATATATATGTATTGTGTGTGTGTGTGTATATATATACACACACACAAATGCATTCTTCAGGACGGATGTCTGTATCATTTTGACTTCATCTGATATTTTAACCATCAGTCCCTATGTCTGTGACTGTGTCCAGATTAAATACATGCGTAAATATATGAAGCAGGCTGTTTTGCCAGAAAAGTTCCTTTCCACTGGAAGCCATCTGTGATATCACCGTACTGACAATGCCTCCATATCTTACTTACCTGGAACACGCCAGGATGCTCTCAAACGGTCCTCATAGCCGTCTGCCTGTCTGCCTCTCAGCATTTACTACCGTTGCCTCGGTTTATCTCTGCAGGAGACACATTCAATTGCACTTTTCCATTATTTTTTGTATTTGTGTTTTTTGTGGCTCTCACCCTGCCACTCGCTTGCCTGGTTTCAGGGGGCCACCCTTGTAGGAGAAAGGTCACGCTGAAGAATCAGTACGCCATGCTGGGTGCCAGCTCTCACCAGGTCTCGTGTGACTCCTCTCTTTCCTACCAACAGAAAATAGTGCTTCAACTTTCCTGGATGATTTTACCAGTAGAGGCCCGTTTTGTTATCAAGTACAGACCCAGAAGTTGACAGATTTCTTAAGAGACCTTTCAAGTACAAATCTACACCTAGATGAACATTAGAATTACTTGGCGTCACTTTGGAGAGGGGGCATGGTGGTGCAGTGGTTAGCACTGTCACCTCACAGCTCTGGGACCAGCGTTTGAGTCTCCATCAGGGTTCTGTGTATGGAATTTTCATGTTCTCCCTGTGCTGTTGTGAGGTTCCCCCACCCCACAAATCCCAAAACATGCCCATAGGTATGCATGTGTGAGTGAATGGTGTGAGAATGTGCCTTATGATGGGTTGGCACCCCATCTTAGGTTGTTCCCTGCCTTGTGCCCATAGGCTCCAGACCCTTCACAACCCCAAATAGGACAGACAAGTGGTTTCAGAAAACACAAATGGATGATATTGCCTTTTCAACAGAGCCAAGATTTAGTATGGTTCATGGCACTTGTCACATGACCGCAGACTCTCCTTTTTAACTTCTGGGTCAGAAGTTTAGGTCCTGACATGAGGTCGTCAGAGAGACTACCTCAGAAAAAAGAAAAACTAAAATAAAAAAATGAGGATAGATTGAATTTTTTTTATTGTGCTATGAAACTCCACTCCATTTACATTTTCCTTTTATGTCCATGCAAAGTAGTTTATGCATGGGCTGAACATTCTTCATTCCGAAAGTGAATTAATATTTTCTGTCTTTGAGACAAAATTTGGTATTGCCTGGCCAGAGTGATAACTCCAGTAGCAGTAATCCTAAAACAGTCTAGACTTCAGGATGCCTTTGACGAATGGAATCTATAATGGAGCAGAAAAGTACATATTCTTAAATACATTATTTTCCTTAATATTATATCACATACTAACAATCGTATGATATAATACGTACCCCAGAACGATATATTAGGTAAGTGGTAATGGAAGATGGATGAATGGATGATATAATGGGTATATTGCAGTGCAGAATGGATGCATCAAGTGTGTCTTCCTCAGGTTGAAGTGTGTCTTCCTCAGGTTCAAGTGTGTCTTCCTCAGGTTCAAGTGTGTGTTCCTTGGGTGATTTTCCATCTGCTTGACTGATCACGTCTGCTTCAGTGCAGAATCCATGTCTTTTTTTCTGTGTATTACATGTCCAAGACCACAAAATCCATTTGGTGTTCAAAGGCTTCGAAGTAGCTTAACACTTTACTGCCTTAAGTAAACTGAATTTGATTTTATTTGTTAAGAGTGGGAATATGACAGGGTCTTTGGTTAATGGCTAAAAAGTCAGTGTTAAATATTTTCTGGTTGTGTCTAATGCATTTTTTGTATATATGCATAGGAAAAGAAATTATTAGTTATATACAAATGCATTTTGCGTATATAATGAAAATAGACTCCAAAAAACAAGGCACGCACACATAACTGAAATATTGTGTAAAAACGCTGTTTGTTCTCTTAGACTTTTTGTGCATAACAAACAATTGCAAAGATAGCGCTTTGGTCAATTTAATTTATTTATGTATACAGTAGATGCAGAACTTGGAATCAAGTTAAGCGCTTGGAGAACTTCCACCCACCTGGAAAATATCTAAGAAATTAAAAACACAGGACTGGCCAGGTCAACAGAAACTATATCTGACGAGAAAAATTCTTTGAAGCTCTGATCATCATGTGGAAGTGATTTTCTGACTTGTAGGTGCAGTTGACAACTGGCAAATCTCTCAAGGGTTACTTGGAGGGAAAATGTGCATATTAATATGTATGTTATATGCTTTTTACCTTTTCATTTTTTTGTTTATGTTTTCAGCATCGGTCCATCATGCACCCATCTGTTAGTCCATCCATCCAGTCATCCATTCTGGAGCTTAGGGAAGAAGCACAGAACGTAAGGCAGGGGGCGCTCTAGGTGGGAAGTCTGCTTATCGTGGCAATAACGTAGCATAGGGCAAAACAGGAGCGACGATTCACACAAAAAGAATGCTTTTGTTGTACCGCCGGAAAAGAGGAGGAAATCTAAGGAGAACATGCATGCTCCACATGCACCGAACCCGCAGAGCTCAAGACAGGGGGAATCAGTCCCACCTGCTCACTCACTTTGCTGTCATCTTTAACAAATTATGTTAGATTACACCTTTTTCATCAGGCAAAGAAATAAGCTGTCAGCTATTTTTGATACCACTTTCAGGCAATTACTTGATGACAGACCTGGTTCTTAAGCCATTCTATACAATCCAAAATTCTATAGGACTGTCCTCCAAATCAGACAAAACAGGACGCATTAATTTTCATCTATTCATCCATCTTACAACCTCTTATCCAGTAGAGGGCTGTGGGAGAGGCCTAAGTTCTATTCCAACAGAGGGCGGAAGGCATGGAACACTCCAGATAGAGTGAAAATATGTAAACGCTACATAGCTTGAGAGTCTTCACTTCAGTGACTTTCCTCTTAACATAACAACCAAAACATTACAGCATCACGTAGGGCAGAAAGGTTAACATTTTGCGAGTTTTGACATGTTACATTGTGTTTTTGCAGCCCTGACTGACATGACACTTAGTGCCTGCTGTTGACCTGGGCAACTGTGCATTATGGGTGACAGCTCACATCAGTGCATTTCTCATTAAGTCCATTTAAGTTTAAGCATGGCACTCTGTCACTTATGTGCAATGCAAGCCAAGTAAAACTGCACAAATAACATGCTTAAAAACACTCGCTGAAACTGGCTGTAGCCCAGACACTGAACCCAATGAAAACCTCAAAACTGAAATGACATTGTCAAGTATTTCACTGAACAAATGGCCTTTGCACTCTTATTAAGCCACACAATAGCTTGATAAGCTTTAGCAAAGAAGATTTTAACTGATCTGAGCCATGTTTAAACACAGTTTTTGGATGTTTTAAGAGAATATTTTAAGGTTAGAGTTTAAGATCTGATGAAATAGACCTCTTCAGCAGTTGAGAATAATCATATCATATCATATATCAGAAAAGCCCTTCGAATGTTGGATATTCATATAGTTCTTGCTGAAAGTTTCAGCACTTGGTCCCATGCTGAAGGGGGGATACATGTAACCTTGCGTGCTGGTTGTTGGACGGTGCTGATTGTGTCCTCTTGGGCAGGACACTGAACTTGAATCGATCCTGTGAATATCCAGCTGTATAAACACATGAATTTCTAGTGCTATGAATAAACACGTTTAAAAATGGCCCCTTGCAACCAAATTTGTAATTTGTAATTTGCAAACAACTAAAAGATCAGATGGCCCATTTCCTTTCATTATGTTCAAAGGCAAATCATTTGCCACTAACGTGTGGCCTGGAACAAAGCTTGCTGAAGGGCTGTGAGTCTTCTGATATAGCTTGGCTCTTTGGAGCCCTAGTGAATCATGCTGACTCATCAACAGGGGGGCTGCCCTCTGTTTCATGACAGTGGGCCCATGCCTGTGTAATAGCGCCCACGAAGTAGCACCTCTGCACAGATTATTTCTGCAGTAAACGGGGTGGCTGCGGGTGGGAAACACCGGGGGCAGGACACAAAGAGAGACATCAAACAGAGGTAGATAGCACAGGTCCAGTAAGTAAAAATCCAGACCACAATTTTGTTTCAACCAACCAGTTGCAAATTCTGTGACTGTGACACTTTATACTCAACTGGTTGGCTGAAACAAAATCTTGGTCTGGATTTGTACTCTCTGGACCTGTGCTATCCACCGCTGTTGTCAAAGCAACACAAAAATGCACACAGAAAGTATTCTGACTGTAGAAAGCAAATGTCAAACATGAAACAAAGTGAAATCGCAGACATTTCACACATATTAGGTCCCAAAATAGAGGACAAGAACGACCTGACGCAGCGACCTCTTGCAAAGTTATCTGCGGCCAGGCTATGGTCCTTTTCCGAAATTCAATTGGTGTTGGTGTCGACTTAGCAATGCTTTATGGTCCGTACTTGGCTCCGAATCCCGCTCCCCACCCCAGCTGGACGAAGAGGCCCGCTCATCCACAGTACCACAGCTTGTTGAGATTTTCCACTGGCACTGCATCTGGGACCATTAGTACATTAGCCGGCACTTTCATCCAGAGTGTCTGCCATAGCTTGCAGATTTACACTTTGCTTGTTTAGAGAGCTAGATATTTTTTACAAAGCAATCCAGGTTAAGTACCTTAAAGAAATACAACTTGCGGGGTGCTACAAGTAGTTATGTTCGTATGGGCAGCCAGTAATCATTTCAGCTTTAAAATGACTATATTACAGGCCCCTAATGCATTGGTGAATAGCGTATCACAGCACATATTATTGGTGCAGGTATTTTCAGTGGTTTTAAATTTATATTACAATATTTTGAGCTACAGAGGGTTTTTTTTTTACTCTTTTTATTAATCGTGTTTAAATTTAACTTAATTGAGCCTCTATGCTTTTGTTACCTAGTTTTTGGAACAATGGTCCATGGGGGTCATTATTATTATTAATGAAACAATCCAAGTCATTCAAACATTGTGCATGTCTTTAAACAAAACTGTTTTTGTTATGGTTCTGTTTACTGAATTTTTCTGTTTTTGTTGGCTTCTACAACTGATTGCTGTCACATGTGCAACATTTTAAAATGAGCCAAATTCTGGAAATCGTTATCCAACAAAGAAAAGTGAAACAAAGATGGATCTTAATGTCGTCTCCAGGGTGGTTAAGGAAGCAAATGTTTTCCCCACAGTTTAGGTCAACTGCAAACTGTGACCTAGACCAGCATGAGAGCAAAACTGACACTGTCCAACCCTGGGTGCCCACCGTTTTGTCAATAGTGAGAAAGAAAGCCAGAATGTTACATCCCCTATGATGACTGTTCCATTGTTTATGTGCGATGGTTAGAATAAACAGCAGCAGAGAACAGACAACATACCGGTGCGGGAAGTCTCAAGGCCGTTCTTACATATCGCCGTATCACATTCATTTAACCCGACCAAGCTATTGTACTTTATTGTTTTTAGATGTCCGTAAAACTTGCTTAGGGAGCTTGCAGCAAAGCAAACAAAACCATGTGACTGGGAGAGGAGGAAGGACTAAAGGAATGAGGAATGAAACACAAGGGATCATGTGACCTTAGACAGAAGGGCGTCTGAGAGAGAAACAGCAGCCAAGTCCTCTATGATCTGTAATAAGGTGAAGTGAAGGAATGGGCTCGTCCACTGACTTTGGCCCCTGGCAAAGTCCATGCTCCCTGCCCCTTACAATGTCATCGGCAGCAGAAAAATTGGTGAAAAGCACAACTCGGGGGCAGATGAGCTGAGGGACAGAAACCAGGCTCACATTTAAGGAACATGCTTTCGTGACACTCAGACTTGTCTTTATTAGAAAAGCCTGAAAATCGCACGACATATCTATCGGTCACCCGGGAATGTAGCCCTTTAACAGATGAGTCCAGGCCTTTGTGCTGGGATTAGGGTGCTTCCACAGCCCGGAGCAGCATTACTCCAGTTTATAAAGCTGTCATAGCTTGTTATGTATGGCCGAGGCTCACAAATCCCGCTCTGCCCTTTTCAGTGCTCATAGAAAATTATGAAAAGGCAAAAATGAGCAAAACTGCAGCGTTAGTCTGAATGAACTGCTGCTACATTAACAGTATTACAAACACACTATACAGCACCCAGAGAAAGATTTTCCACGTTGACCAGGCGCAGCACATATGATCACTGTCATTACGCGTCCCTCAAACTAATAATATCATTAAATAAACTGCTGTACTCCTTCATTCGACGCAAGCACTTGCGGTTAACCTTATAACAATGATAATACATACACTGAGAATGAAGTATAAAATAGGTTATAAAAGTCTTTGTAGTCAAATAAAGTTACACATTAAAATACAAGAGCGACAAAAGGTGATCATAAAAATAAAGCCGTAACCTGGAGCAACCGAAGGAAAAGCAGTAATTCTGTAGCTTAAAAACCACTACGCTAATCAAAGAAATAAACTCCAATTTTTTTTTACGTAATAAATTTTCGCTGAAGGTGACTACAAAGCAGAATGGCAAATTGACTGCTTTCTTGGATTAGCTGGATTTTGGCAGTGGTTTTGGTTTATTTCATCGCCGTCATTCTGCCACTGGATAAGGATTATCGTGCAACTCTTTGTCCTTGCCATATTTATGTGGTGGAAGATACAGCCGTCGTGACTGTGGGGAAGATGTGACTGTCAATAACCGCTGATTGAGGGTCGAGTTTGAAATGCGATGGCGGGAGGTCAGCATGCTAAGCAGGAGACAGTACTGCACAAAGCCAGAATGATTTTTTAAATCAATTTGCAACTTTGCTGGAAGTCCAGCGAATAACAGAAAGTGTGGGGCTGCCATATGTTTCATTCCATTAACAGTACAGAGGATTCTGCCAATTTGATTTAAAACAGCATCCAGACCCAGACAGCTAAGCCTCTGTAATTAATTCGGAGATTAATAAGAAAAAAAGAGATTTTCAAGTTGGGCTTTGTGTGATTCTATTTAAATTGTTTAAATCCTAATTAATTTATATAATTTTGTTTTACATGGCAAGGATAGAGTTCTGTGTGTTTTACCTAATTTATTGCGTAGTAGTGGCATAAGTACAGAACAAAACTTTGGAAATTCTCCCATTATTCTTATTAATTAATTAATTTTTCTTGCAAGGAGGTCAGAAATGTCGTTCGCTGAAATTTCCATATTGATCTTCTAATCTTGTATCCTTGTCAGGACTGTGGTGTTTGAATTACGTCCCATTTATATAATGATCCCTGGTATTTTAGTCTTGCCAAACCTTGCCTGCATTTTATTATGCATGGCTGTTTTGTTTGGACTTACAGTTGCACACAATAGCATTGGTAACATCACTGGTCAAATGAAGGTATATGAATACATATACATAGAATGAACACAACAGGGCACTTATTAATTTAAACAGTTTGTGATGATATGTCTAGATTTAGGGTCATTTTCTTTTAAATTCACCCCCTTAAAAGTGAACACTGTATACAGAGCTAGTAGCATGTAAATGTTTTGTTGTATACATACACCTATTGCCCTGTAGTGCATATAGGCCTTTCATCTGTAAACCTTTGATTTACCCCTTCAGCCACACTCTTTTGCTGAGTCCAACAGCACAGAGCTCACAGCTGACACGTTAAATTATAAAAAACTAAGAGTGGATCTGCCCTGAAGCTGTTTGAGCTCTGGCGGCTCCTAACACCCAGCAGAGGTGTGTGGGGAGTGGGGTGGCTGGCTTTTATCTCGGCCGGGCAGAGCATGTCCTGAGTCAGCAACCTGAATCACCGAAACAGTCCTAAGTTGGCCAAAGATATAAACATACAACCTATCAAACAAACACTTTTATTGATTTGTGGGAAGTAAAAGATTAAAGATTAGTAGAAGTACTTACAAAGGAAAACGGGGACAATATCATTATTATTCAATTTCCCACAAGTGACTAAACAATCAAGAACAATTTTGGGCCATCATTAAAGTTAATCATGCAGCCTTTGTCCGTGTCAACATTCGTCTACAGGAAACCAAACTTAATGACAATCTACTCTACTGATACTGATAGTAAGAACCTTTTTCAAAAAAAGACTGGATTTCACTGGATGTTTCTTTTGTGGGGAATGTATCGTATGGATGCATTCTGAGAGAACATTGACTCATTTGGTGTGATAATTAATCAAACATGCCACCTTCAAGTGTGAAAAACATATCATCCTCCCTAGTTAACTCAGCCCAAATAAAAAGGGCTAATTAGGTTTCACTGTCTGAATGCTATGGTAATGGTTTTATGTGGACTGGCGCTTGCTGTCAGAGTACAGTTGTCAGCACACAGGTACTAATGGCACATCATGCCATAATAAAAATAAATCCCTGAACAGCTCTGGGGAAAAAAATATATATATGCCTGTCAGCCTGCAAAGCGTTACGCAGCCTATTTCCTGAGCTCTAAGGCTTCTCTGAGCCACACTCAGAACCATTATGTCCAAATAAAAGATTCTCCAAGAGTAGGATGTAAAACTGTACAAAAAAATCACGAAAAACTCCAGAACAATATGTAAGGATGCGCAGGCCTCGCTTACCTTGGCTGAAGCCAGCGTTCAGGATGCCACCATCAGGCTGAAAGCAGCCAGAAACAGGATATATGGCAAAACAGCAGCAGGGAATCCGGCTGTCACTGAGAACGTAAATGATCGTCTTCTTTCGTCTCAGAACCGGCCCTCTAGAAAGGAAATATGGGTCGGCTATGTGAACTTACCATGTGACATTTCCTGCAATCTTTATTTTGGATTTTTACATAAATTGGCCTTAGAAGGGAAATTAAAAAGAATTTCTGTTAAAGGAAGTTGCTGTACTTGGCGTACAGGGCAAACAAGCAGGCTCCGGGTTCCGGGTTACCGTCAAAATGGGAGGACTGTAAACGGATCTATGGGCACTGGGGATGACTGGGAGGTGAAATGAATCCATGCAAACCATTATTGCTTGAAATCTGCCAAAAAATCTGAGTCTCCCTCTCGACTGTCACAGATGAATTCTGCTCTGCGCTACAGAATCCTACAGGAGAGAGCCGGACCATCTGGCCATAATGCTGATGCATATCGGGCAATGAGTCAAGACCATATTGTGAAGCATTATAGTAAGACTACATGAAAACGATGGCTGAACAAGATAAGCGCTCATTCCGAGTGGGGCCCAGGGCATCTACATCTAAATATGACATTGTGGAAGAACCTGAAATGAACAGTTGGTGCTGTTAAACCAACAAATGTCGCAAGGTTCTGCATGGTGGAGTTTCTCCACAGCCTTGAGAGAGAACGATCGATAACTACAGAAAGATGCAGGGTGTAGTCACTGCTGCTGGGAATCCAGGGATATTGAGGGTAACTGGGCACTTTTCCACACAACTGCATGTACATGGGGTTAAAAAAAATGGAAACACCATATAAAAGAGGACTTTAAGCTGCAAAGGTGAGTCATACTAGGCTGACTGCCAGCTAGCAGCATGTGTCAGCTATAACAGCAGCCTGACGATCGGCACTCTGATATGTGGATAACTGATTGTGAGTCAAAGCTCACCGACAGACAGCCCAACCAACACTTTATAGGCTGGCTGCAAAACGCCACAAAAGTGCAGCCTCAAAAATGACCACAGGACTGAATCAGCCCCTCTGAGACCCAGTCTCAACAGAAACTGCATGCAAGCTTCACACTGTAGCAATTTATGTTATGGCTGCCATTCGGAAACTACTAGCATCCGAGGCCAACACATAAGGACGCCTGTCCGGGTGTGAGGTGCACACAGCCTGGATCATTGACACGGGAAACACAATTAGTCATCTTTGCATTTTCTCCTGCATCAGAATGGGTTCACACTCACATCATTCCAGGCTGGACTTCTGGACGATTGATTCCCCTGAATTGAGTGAAAGGTTGTTTACTCATTATGCTTCTCTATGAATACAATATGTCACAAAGTGTCCCATCTTTAGGCAACCGACTATTTTCTATTATAAAATCCTAGGGCAACTCTAACTCAGCACCTTTTGTTTGAATGTATTAAAGGCCAGTGAGTAGCCTAATAGTCCCCTTACATCTTTTTTTTTTGAATCGCTTGGATATTCATAATCTCAATTATACCCAAAGGTATCTCGGCAATCGTTATGGGGAACATAAATAAAACTGTGGTGCTCTTATTGAGTTTAGCAGGTGGCGTCTTCATACGAGTCAGCTGTATGTCGGGCCGAGAGCTGGAGAGCCGTTGTGGATGGCTTTTTATCGCAGTGTGCAAGAGACAGATCTGTTTGCTGCTTGAAAAAGAGCAGATGGTGGAACAGGCCGTGTGTCAGTTTATAATTATTACCAGCTAGGCCGCAGGCAACATCCATGTGCCTTCATCTTGGGAAAACACAGGACCTCAACTCAAAGGTTAAGTCAGGTCACTCAAGAGTTTTTTGGTACAGGATTTATTATAAATAAATTGATTTATTTGTTTGTTTGCACGATAATCCTTATCCAGATCTATCTATCTATCTATCTATCTATCTATCTATCTATCTATCTATCTATCTATCTGTCTATATTTAACCGATATTTTTGCATACAATTTCATTTTAACTTATTAATTGCTTTTGCATAGTCATTGCTAATATTCCCAGTCCGGTTCTTAAATGATATAAATGCCATATGATTTGGAAGAGAGCAATAAGACTCCCATTATGAGCCAATCACTTGAAAGCTCTTAGAGTCGCTAAATAGATCTGAAAACGGAAAAGGGGGACTATCCCACAAATCTGGCGGCCTGGGCACTCAAATCAAGTCACAAGTGTATGCAGCTGATATAAGATGGAGAGAGTCACATTTTAAGCGCTCAGCCCTGGCATGATTTATTAAGTGGGAAAGTGGGTGTAAGCACTGAGGTCAGCTGTCTCCTTTTAGCTTTTAATTACATCCTAACATCCTCAGTTACACTCCTGCTCCACATCAGGGATGTGTACTCTTCACTAAAACAAATACTAAGGTTCTTTGCCTACACCAAGATATATAAGAGTACCAAACAAAGAACTAGTTCATGAGTCTGTAATGGAATTCAAAAAAATAAAATATTTATCTTCACAGTGATTCCAGTGAAAATATTGCATATAGGCCTATTTAGAGAGAATGCATTGAATAGATTTTTTCTTTTTGCCTGATGGGACGCAGTGTGTTCTCTGCATTAAAAGATGCAAACGTAATATTTTGTCTGCCTTTAGGGTCCCAACAAACCCCTTATGGAAAGGTGCAAGGTGCCAGCGCAGAACTTGTGCAGTGCTGGTTTTGCCTGTTATTTGCAATATTGACTGAGTTGACTGGGGGGGCAGTGCCCACCTCTTCCCCCCAAACTCCGCCCATAAAAGAAGAGCTTGAAATAAAGCATAGAATAGAACACCAAAAAATATTTTTCTGTAAATAATGAGAATTAAATAACAAATATCAAACAACAAATGATGCATTTCATGTTACCCGCTAAAAGAAAACAAAACCAATTCATCCATAATTCATCCACTTAACCACTTGTTTGTCGACAAATCTACATATTGTCATAAACAAAAACAGATACCAAATAATAAGTGGTCTTAAACAAGAAAGAAACTCTCCCGACTACAGATCTAAAATTTAATCTATACGGATGGCAGCTGTTTAAGGGGCTTAAACTTGTCCTTATGGTTATCACAAACCTTGCGTTTATAAATTTTTAATTCTGGTTCCGGTGAAGAAGAGAGTTCTGGGATAAAGAAGAGTCACATTTCAGCCGTACTGCTATTGACCGCCACTCTGACTCAGTAAGTGCCATCAGTGGCATATCCTCGTAGTGCGAGTCATGGCTGCCATCATATGCAATTACACCAGAAAGGCTCTGTGAACATCAGGGGAGTTTAATGGGGCAACACGATGGGCAGCTTTGTCAGTGCAGAAATTCAGTGCTGGTGACTAATGCAAATGAAACCGATCATAGAATCAAAAGTTGCACATCAACACTTTACCCCGTCGCTAATTGACAAGAAACACAGGTCTGACTGGAGAGTGGAGACCTTATTTGATTACTTTATAAATTACCTCAAAGCTTATAAAATACAGTTGGCCTGTTGCCCATCTCTGATACACACCTTCTTACAAGTTGCATTTTCTTTTTCTCAGGGAGAGAGAATCCGGTTCCTTATATTGCAATTTCCTGAGAATGCTACATGTGGCTTCACGTGGCTTCAATAAAATTCACTGTGCAAGTTTCGGACCTGATTAAAATGATACATTTTAGTTCCCCTAATTACTGCGCATCATAATTACCCAATTTATCATTTAAGGCCTGATCTCCACCTTGTAATCATAGTGACTGTCTTTTTGAGCGTTTGCCTGATAAGCTTAATAAACAACTTCTTAATATTTAGTCACTGTTATAAAATAAAATACTGACACATTAAATGTGTATAAATGAAGACATTAACAACTAAAAGCAGAATAATGAACCAAAAACAATACCCCACTGCTAGATGCCCCATAACCTAATCTTGCGTAGGCAAAATAAACCAACCCCGGTGTCTGACATCTTTATTAAAAGAAATTTGTCTTACCAACTGTGATGTACTGCAGTTTTATATATCAGCAAATGGGATGGAAACCACTGAGCAAACAAATATAAATGTTTTTCTATTCTGAAAACAGTAAGCGGGTATAGCCGACGTGATGAGAGGATGGTCAGAGGAGAGAACTGTGACTTTCGGTTATTTGGACAGGAATGTGTCAGGAACTGTCACGTTGACATTATTGTCTCTGAAGCTTCCGTTTAGGACCTTGGTCATTATTGCTGATCCAGACACACTCACAGCAATGCAATTTTCTGTCAGGCACCAGATGAAAGGAAACACTAACTGGCAGTCAATGTGTTATTTGTTCAATTACAGTAGCTACCAGGAAGATCTATACGATGTCTGCCTGCATTGTTGAAAATAAAAAAAAAGCTCTTGAATATTTAAAGTTTAACAAACTTAGTCAGAAGTACTAACGTTCCAAGGCAAATAACATTTACTTGTAAAATCTGCAACATATCTGAATTTGATCGAAAACATCTAACCATGGCTGTCATAGATTTTTAAGATTTATTAGCAGGCCATTCATGCTTTTAAGAAATCAAAAAAATATATGCTATACACTCAATAGGCAAACCATGAAGCTGAAAAAGATTTTATTCTGCTGAATTTGTCAAATTTCAAGTCATAGCATACAAGAAACAAGCTTCCATTTTTATACAGGCCTATTTTTTTTCTTTTTTGTGTGTGCATTGGTGTTAAAAAGGCAATATATAAGACCCGCTTCGCTTGAAATCACTTTTAGCACAATGCCGAAGAGGTCAGCCATTAACCCTAAAATGACTAAGGGCTTTTGCTCACCTGGAGGTTGCATTTTCTACTTAAAATAAGAATGACAATTTGTCTGATCCGGCTAGCCAGCTAAACACGCCACTCGTGAACCTCGAGTGCAAGTAACGAATGCATCTTACAGCTAATCACTGCATAGCGGAAGCAGGAGAGATTCCAGAACATCAGAAAGAGATGCAGATTTCCACCTCTTGGCTTAGGGCTCTCAGGCTCCACCCCCTCTGACTTCATGATGGAACCTCAGCCAATTGCCACTTGAGGATGAGAGGAAGCACGCACATGAGGCCCATTCATGGAACAGAACAGCTTGTGAGAGGTACTGCTAACGATTCTTTTGGAGCTGAATATATGCCTCTACAAATACGTTCTAAAAATAAATTTTCATCAACACACTGCAGAGGACCAGCTGCATAGACCTTAACATATTTCCCAAAACCCAAAAACAAAAATTTTAGGCAAAGAAGATCACTTGCCCCACTAGTGTTTCTGAATGAAGCGAAAAAAGAATAGTCTATTTTTACTATGCTGTTTTTTTTTTTCTTCCCATTTTTGAATAATGCATTTAAAATGAATTAGGCACCTGAATAATATAAAACGCCCTTGTGTTGCATCCATGTATGAGGGGAAAATAAAATATAAAGGACAAAAAACTTATACCCATTGAATGCAAATTGCAGACATCTGTGGCTGCGGGGGATAAGGAGAGCAGACCAAGGACATTGTTAAAGACGCGGGCTTGTGCAGTGAGCTGTATGCGGTGGGGGGCTGAGGCTTATTAGCGTCTGTCCCTGCCCAGGTCTCCTGCTCTGCTCATTCTCTTCCATCTCAGCTCGTTCTTGAAGCTAAACGCTTCAGACTCTCAGTAGACCTATCGTGGGTGAAGGGGCTCCTCAGTTTTCAGTGTTCTCCATGGCAACACCCCTTCCCACCCAAAGTAACCTGGTACACGTCTCCTGTTATCAGCGGTTTAGAACTTTCAGCCGATCTGTAATAAATCTACAAGGAAGCTATACAACATGCTATCAACTAAAATTTTCCCTGTTCCATGCAGCATTTTGTATAAATGGTGTAATAATGGATTACCACACATGATACTGCATTGTAAATGCCATGGTGTTTTTCGTATATATATATAATGAAATCAATTATTCATAATTCAATCAAATTTATATATACATATATATACATACACACACACACACACACATATATATAT
>JAAGVU020000049.1:3676461-3690151 GCA_011763525.2 Mormyrus iriodes
TATATAATGAAATCAATTATTTATAAATCAATCAAATTTATATATACATATATATACACACACACACACACACACACATATATATATATATATATATATATATATATATATATATAAATTCAGTTGAATCAAATAACGTAACACAAAGGAAGTTGTTGTATCAATGGAGAACTATTATATATAATAAAATTATATATTAAATATTTATTTTAAACACTAAAAATTGTAAATCTCCCATCATGCACCTGCATTTAGACAAACATCTTCTGACAAACAGGTGCAGCAAGTCATTTACACCCAAAATAATGAATTATTAAAATATGAATTCAGTGAAAAGCCATGGAACTCATATTCTTGTAAAGGTAAACCGTGAGTGATAAACAATTGGTACAGTTTAGGGCCCTCACATTCCTTATAAATTCATTACAAAGATCACAAAAAAACTATATTTAATGATAACATCAATCAATTATGTGTTTCTTCAGGTGAAGAGTAATTCAAACTTTATTATATTACAAGAATAATATTTTTATTATGTTCCTGTTTTTGATTCATTTCATACTTTTTATCAGTTTCCAATTACCACAGTCCACTAAGAAATAACACGTTTTTTATGTTGCATACCATACTTTGCTTACATGTTTTCAATGATTTACTTCAATTTCTATAAATAGTAATAAAAAGTGTGGTTATGTAACCAGAGCAACCGTCCACAGTGAAAAATCAACGTTACAAAATACTGCAAGTATCGCTAGCATAACGCACAAGTCGAATGTACAGTCCAATGAATGTATCATAAATAATGTATATATCATAAAATGTAAAACTCATGGCATCTCTGGAATCCTAACCAACAACTTTTCCTGTATCAAATATTTAATAACTGTCTATGAAGAACTGTTTAAGCAGTAAACTCTGCCTTATACAGTTAATCATTATTATTGATTTATTTTATAATTTAGGTAAGGTAATATTCTTTATACCAGGGTGTGTAAAAGAACCATAAAGGTCCATTGGGTATGCAGAGTTTCGCTCCTAATTAGATTAGTAATTAGAGGACTGATTGGCTTAAGAGTCCTCACACCTGGGTTTGAACAGCTGACCTAAAGGTTATCCAAAAAACCTGCATACACACCGGCCCTTTGCGGATACGATTGCTCACCCCTGCTCTGTGGCATATGAAGATCTGTGAAAGAGCAGAATGATCAGGGGCAGGCTAAACCGTGCCACTGAGCCTGAACAGGTATACCCAATTAGGCTACGAAAGTCATGTTACTTAAAAGATGCACTTTTTTGATTTTCTGTGATTTTGATCTGATTGAAGAACCCAATGGACGACTCTGCAAACTTAAACATCTTCAGCAGTCTGGAAACATAGTTTTGAAAACAGTGGTTCTTTTAGGTACCCTGTACGTGCTTGTGGTCAGAGCATTCCAGACTGTCAGCAGAAGGCAGGTAGTCAAATAAAGTGATGAGATCCGAGTGGTTTGCCTTTAATGTCCTGAAAGCAAATCGATTTGGTAAAATATGTATGTATTGGGGTTGGCACACTGTCCAGGGTTATTTCCTGCCTTGCGCCGATAGCTTCTAAGCTCCAGTCACAGGACAAGCGGGTGTAGAAAATGGATTGCTGTATGTATGTATGGACACCAATGGATACACCTAGTAGTAATTTAATAATTATGCTTGGTGATATGATTGTCATTACTTATGTATGAAAGAATGAACAACAGAAACATTTTGTAGGGAGCCAGACCAGACGAATGAATGAAAGAATTGATAAACAAATAAATAATCACAAAAATCACTTGTGATGATAACTTGCCAAAGTATTTTGTTTTTAATAACTGAAAAAGACAAAAAGACAATGTTGTCCAATGTTTTCTGTAGAAATTCCTTTTGATAAATGGAAAAAAATCGAAAGCAAATAAATTAATATATAATGCGGTGCACAGTCTTTGGCCTTGTCAGTGAATTTCTTTTCATAAGTTAAGCAGAGATATATTTTGGAAAGCCCAGTCAGTTAGCAGTGGGAAATCAGGCCTTTTACGTTTTGAAACTTGGCCTTGTTATTTCATTTAAACTACAAAGAACGTTCCATACACTGGAGTCAAAGTCTAAGCTTTAATTTCAATATTCAGGAGAAATTAGAGGGACCCTTGCTGTTTGGTGCTTTTGATGTAACTAACAGCGCTTCCAAAAAGAAAAAAAATGGCTTCACCCAACAGATCAAAAACTCATCAGAAACTAAAATAAAACATGTTTTAGCTTTTAAGTTTAATGCATTTGCGATATATTATTTAATTACAACTTGCACATTAGAAAAACATTTAGTGAGTAAGTTTCAGGTTGATAAGGAATCCAGCGTTCTCCTGGACAGATTACCTTGACAAGTTTTTATAGAAGAGACTTCCTAGTTTGTTACGGTAATGACAAGGCTACAACAGCTCCTTACTTAGCCCGGAATTACTATGACATCATGGCATTAATGCATAGTGCTCTCGATAAATTTGTACTGCACAACCTGAACCACAAAACCTAAAAATGGCAACGCAGGGCGATGAACGATACTGCATATCCGACCAGCAGAGTCCCTGTGCACATCTGTCACCCAATTAGCAGGCATCCTACTTAAGGGGTTATGTAAGGTCAAGTAGATAGGGAGTCAGGAGCGTAAGCTAGCTGGAGAAAGTGTGGTATCGCTTTCTATCAGATACTGTCCTGAATATTTGACCACTGAAAAATAAAGTACACGCAAAAGCACACAGAAACACACACACATTCACACAGATTAGGTATATATATCTTTATGGGGACTCTTCAATAATTTCTATGGGCATAACTCTAATCCCAACTACTATAAAAACATCAACCCCTACCCAGGCCAACCTTAACCATCAGTAACTAAATAAAATACATGATTTTTGGCATTTTTAGCATTTTGATTGCATTCACAGATCTTTATAAAATTGTTTCCTGCTGTGGGGACCAAAATTATGGTCCCCACAACGTCAAAATAACAAGTTTTTATCACATTGTGTGTATAATATATATCCATGCCCAGACATACACACACTCATTTACAACATCATAATAAGTAGTTACATTGCAGAAATACACATAAAACACATGTAAACCACAGCTGTTTCAAGGGTATGCATGTGATTTTGAATTGTTGTGTGCTGTATTGAGTAGAAAGAGTCAGAAAGAAAACATTATTTGCTCTTAAATGGGCTGATGTTGCACTTCATAAAAGTGCATAACTCACTCAAAAGCCCTTACAATCTAACAGTTACTCTCCCCAGGCCAAAGTGCTTTTCTCTTCTGGACCATATGGACAGGAAAAAGCACTTTGCGAGTATCTTTGTAGTAACTTTCTGGTTCATATCCTTCACCACAGGCTAGTCGCTGGCAGAGAAGCCCATTAAAACTTGCTGTTCATCTGTCTCAAGTATGATTAAGTAAGTAGTTTCTTCGATCTCCAGCTCAGTGTGCTTCTTTACCATTTAATGTGCCATTTTGTATTGCCCCCTGGAATGTCTCACAGTTGGAAACGACCAGGTGGACTTCATTACATGACTGAAGTGGCATACTGGCCATTTGACAGGAATGGGGTTTAAGGAAAAGGTTAACTGCGTATTTCTGGTTAAGCTCAAGAACTTTGCTTCGGCTTAATGTGTGGAGGTTTACCCTACGCTAGCTCTGAACCTGATAGCCTAAAGTTTTTAATGCATTAATTGTGCGATTACCTGTCTTATATTATTGCTACTGTTTGCCAAGTATTGAAACTATTACTTACATAAGTTTTAACGTACATGCTGACTACCGTGCAGTTACATGCTCATTTTGCTGTGCACAGTCATTACATGAATCATTTTGCTGTCACAACAAATTAACTTGTAGTTTTGATTTGTTGCTTTCGAAGAGGATTCAGTTTTTGTACTGTTAAAATTTGATGGATGTATACATGTATATCAGACATTTAGTTCTCTCTGTCAACCTCTTCATAAATTAATTTGATTGTTCATTCATTCATTCATTCATTCATTGTTTTTGTTTAATTTAGATTTAATTGATTTATCAGTTAGCTAAAACAAAATCAAACTAGTGTGACGATGAGGCATAATGAATGTCCATGAGGTAGCATTCAGGACACAGGGATCTTTATTATAAACGAAAACAAAAAGACAAGGGACTACGAGGGGTCTAAGCAAAAGCACGACTTCAGTGAAAATTAGGAAACAGAGAGCAGACCTTGAACAGCATTTACAGTGAGAGGCATCCAACACGGAATAGTGGCAAGCGCATTCAAACACATACAAGAGCCAACACAAAGGAACAGAGAACAGGCAGGTATTTGTATTTGTATAATGGGATCTAAACAAGGGACAGGTGTGGGTCATTAACACTTACCAAAGACCTAAGAACTATGACACTAGGTTATCCAAGGAACACAGGACATGCATATAAACTAGACACAGGACTAAATACTCAACCAAAGCACAGACAGGGTACACCAAGCACAGAGACATTAAGGGTAAGGACCTAACCAAAGTGCAGAATCATAGCGAACATAATATAGGCATAAGGTTACACAAAACAGAGTCCTGGGGCATGAACAACCAATCATTTTAATGTTGTTGAGGCTGGACTCTGGCCAGCCATAAACCCCTGATCTAGGTTCAATGACCATCAACCACATGCTCAGCTCGTTTACCTATGTGACAGCCCCAAGATCTGGGGCAACTAAGGGGAATTTGAATGGAGGATAAATCTAAGTGAACACAAGGAACAGAACGGGATGTCCAGTGACACCTGCTGGCCAAACAGGGAATTTGGGGAGATGGACTGAATGGGATGAGACAGGGACCGATCCTGACACTGCTGCCTTTGCCATTATATATAATATATGTCATTTTTAAATTAATTATTAATTATTCCTACATTGATGCATAGTATAAGAAGGGAACATAAAGCGATCTGAAATAGCTGTAATTTGCAGTTGCTGCCATGCTATTATCTGGTTGACATGTAGTAATTAAAGGACTCTTATCTCAACCCAAATAAAATCATTAAAAACCCTATTGCATCCATTTGAAGCCTACTGTTATTATCTGGATGTAATAACCAATAAAGTAATATTACTAAATGTGTTCCTGGATTGATGGAAAAACCTCATTCTGCATAAATGGGTAATTTTTGTATTTGTAAGGAATTATCAGCATGATTTATGAATATACATCCATGCCATTTGGAATATGACCTGAAATCCCTGGTTAAACTTTGTGCACCTTTTGTCTGCTTAGCGTTTGTAGTAAAAGTTCCCCAGATTTATTTAAACAGAACCTAAGGAATATAACATTGCAAATGTATTAAATATATGGGAGCACCCTCTTAGGACCCATAGCTATAATTCCTGAGGTTGCATTATTTTCTTATTTTTTTTGTGAGCTAAAGAGCTTCTGGGCAGCTATTTCTCAATTTGGACACTTTGTTTCATTCTTCCACTTGTGATTATGATTCAATTTCATCGTTGAACACTCCACTTTTTTGGTTTGTGCCTGGGTACCTTTAGCAGTCTTTTTCCCAGCAAATTCATTGTCCTCAGAATGCTCCCTGCCTGCTTTCAGAGACGGCACCATGTTATTGAACGTTTACAATAGCTGTCCTTCAAAATTTCAATGTCAAACCAAGGTCATGATATGCGATACATGTGTGATACGGCTGGCACTTATAATTGATAGCAATGGTATATTAATCTATAACTCAGATTTTAATGCAATTTAAACATTCCTCAGGAGATTTTACCTTGAATGAGAAGCGCATCAATTGTGATAGAACCCATTTTCTCAAAAGATAAATACATGTTGCTTCTACTCTAAATAAAGATGTTTTTTCACAAACAGCAAGTTTTGAAAAAGTAAAGAATGAAAATGTCCATCCATCCATCCATCCATCCATCCATCCATCAATCTTTTTGTACCCGCGAGTCCTATGTATTAATCTAAAAAGTTGGATGCTTAACTCCAGTCTCTAAGGCTGATACCAGTGAGCAGGTTACAACAACTTTACTGGTGACCAGTACAGACTAAATTGAAGGAGACACCAATGTAGCATGACAACCAGCTTTCAAAAGACCATTGTCTGTTTGCGTATTGCACGGTTCATAGCAGTGAACCATGTAGGATCCATCCAAACTGCTTCAGAACAATCTACAACTTAGATAAAGCATGCGGTTTTCTGCCTGAGGTACACAGAGTCCTTTCTGGAAATCTGCAGCCAGAGCAATGCTACGTATTTCCTGAAATCATCACTATCTGGAGATGGGGAGAGCTGATAATGAATGATAACAGAACCTGTAAGAAGATTAATGTGTGATTTTCCTTACTGCTGGAAGCCAGTGATTCTATATTTATAGAGATTGAGGTTTAAGCTGGAATTAAGTACGTCTACATCAGAATTTGCAGTTTTCTTCATTAACATTTTTGTAATACAAAGAAACAATTGTTTGGTTTCCTGAACTATACCATCAAACGTCAGTGGACAAAGATACCCAAAATCTTTTCTAAGGGGGGATAATATATAAAATAAGTCAGTTAAATATAAAATGGTCATTTTGTTTGCTAGACATTTTTGTCTGGATATATAGCATTTATTTTTGAAAATATACTTTTGTAGGATAATTATCAAGACTCATTTTCACATAACTTGCCTATTCTATTAAATACTAAAAATTCCACCAGTTTCAGTGCAGCTATCAGAAAATAGTCACCCGAAACTTCACTGGCGTCAAACGTCGATGTAGCATCGCTTGTAAGCATGCAGATAAACTCCAATAGCACAATGCATCCCTTGACATTTGCAACTGGTAATGCACACAAATGGGCTCTTACAGCCAATGTAAATCCCGGGCCAAAAGCAGCTCATTAGTATGCACTGCCGCACTCCACGCAGCGGCGAATGAACCGTACCTTTGGAGTCACATCCTGCTCTGGGCTCGGACGGCAGCAATGTGGAGGACGGAAATTTCAATTCAGCATCCGACATTAAAGGCTGTGGATGGGCTGGGGGGGTGGGTGTCTGCCTGATTGAGTCTCGTCATATGAACAATACAAGATACAGTCATTTTCAAGCAGAAACGTAGTAAATTTATCAGCAAGCTCATACATAAATGATTAAAAAGTGTCCAACTGTGACACTTAAAGATTAGAGGGGGCTGTTTTCTTAATATGTTGTCTTACCTACTATGTGAGTAAGGTCACTTGCAGCAAAGGGCCACTATCGCCAGTGATATACTCCTTGTGTGGCACAGGCTCATTTGACAGGTCTGCATGGCACCTCATGAGTGTCATTGGCAGAATCAGGCACTGTCACATCTGGGTCGATCTTTCACAATCTCACAGGACCGGCTGTCGACATCAATTTATCCCCTCTGTTCCCCATGACTGCTTCAAACACAATGGAGCATTTTGCCATCCATTTGTAGGTATCAGAGTTTACAGCACTTACAGTGCTGAGAAAAATTCTTAGGCAGTCAAATAACATGATGTTTGAATAATCTTCATGTTCACCATTTCAAAACCTCTCCTAAACTCACCGCAGTATTGGCAGCAACCATCGAATACACACATGAATTTTTTTATTTGACCACTAACACACCTCGTATGACTAATCAGTGCATTATTAACTTTTTTAAAACTAATTTAATTAATTCTTCTAGCCTTCCAGCTAACTTTTTGGAGAATAGAGAAATTCTTGGCAATTTTTATGGTGTTACCCTGTTCTAATGTTAAATTGAAGTTTATTTTATCTGAAAAAATGTACTTACTACCCAGGTTAATGGCTTTAAACATTTTCTTTGCAAAAGACTTCTACACAGTACAATATAAACGGCACTGATGTAATTGTAAATCAGACCTATCCATCCATCCATGCATCTATCAAATGCCCATCCAGTCCAATGCAGGACACTGGGATATTTAAGTAACATTTAAGTAAATTTAGTCCAAATTTTGAGTAAATGATGTTCTTTTGGACTTCTCTCACCTCACAAATGCACAACCGGAACCCAAGCTGGGCAGGACAGGGGGATCGATGACCAGAAGAGCCGAGTGAAACGGATGGTCTGGCTACAACCTCATCACCATGACCACAAGAGCCAGCTTCAGCACCGCGAGCAGCACCCCGCTCTGCCCTGTCCTGCCCTGCCTTGCCCGCCTCTGACCCCGAGGCACTGCACATCTGTTTCCTCTCATTTTCTCATCAACCCTGGGACCTCATGAGAGACCAGCGCAGGTTGTGTCAATCCCGGGGTGTACCTCCGTGCATCCGGCCTTTTCTCTTCTGCTCTTTGTTAAATATAAAAGCATCCTTTGTCCTCGGCCATGAAAAGGTAGGGGACCAAAGACCTCAACCTGTTTTATGTCGGCACAGTTCTGGAACATTTTTGGTGTCACCTCCATAGCGCTGTGATGTCATGAGTGGTCACAGTATGTGCCAGTACAAACCATTCTTTTGCTTTTTCGTGTATGTCCTTATATGTATAAGTCGTAGGCACTCAAAAAACGTGTAAATGATCCTTATGTAGGTGTAAAACTATGATATTACATCTGTAACAGTGTGTCAACTTCATCATTTCAAAAACTTTCCTAAAATCACCCAAGTATTTTCAGCAGCCAACCAATGTACAAGTGTATTTGATGTTTCAATTACCAGCATAACTAGCTTGGCTAATCAATAACTCATAATAATATTTAACTAATTAAAGTAATTAATTAAGTGATCTGGTTGTGAAATGTAACGGACACATGGAATGGCGGAGGTGACCCTGAGGAGATGTTTGGGAACTGAAGATATCAGAAGAAATTCTTGTTTGGTTTTTAATTTTTGTTTTACTGTTTATTTGTTGTTCACAAGTGAGGGAAGAAGGGAGTGGGAGATCGACAGGCGGATCAGTGCAGCGCTGGCAGTAATGCGAAGGCTGTACTGTTCTGTTATAGTGAAGAGGGAGCTGAGCCAGAAGGAAAAATTCTCAATTTACAGGTCAATCTATGTTCCTACCCTTACCTATGGTCATGAGCTTTGAGTAGTGACCAAAAGAATGAGATCACGGATACAAGCGGCAGAAATGAGTTTCCTAAGCAGGGTGGCTGGGCTCAGCCTTAGAGACAGGGTGAGGAGCTCGGACATCTGAGAGGAGCTCAAAGTAGAGCCGCTGTTCCTCCACATCGAAAGAAGCCAGTTGAGGTTGTTCGGGCATCTGTCGAGGATGCCTCCTGGACGGTTCCCTACGGAAGTGTTTTGGGCATGTTCAACCGGGAGGAGGCCCCGGGGCAGATCCACGACATGCTGGAGAGATTATTTTGGGTGCCCTGGGAATGCCTTGGTATTGCCCCAGAGGAACTGGAGGAAGTGGCTGGTGAGAGGGAGGTCTGGGCATCCCTGCTTAGACTGCTGCCCCCACAACCCAATCCCGGATAAGCGGCAGAGAATGGATGGATGGATGAATGGCTGTCCTTTTGCATACGTTCTAATGTCGTCTTTTTTCTGAGCAAACATACACTTACTAGCCAAATAAACAGCTTTAAACATTTTCTTTAGCTACCTGAGACTTTTGCACTGTATTGTACATTACATCTAATAGTAATGATTTGTAGATTTAGTTACTGAATAATAATATGGAAACACTATTGCTGCCTGAAGGCCATCACAGGAAGGCTGGGGGGAACTTCTTCCCCCAGGCGATACAGATCCATATCCAGGATAGTATCTAGGACCCATGTGTGGCCAGTGTTCCACTGCAGCCTAGCCAACATAGACATGCCCATCCCCATGTGTACGCCCACTGTACAGCTTACATACGTAAATACTGGCATATATATTCATTTGACACTTTTCACCAGGCACATGAGGGGGGCTGAGGAATCACTGAGGACCCCCCTCCCCTAAGCCACACCCCCTTCGACAGAACGTACCCTGAGGAACTCCCTCCTCTTTTCAGCACCTGCCCCTCGAATGGTCTGTGCGTGACCCTGTTTGCATTACCACCTGTCACTTTGCAGCCGACTGAACATTATTCATAGTTATTTATGGTTGTTTATTTCTAATGTTTAACATTTTATCTCTCTGATACTCATGTTTCCTGTTTGCACAGCCTCGAATCTAGGCAACCAAGCATTTCACTACACATTGTACTGAGCACAACTGTGTGTGACAAATAAAACTTAAATTTGATTTGAATCATTAACCACAGCACACCAAAATATGTGTTCATCGAATTAAAACTCAAAATAATGAGAAAATACAAGTTATTACAGAAAGATGACTAGCAATATGGAATGGTTGTCCTGTTCTTGTGGTAACAGCTTTCGAAATCGGTTCACGTTTTGCTGCTGGTCCTTGTACTTTTACAGCTAGACCAAAACTCATATTAATTAGAGAAGCAATTACAGGGCTAATTATTTCACTCTCCATAAACGCAGATCAGTGCCAAGAAAATGCAGAGTAATTTTTGCCTGTATTATATCTGCGATAGTTATTGTGTTCTTTGTTTCCATAGCAGCCCCTGAAAAGGCCAATTTGCATATAGAATATTATCAGGTGACGAGGACAGGGTGAGAAAATAGTTTTTTTTCTCTCCTTGGAAAAAAAAACACTGAAGTCAGATATCAGATTTGTTTTTTTTTCCCACTGGTAACACTTAATTAGTTGAGAGCTTTGGCAGCAATAATTTATTTAATAAGTGCGTGTCTCTTGCAAAAAAAAAACAAAAACTTTTCCTTCCCATATATGAGGGTTTGTTTTACTGATTTATAAAGTCCGCTTGAGCACTTGAATAATATTACTAGGACAGTTTCTGTCTAAAACAGAAAAATTGACAACGATCTTGCCACCTCTTAATCAGCATAGGGTTGCTGGGAACCTGGAATGTACCACAGGCAGGGGGACACCCTGAACAGGATCACAGCCCTTCACAAGGCATAGGCACGCACACAGTCAGACACGGTGCAGAAACACGAGTCTTCGCGACATGGGGAAAACATGCAAACACACACAGAGCAGTGGCCTGGATTTGAACCCTAATCTGTGGAGGTGTGAAGTGACACCTACATGGGCGAATCTAGGATTTCAGGTGGGGGGCGTAAGAGGGGCCATAATTCATACAAAGATGCCAGCCTTATCATTAGCCATGTTTTGAATGGGTGAGTGACCTGGGGGGGTCCTCTGGGAGCCAATCAGCTTTCAGGACTGGACAGGACTGTTATATAGGCTTGTATACTGTAGCATACAAATTGTATCATTAACAGCTACATAGAACATTTATACTCATGATCATGGGCTGAACCAAAATGCTCCTTTGAGTTATTCCTCAGATAGAAATCACAGCACAAAGGGAACGTCTGCAGGTAATTTTCTCTCCTTATGGCCTCACTGAGATCGACCCCTCAGAACAGTGGCGCTGTTTTGGGATGCTGACAGGGTGCCTGTGACCAGGTCTGCTTGCACTACGCTCCTCAACATGTGCTCACCTTCAGCTTCGGCTGAAGCCTCACCTTTGCGTTTGATGAGTTCTGTCTACCTATCTTACATAACGACTTATCTTGTAGAGCAGCATTTCCCAACCACATCTTTGGGGACCCACAGACAGTCCACAGTTTTGCTCCGTCCCAGCTCCCTGCCAGACAGTCCACATTTTTGCTCCCTCCCAGACAGTCCACATTTTTGCTGCCTCCCAGCTTCCTGTCAGACGGTCTATGTTTTTTGCTCCCTCCCAGCTCCCCGCCAGACAATCCGCATTTTTGCTCCCTCCCAGCTGCCTGCCAGACAGTCCATATTTTCTGCAGGGAGCAAAAATGTGTACTGTCTGCGGGTCCTCAAGGACCAGATTGGGAAACCCTGCTGTAGAGGGACTTGAACCCCCAGTTCTGGAGATGTGAGGTTACATGGTGGACCACGAAGCCACTGAGCTGTCATTTTTAATTACATCCGCTGACTAACACTAATGCTTCAAAAAGACTGTTTGTTTTGTTCCAAAAGTGCTGTTAGTCAGCACATATGATGCCTGATTCAGAAGCTTGTGTATATCGTGTATAATTCTGGAGCTGTGTATCTTTCTAGAAGGCATGGTCAAAATATGACCTGTTTGGAGTGACAAGCACTGCTCGTTAGGGCAGCCCTAGGGAAGCAGTGATTAACTCAGGTAAAACAAAGAGAGGGGAAACCTTTCATCTTCATACAGCCTGCACAATCTCTCGTCCCAAAACTGTCAAATGACAGATTACACAGACATTACATATAGTAACAGCAGACTCTCAGCACAGAAGCAGTTCTTTCCTGTCCATTAGTAGATGTAATTTTCAACCTAATAATTCCAAATGCAAAACAGGTTCTGAAAACACATTCTGTATTAGGTGTGATATTAGCTGATGGACTTGGTTCCGTATTTATATGAGTAATGTTGTTAGGCTTTCTGGGTGCCCTGTAAATCATGCATATTGTCTCATTGTTATTGTCCACATTTATGCACCAAGCGTGATGACTATAAGATAAAAGGGGAATGGTCTTTAAGTAAATGTGTGTCATTCAGGGACTGTGGCACAGTGTGGAGAGTGAGTTAGGGTGCAGCCAGCCCTGTCTCTCCTCAGGGCGCTCAGGTGTTATCAGGCTATTTCAGGTGCCTGTCTGGGAATTCAGACTCAGGTCATTGCGCGTGGACACAGCAGAAGAACTGTGAAATTTAACGATGGATTTACATTTCATTCCAGAGACTAAAAGTATTTTTCATGTGTATAGTCACCCCTTCACATGTGCAAGGATTTGGGGCAGAAGATCCCTTCAAATGGAACAATTCCCAAATAATACTTGGGCCCTTCAGCCGCAGCCCATAACATTCTGCTGGTGCAGACATTCCACTCTGAAGCATATCTTGAAATTCCTCTTTTGAACCATCACAGTCTTCTTAGTAACCATTTTCAGAAGCACTGGGAGCGCTACATTTTGGACGCATTATTTAAAATTCTGAATTAACAGCGCAAAAAAGTTAATGCGAGAAACATCAGATTCCATGGTCACAAAGACAGCTAACGTGACAGGTTAGTTGGCACTGCAAATAAAAATGTGGCGTAGCCAAGCTAAGATGCATTGCTCCCAGTTTTATTTTGTTTTTTTTTGGTTTTTTACCAAAAATAACTTAATATTAAATAGTATACACTTTGACACAGAATTACAGTAATATTTATACATTAAATGATTTTATGTGATCCAAATCATTTTCAATATTGTTTATATGCTTTTGTACCATGCGTTGTCTGCGAGTTTCTGCTACAAAAATATTCATATTTAATTGTTCACAGCCAACTTGTGAATATCTGGAGGGACAACTATATATCTTTAGTTTTTTTTTGGGGGGGGGGGACCACCATGATAGTTTGAGATAAACAGAATTCTCTATATATGTCATTAGCTTTGCTGTCTTCGGTAAGGGACCTGAGAGTTACTGCATGCCAAACTTATGTCTCACTGTTAGGCTACAGATAATGTAATGGGGACCACTGCTTAGGTGTTGGACACCAGGATATGGCTCTCCATGCAGGTTCTTTCCAGAGAGCTACTGCTATATATATACAGTACTGTGCAAAAGTCTTAGGCAGCCAAAGAAGATGATGTTTAAATGATCTTTATGTTGGTGTAA
>JAAGVU020000049.1:3690251-3706349 GCA_011763525.2 Mormyrus iriodes
ATGATTGAAAATGACTATCACTCGTCACCTGACAACATCTCTTCATTCATTCCAGTCTTTTTTTTTTAACAGATTTTTGGCTGACTGCCTTTAATTACGTGATTTGAGCACATTCATTATTCATAATTGGTCACACTATTCCAGAAAACTTTCCTCTGTTATAATCAGACATATAGATAGATATTCCACAATGTTTATTAATATACTTCCTCTAAGCATTTTGCCTGACCGGATTAACCATTGAATCATAAGACATAAGACAGCGTTATTTTCATACACATACAATAACATACAATAAAATTCTCTTCGCCAGCTGTCATGCAGAAAAGCAGCGATCTGGCCATGAACACCGCGCTGCAGAGATAATTATCAAAAATGTGTGAGAATATAAAAATAAAGGGGATTAATTATAACTGAAGGCATTGTTAATTTTAATTTGATAGTAATATTGACCTTCTCACGCTAACATGGTGCACATAAGCATTGTAGAATCTTATCATTTTTAATACTTTGAAGCAAACAAAAATTAATGCTAAATTATTGAATCATATCAATGCACAATTGTTTGCGTCTTGTTATAATAAATGCCATAATTACTGTTTTTTTACAGGGGCTATTTATTTTTGCTACGGATGACTTTCTATTAGAGTGTATCCTCAGCCGCACGGCAGTTTGTCAACACCTGCATGTCTAAATGTAGCCGTGAAGCTCCATTACGCATCTCAGGAGATCAGACGTATTTATAGCACACGCATGCGAAGGACTTCCAAATTATCCTCTCTGACAGTGCGGCTGCAGAGGAACAGGGCTCGCGCTGTCCAGCGGTTCTGAGATAATCTGCTGGCCAAATTCAAACACGATCTTCTCTGCATTAGCGCGTTCTTCCATTCTTCTGTGTTCTTTTGTGGGGGTTAGGGTTAGGGTGTGTTTCACAGCCTCATAGTATCCTCTAATGACATTTATTTCAAAGGTTGTTTCAAAGACCCGGACTTGAAAGCGGTGAGAGTAGAACCATTAAATTATACAAGAACGCGAGTGTTTACACTGCTTTCATATAAAGAGAATAATCATATAGCACTGCTCCTCTTTGAGTTCTGTCTTTATCTTTTGGTAACGTGTCACAAGAAAGCAAAGCACATGTGTGGATAAAACAAATGGGAGCAGAATATACTTTAATTATGCTTTATTTATTTATTTATTTTACAAAAACATAAGGGACTGCCGAAGCACGGAAAAAAAGCCTTATTTAAGTAAAATAAAAGTGAGCATAGGTAAAACATCTTCTGAAGCTCCTGAAATTGGATATTGGCCATTAGCAAAACTGTTACTTTTATCAGCAGATTAAAGGTGAAGAGACTGGCACAAGTAACCATACTGTCAGTCAAAAATCCTCAAAAAAAGCACAAATTCCTTAACTTGTCAAGTAGCACGCCAAGAAAAAAAATACCATCTGCAAGACTTTTGTAGGTTTCTAGACTTCCAAAGCAAAATCTCCTTTTTTGAGGCTGTGCCACATTAAAGAAATAAAACTGACAATATTGTACTTTAATGTAATTATTTTTCGGAGTGGTGATGAGATTCCTGTGCTTGGCAGAGTTTCAGTGGTGAATTTTAATATCTTCAGGCTGAATCTATCATTTTTTATACCTGGGTATTATTGCATGTTGCTTCTGTCTTGTTTAAAGTTTTCTTTATGAAAATTAAATAGAGAAAAAAAATTGCTGTCGTTAATTCAATCGGCCATTGAAACTGCAATCAATACACTGCGTTTATGTATGCAAGCTGTCACAAAGTGCATTACTGTCGATTTTCTAGAGGAAATTTAACAACAACAAAAAAAAGATGGATGACTATAACTCGCCGACCTCATTAAAGAAAACTGATTGAGTAATAATTCAAAGGAACACTACCTTTAAATATAGATATGGCATATCATGCCAGTCATAAGATGCATTGCAAATGATGATATGTGGTACAGTATATCAGTCATTTTATCGTGGGTGGGACTGACAGGGGTCATGGTGCATTGACCCAGAACCTGAAGGCAGTTTGAATAGATGTTTGATTCAGAATGACATGATCATAGCATAAATCAGGCTGATGAATTAACAGCCCACCTCTGGATATTGCCACAAGTCAATTTCAGAGAGAAAACGGAACAGTATAATAAAGTTCCCATTGTTAGCATGACAGGCATGCAGCTATATCTGAGCTCAGTGTGGAATAACTTCAGTATGCTGAATAAATAAGTGTGAATATGCATGTAACTGCAGTGACAGACCCAACCCAGCCAGCACTAGATAATGACAAACTAGAGGCAGCAGGTCATTCTAGAAAATGCATGAGAACTAGAGCTCCTTAAAAAAGTTATAATGAAAGAATGCGTTGAAGGGGACAATCAGTGAGAGATGTCAGGTGTGGTCTGTTTACTCAGAAGCATTCTACACTCAACCTTTAAACTTCGAAACAGTGCAGTAAAGGACTGTGATGCGCATGTTCTTAGAAACGTTTAAGTGACCACATAAGGCAGCAGTGCAATGATCTAATTGCAGACATATTAATGCATGGGCGGCTTTGCTACATCACGCAGAGGCAAAACTTTTATGACTGTATTCCATATGTTAAAGGAAAACAAAAAGACTCCAGGCACATCTGTGATGTGGGAGTCAAATGTTGTTACTTGTATAACGAGGCCCTATTATGGCAACGCCAACAGAAACCAGGGGTGCAAAAATAGGCATCAGCCATCCAGTGAAAGAAAGATCTGAAACTTTCATCACCAGCCTCAAGCAGAGAAATGTCACAGGCCCTCCTGTTTGCTTTAAAGCACGGTGATTTACTTTGGATCTTGCCTCCAAACTTACAAAGGTTGGGGTTAAAGAAATGTCATGAATAAAGTCACCACAATTTTTTTTTTAGTAGGTGTGCTAATTCTTAGAAAGTTTGGCAACGTTATTGAAGAAAAAAAAAGCATTTCTTTTTACTCTTTCCAGAGTTGAGAAGTTCATTCTTTTGCATTCTTATGATGATCAAGTTTGAAGTCTTACCAGACAAGATAAAATAAGATCAAACATACTCCCCATTCTTCTTAAGGGTCCCCATTGTATTCATTGTAGTGCTTAAGGTGATGGCACGTCCATATCCATATTTGTCAGTATCAACTGTACTTGATGAGACATTATTAAGTAGAAAGCTTTTTTATTTAAGACACGGCACCTGAGATCAAATCTAAAAAGCTCAATGTGAGGTGACAGCAGTGGTGATCAACGTGGGCCTAAAATAAATGTCATGCTTGTAGGCTAAGGCGAGGTCCCGGGGGGTATCATGATAGTAACCAAGGCCCTTATGTTTTCAGACAAAACCGGATGATTCAATCACATTTTCAAAATCAAATAGCATAGCTTTCATCTTCCATGCGAGCATCAGAACATCCTAGGACTATAATCATATTGATGGAAAAAAAAAAACACAATGGATACAGTCAGTGAATTCATCCAAAAAAAAAAAACAGTGTATTGGCCAGGCTATGGGATCGCATGGACTAACAACGGAATAGAAATGAGACAGGGAGAGCAGAGCTTTGTCAGGACAGAGACCTACACAATGGGCAGCATCAGGATTGAGGGCGTTACAGTGACTACAAGTCCCTGACCTGTCATCTCAGCTTGGCCAGCAGGTGTCGCTGGCCATCCCATTCATAGCATGTGAGCCCTGAGTGTTTAGTAATATTGACCTCACCTGTTTCTTATTGTTCCCAGCCCCAGTGCTTAGCCAGTTGTTACAGTCTGCACCTGCCACTCATGTAGCCCTGGTTATCCCTTCTATTGTTTGTAGTCCATTTGTAATACATTTTTCCAACTATCCGAAAAACCGCTCCCTGGATCGTCTGTCCTTCTCCAAGTCCCCATCGTAACAACTAGACCACAGTTGCACTAGTCCTGTCAAGATTTAAGACGGGGGTTATAATTAAAAGAGAAGCCAGGTGGATAGGATTCAATTAACTCCTCAGTCTCTGATGCTGGCAGCTGATTGGCACCTTATCTTATTTCTGTGTGAAAACGGTTTCGCGAAAGACGTGACGGGAGTGTGAGGGTCGCTGCTGTTTGTTTACAAATGCCGGCTTCAGAAGTTGGCTGTCAAGGAGGGAATTCAGCCCGGGGGGGTCTTGGAAACTGATCTTGGATCTAGTCACGATGATGAATGATCTATGTCGGGGGGGGGTTACCCTCAAGTGATGCTTTTTTCTTGCTTGTCAGTGATTCAGCTAAAGAACATCCTTCAGCATATATGTGAAGAAAATGCAATTACCTTATTATATACATTCTGATATATTCACTGCCCTGGACTTTTATAGTATTACTTTCTTTATTCCATATTGCAGTTGTTTCCATAAATAAATATTCCATTCAATTAATATTTGGCATAATCAGCTTGGTGTCTTTTAGGAAGGACATGTACGGTCTTAACACTACTGTACATTGAGCTTTACTACTTCCTGCAATTTTTATATTGCAGCATCGGTTTCCATAACAACCCCTTGGTAAGATGTAGCCTGATAAACCATCGTAATGTCTGATGAATTTTGAACTTTAACTGGTGAAGAACATTAAACTATGTTACCATTCTTTTAAATTACATGTTAAATACAAACAGGCAGGGAATATTTGATAGACACTGTAATTCATAACATATTTTAGTCTAATCTTTGGAGAAGGATTCTCATCATCAATGTCCAATGTGAAGGTACTGTTACTGTACCAGCAGTAATACCTTGTCAGCTTTAGTCCTTATATTGTTGAAATCCCGTGTGAGTGTGTGCATATGTGTGTGTGTGTGTGAGTGTGTGCATATGTGGGTGTGTGTGTTCGTAATTATTACATTGTGGGGATCAGATTTCCCCACAATGTGATAAAAACCAGTAACTTTTCACCTTGTGGGGACAGTTTTTTGGACCCCACAAGAACAGCCTCAACTTTATAAAAAAAAATGTGTTAAGGCAATCAAAAACTAAAAACATTATTTAAGGACATTTTCAGTATAGTAGAAAAACATTAAGAGGAAATTGGAATTCCACAAACGTTTCTTTTTTTTATCATCATCATGTCATCAAAGGATTTAAACGCATCCAACAGAAATTGGATTACATTTTCCTTGAACCCAAATGCTCTAGGGCGACTGTGTCTGAAAGGGCACTACATAAAAATAAACTGAATTAGACTGAAATTGAATTGAACGGGGGAATAGCCCTTATGTTCTGATTGTGCTGGAATTCTGTAGAGGAAAGATACACGCTCATCAAACTGTCAGTGCTGTTCCCAGCCAGAGTTAACAGCATCCTTCATGTAATCCTGGTTGTCTCCGTAAGACAACATGCTCAACTTTTATAAATAGTATTTTTGCTATGGTATTCATGTTAGCACCAGTTAAATGATGAGTTTATTGCTCGTTCATATTAAATAGGTGTTACTGGGTGCAGATCTGTGCTTCAGTAAATGTATTGTTTTTTTTTAATTCAGGATACATATCAGGGATTAGCGTGGATAGAGTGGTATTTTACCACTAAAAAAGATGGCAGAGAGCCACCATATTAGAAACCCCAGAAAGAAGGAGCCCCATTTCGTTTTAAATTGCAAATTGTTTATCTGAATCCTGCACGTGGAATGATAATACTTCACTTACCATGTTGTGTCTGTTGCTTGTTTTAAAATGCAATTTTGTTCAGCGAGCATTCTCCATCATATTATTAGCGAAAGCATTATTTTAGACCGCGCTTTTTTTAAACCGAAACATTATTTGTGTTTATTTTTCGGTTTTATTGCTGCTGGATCCGCGTGCCGGTTTGCGGTACCCGGGGTGGCACCACAGAAAGGCGCTTGCTGAGTCGCAAGAGGAGACTGAAGAGACTGAAGTGAGCTAGACGTTCTCTGCAAACCAGTTTCATTTACAGGAAACGCGGCAGCCCGTCTGAGGGTCAGCATCTAGCTCGCATCTTCCGTTTAGCTAATCCCTGGGGTCGTTCAAAATAAATCCTGTAGTGGCTTGGGCCGAAGGGAGCAAAATGCACTCACTCAAGACAGGCTGAAGGCTCTGGTGAATGAGAGCAGATAGATTGTTCAGGTGTCAGTGGCTCTCACATCTCAAATTATCAATGTGGGGACGATACTCACAAAAGTAGCCCATTAAAGACAGAGGTGGTTAGTTCAGGTCCTGGAAGTAAAAATCCAGACCAAAGTTTTGTTTCAACCAACCAGTTGAGTACTCTGCGAATGTGACTCTTTATACTGAACTGGTTGGTTGAAACAAAACCTTGGTCTGGATTTTTACTTCCGGGACCTGAACTTTCCACCTCTTTCTTTAATGGATTACTTTTGTGATTAACTTCCCCAACACGGCACACTATAATGAATCAGTCATTTTAAGCAAAACACTCATTTCAAGTAGTAATAAATTAAAACCCAAATTATACTTTTGAAGGAGCAATTAAAAAGTTCATTGACAAGCAGCCTCATTGGGTGCATTAGTGTCACCAGACCTTTGCAATACCATAAAACACCAAACATTTGTGTTTAGTGTCCCTTTGGGAGCCAGTGACTACAACTGCAATTAATAGCAAAATGGCAAGAACAGAACTGAACGAGTCAGTCAAAAAAATTATGACCCTTAATAAAAACAATATGTTTGTGCAGTATATAGATACATGCAGATATGTTAAACACTTTGTCAATGGACTTTTGTTATGAAACCAGTACATTTGCAACATGTTTTAGAATTTGAGCAAGTATCCCAAGACGTGTGAAAACTGAATATGTCATTGACATGCACTAATAATTTTTTACAACATAAAAATCAGTGATGTGGGGTTTTACAAAAATTGCAAATGTACTGCATAGAAGGTGTTAATACAGTTCTAAAGTGGACGATGCAAGAAGTGTAATGGAAAAAGGAATCTGTGTTCAGGAGTTTGAACAAGGTATGTCTGCAAGTGTGCTAGCTTTGCACTCCAACTCCATTTCTGGTCTAATTTTGAAAACCGCTTTGAGGAAGACAGCTGGATGTCAAATATTTACTTGGCCTGATCTTATCCTCTGAGTTTTCACCTTCTGCAGTTTTCTTTAATAGAGATTAAAATTTGCTTGACAATAAAATGGAGAATCCTGCCAAAAGTGTTAATGTTCTCCATAGATGCACATGCCAAATGGACTTCAACATCTGAATCCCCCTTAGCAATTTTTGGATGCATAAGCATGTTTCAGCATAAATTAATTTCTATAGCTAAACACTGTTCAATACTAGAGGTGCACCAATCGTCATATGTGACTGATCCACGACCAATACTTCGAGCTGTTTTTGGCACTCAGTGGGTGTGAGGACAGTGACTTCCGCCTACGGTGACGTCATGCGCATACCTTTGCGGTAGGAGGAGCAAAATCAGATAAGAGGGTGTCAATCTGGAAGTATTTTACGCTTTTAACAGTAACTAGTAGCACGGTGATTTGCAGTCTTTGTAAAAACAAAGTTTTGAGAGGTGGAAGAAGTGTTTAGCGGAAAATCCCACCTAAAGTGCATGCAATTGTGTGAGACGACGTGAGTAATATGAAAAAGCAGTGTATGATTTGGGAGTCGCTAGCCGGGGCTGTTTAACTCACTCGCTACAGCTTGTGAAACACAAGGGTCTGCGATCACAATGGAGTGTAAGTGACGCTGTTGCCAGTGGGAGAAAAATTGTGTGGCATTTTAAGCATTTGCCACCTGAGTATACTCTCTTGGAGGATATTCAAATTGAACTGCAAATGCCTCAAAAATGATTAAAACGAGATGTAGAAATGAGGTAAAACAGAACATTATGTATGTTTCTAGTAGCCTAATTAAAAAAATTAATAATATATAAAGTATAAATATTTATATATTATATATACATTTATTATGTTAAAATATCAAAGTAAAAAGATCTCTTGTATCGGAATCTCTATCAGTATTAGCAGTTGAGTATCGGAATTTTATCGGAACTGAAACAATGTGGATTGGCCCACCCCTATTCAATACATAGTCACCCGTAATCATGCTTGTTACTCTCATGTAGCAGCAGTGCTGAGCTGATTAGCACTTTTGTTTCATGCAAGATGCAAACACAGTGGAGTAGATAAGCATCATCTTTCAGCCCAGACCCCCCAGACTCACTCCCTCGGCAAAACAGTGTGGCGAGAAAAATTCCTTGAACATGGTTGTCTGCAGATACTTTGTTCCCTTAGGATCACCAAATGGTCAAACCATCTCATGGAGCATAGCATTCTGAGACATGCAACCATATCATCTGCAGTTCAGACCAGGTAATCCATCTTAAGCTAAGCAGGTTTGGGCCTGCCCAGAACTTGTATGGGACACCAACTGGGAAAACCGGGTTGCTACTGGAAGAGGTGTTGGTGTGGCCAACAGGTTAGTCCATCTTGTTGTCTGTGTGGGTCCCAGTGCCTGAGTGCAGTGTTGGGGACACTGTGCTGTAAAAATGGTGCCGTCCTTCAGATGAGATGTAAACCTGAGGTCTTGACTCTCTGAGGTCATTAAGGATCCCTGGGCATCCTTGGAAAGAGTAAGGGTGATCCCCTGATATTCTGGTTAAAATAGCCCACTGTGGCCCTTTCAAATCTGGCCTCTTCCTCATCGTGAGTGGAGTTGTGGCCCTGAGACTAAGGATCTGTGCCAGCAATAGGATGTTTGCTGGTTAGAATCCCATGAATGCAGTAGTGGTTCTTCTCTGTTAGGCCCTTAACCTGCAATTGGGTATGAAGGTTAACCTACATTCAGCCCTGCCAGCAGAATCTCCAACTTCTGGTGAAAATTCATGGGTTGGTGGCAGGATTGGCACTCCAGCCACTGGGAAAAAACTTCACACTGTTCCACTCAATTTGAACCAGTGTGGTGCTGAGGTATGGCTCATCACATGGCTGCACTCAGGTTCTCGTCCCAATGGTGGTTTGTCATATAGTGGGAGTGGCAACGTCCTGCATCAGTGCATGCTCCTTACCTCTCTCTTACTCATCCCCTATATCTAACTGGTGAATTCTCTCCTACCCCCTCACCACCTTAGCTACTGTGTGGTGAGCGTACTGGTACAGAATGGCTGCCGTCACATCATCCAGGTGGGGGCTACACAGTGGTGGTGGTTGAAGTGAGTCCCCATTGGTTCTATAAAGAGCTATATAAATGTAACACCATTCCTTCATAGACGGAGTCGATGTTAGATTCTATATTACCGAACCATAGCAATTTCAACAAGTATGCTTGCAAGAATAGAAGAACACATCTATGCATACCTTTCTCATCCTACGTTTGTCTCTTGCTCCTTACCCTGTGACAGTTACACTTTGGTGTCATGTTCTACAAGCGATCATATTATTTGTATTATTCAAATGATGAGATGCCCATATTGAACTTTGGACTGAATACCCATTCAGTTCATGCAAGGCAGAGTCTGGACAGATGCATTCACCCACCCACACAAACAGACGCACAGAGAAACACAGGCCAGTGATGCAAACACTCCCCTTGTTACACTGCCAAGGGTGATGGGTGTTTAAGCCCAACCTTTGGCTGAAGATTTTGGCTCCACCACAGGCCACACAGTGGCTGAAACAAAGAGCCCGCCTCTGATGAAAGCCACATCATGGATACACGAGGCACGCTTGGATAAACAGCCTAACAAGCAACACTAACACCAAGTCCTGAGGAATGGGACACATTGCCTGGAAACAGCACTGCGCTCCCACAGAAGACTGACATCATCTCTTACTGAGCAACAGAACATGTCCTGCCTCATCTTCACTGTACCTGAAGAGTACCCATGAACATTTTAAACCCTTTTAAGTTCCCAACCATTACAGTAGTATTAATATTTATTAGTACAATCTGTACTGAAGACAAAAACATGCCTCCACAATAACCTACAGTACCTCTCATTTTACGCGAGTGACTCTATCCTATTTAGATGTGCAATGATTTGACTAAATAGAACAGCTTTTAGTAGATTAATCTTCATGGACATATTTACCTGACATTTTTGACATATTTTAAGATCATTTTGAAACTGTCAAAAGCAGTCTTTCAGGGAATCTAAACCCATGACAGTGAATTTCAACAGATATTCATCTTGATAATTAGACATCCCTGAACTAGGAAGTGCACATTCTGTACAGTAGCACACAAAGGAGAACCATAGACCATGTTTATCAAAAATGTAGAATCTAACGAATAGATAATCGTATGGTTTAATAAAGTTCAAAGTTTATTTTAGATCACCAAATTAGACTACTTAAAAAGAATAATTTGAATGTATGAAATCACAATGCTTTCT
Source organism: Mormyrus iriodes (assembly GCA_011763525.2). Classification (NCBI taxonomy): domain Eukaryota; kingdom Metazoa; phylum Chordata; class Actinopteri; order Osteoglossiformes; family Mormyridae; genus Mormyrus; species Mormyrus iriodes. Next base: position 3,700,600 of record JAAGVU020000049.1, read on the forward strand.
CAGTAACATTTCAGTCTAAAATGCTCTGGCAGGAAGGGTTGAGGGGTTATCAAGAAAGGAAGAGTCAGGTGACCATGGCTATTTATCCAAACATCATGTGTCATTCTGTTCACGGTACCGGTCCTAAACACCATCACACTTTGCTTTTCGTATCCACTTGTTTATAGTATAAATTGTTTGCACATGTTAAATATCTCACCCACAATAACACACATAACATACAGCACAAGGAAGCTAGGCCAGAAATACAGAGAAATCTTCAACTGACCCCGAGATCCTCAAAGTAAGGTTTGTGACTGTACATTTAAATTTGTGATCCACTAGGTCATTAAAGAAATTTCCAATTCATTTCCCACCACCTGTATTCTGATACAGGGCCAAACTGAGGAGACATTAGTGCACGCTTGAAAGACTCAGAGTGGATTAACCTCAACCTTTTGTTCAACATCTTCCGGAAAGGCTACAGAAGATGGTCTGCTTAATTTCTGCTTGGTCTACAAGCTAATGAGTCTTACCTTTTCTTTGCCGAGGTTATACAATTTGACCCTCTGGGAATCATTTACAATCATGTACAAAAAGTAAGGTCTTTTTATACATGAATGATAAAAGAAAGCACTCCTTGTCTTAATAATTAATAGTCATATATTAAATAGCCTATGTGTCATAAGTAAGGTAGGCTATAATTAATGAATGAATTAATGAAGTGGTAAGGAAATATTTACTCTTATGCTACCCTCACTATTCCACTTTCTTTATCAGACAAATTGTGCCCAGTAACACTTACAGTCTTCATGGACGTCTATATTGGAGAGTAATTCCTATAGTATGCTGCATAGTATATGTTCTTATGGAAACACATGACATGCATCTATTGTATTTGTATTACTATGCATAATATGTACTGTGTCCACATGCACAGTATAGCCTAGTTCCTATCAGCCAGTTGCTTGATTATGCATTTTACTCATGTAACAGTTAAAGGGTCCTAATTATTGTGCCCTTTCACTTCTCAAAGATCTTCAGTTTATTGGGCCACCAGTGTCTCAGTGCTTCATTACAGTATAATGAGAAGGATTGGATAATACATAACATTACCAGCATAACCACAGATAGACATATGACCTACACAAAAGTCATTGCATCACTGAATATTCTATGATGGTTTTGTGCAAGCGAAATGCACTGACCTTCTGCCCTAAACCACCGTGGCTATTCATATATAGTGTCTCCCAGCTTTGCTTTGGGGACCTTGTATATATGCTTTCAACTCCTCACCATCCCCCAAGCACATGTCTGGGGTGTTAACGGACTGAAGCGAGAGAAGGAGTCGAGCTGCCCCTTGATATTGCTATGAAGAAGGGAAGCCCCACCTGCCACATCGCAGGTGTCTGACATCTCCGTCTGCTTCTTGGCAGCTTTCCTTCAGCCATACTGCATCATAACGAGATGATCATTTGTGCCGCCTCAAAAAAGAAATAAAAAATCCTCTTGGGGGCCTCACTCTGCGCAGCAAGCTTAAGGGGGTATTTTATGTAGCACGCAGTGACTGTCAAGGTGAAGACCAGAGTGTGGCATTCGGTGTGAAAATGCTACTGGATAAACCTGAGCTAGTGCAGGCTTAATAATTGCTACTAGTGCATTAAAAACTTTTTCTTTTAAACCTTGGAATATGACATACTACCTCCCATGAACAAGTGTGCCTAAATTAGCTGCCTAGAAAATCTCCAAGTGAAAGAATGTCTGCTTAAAAACGACACAGAATTCTGCATGTTGCTCAGTATGAGGGCCAAGTAAATAGTACAGTTATGATATATACTTAGAATGAAACAACTTACACGGTCATCAGTAAAAAAAAAAAGTATCTCCAGCTTCATTGTCCAGAATGAAAAACAGCATCACAGAGCCCCTTGTAACAATGCTGGCAGTGAAGGTGGGTGACCAACTTTTGCTTCTAGAAAATTCCATGCTGTCTTACAGTCAGATGATACCACAGAGAAAAATGTTATCGCTACTGTTTAACCCCCCCCCCCATAATGAAATTGGGAGAAATGCAGTATTTATACCTCTGACAACAGAACTTCATATTTACAGCTATTGCCATTATATAGGCAATTCCCACAACCAGTAATATGAAACCTCTACTTTTTATTATTCCAAATATGAATTGCCATTATCTTTATTCTTTTGAGAATTACATATATTTTCAGTGCACGAAACTCATTACTGTACTGGATGTAACCGGGTAACCATGGTGTCAGGAATCTAACTCACCTCCTCAGCGCACACAAAGATGTGGGAGATTAACCCGTTTGACCGCAGAGGGAACTATTTTTGAAACTTGACTGGACAACAAATTAGTGCAGTGAGCATGTATTCAACCCAATAAATTACTTTTCACGCAGTGCCATAGACTTCAAACATCATAGCGCAGTAAGGCGCATGATGCTGGCGGCTGTATAGTGGCATGTAATTATTGACACAGAACTCTGGATTTTTTCACTGTAAATATTTTGCACAGATTCGGTTCTGTGCTGAAGCAGCCTTCTGCACTAAGGATAACCAAACAAACAGCACTGTCAGACTAATCCTACTCCTTACGCTCAGCTCTAATGAATAATATACAAAAAACAGCATTTTAGATACAGAATAGAACATTAAAGCATAGTCAGATGTTTAAGTGAACTGCAGACCAGAAACAACTGAAATTTTATACTATTTTCTCTAATACTATTTATTTGAATTAGTTACAATTACGGGGTGGTATGGTGGCACAATGGTAAGCAAGATTGCCTCTGCCCCAGCTCTACAATGTAGAGTAATTTTTATTATTTTATTATATGACTTTAGCTTCGGTTTGGTTTTTGGCTCTGAAACCCTTAAAACATATTTAGAGAGCCAAAATGTTTACCTGTTTAACACTGGAGTCCGATCTGTCGGACCAGGGGATATTTGGAACCTACCAGATTGGGTATCCTTGGATTCTGTGGAGACTCCAGAATAAATTTTAGTTGAAATTTTCTTTGTATTAAATTCTGTTTCTGAGATATAAGCTGTTTTGTCGGAGAAGCTGTATTTCACATTTGGCCCATGCTGACATTTTGCCCTCAGTGATGCGGCTTGGGGAATACAGACATGGCTCCGTTTACTGGGAACTAGGAAGGAGGATCTCAGTGCTTTATTGGTCTATATTTCTGTCAATCAAAACCTGGAAAACACAATGGGGGCCTGCATCACAAAGCAGGATTTCTTGCTGAGCTGGATAACTTATCTGATTTAAGGTGGTCCGGCCTAAATGTAAGTAAACAAAGATAAAGTCCATTTCAACTAAGATACTTTAAATCGAACAAGTTATCCAGCTAGCTATAAATCCAGCTTCGTGATCCAGGCCCCTGTACTCATCTTAGTTCAATGTACCCCAGATTAAATGGACTATATCTTTGTTCACTTACATTTACCTTCTCTAATAGTCTACCTTAAATCCGACAAGTTATCGACCAATCACATCTTGTGCTTACATGTAGTCAGCCTGCAGCATGCCAGATAGACTGTTGCAAACACTTTCACTACAGACAGGAACAAATATGTGTGATTTTAGGATTTACAAACATATCTGACCATTAAACTTTATTCATTTTACCTGCAAAATAATGTTAGCAGATTTACAGTTAGCGGAACTAAATTTAGTGGAGGCTAACTGGTCTGCTAATGATTTTCAAAGGAATTCTCTAACGAAGAAGTTAGCTTTGCTAATTAGTAGTCAGCAGAACCCTGCCTGCCACTGTGTTTATGTCTGTGTCTGCATAATCCCAAATCACATTTTACTTGTTCCTGTGCATCTGATTTAATAAATAGTAATTTATAAATTAAGTGGACACATCTAAAACCCAGTCTTGGGGATGTTTTGGTTCTGAACAGAGGAATTAAAATGTATATTGTCTGAAAGACCTTGAGAATGTACTTAGAATGAATTACTCCATCACTTGACCAATACCTTGATAATGACGTTATTTCAGCTGCAAACCCCAGGGAATTGCTAGATAAAGGTAAGAGAAAACGCTTAGGTCCAGTTTGTCTGGGAAAGCTCTAAATAGCACAACCATAAACAAAACAATAACATGCTTATAAGTTGCAGTACACAATTTTCTATTTTGTAAGCATTTCTAAATCATTATAATGTTTTTGCTGCCCAAAAAAAACTATTTAAAAAACAATAAAGAAAAGAGAGACAGATAGAGAAATTGCTAAACAAACACAAAAACAATTTTAAGCTGTAGAATAATGCATTAGGATTACACTCGTTGGAGAAACAGAGCTGTAACACATATATACAAGCATGCAAATATGGAATCTACCATTTCATTGTTTTATATTGTGACACTCGGTCTTTATGCTGCGAACTGATCTTTCGCTGAAATCAAGCCTCAGTCATACTCGCTTCGGAGGGGGCCAGTCACATGTCTGCCAATATGATCTCTAGGGCAAAAACACACTGATCAAATTAAAATGGGAGAAAGACATGCTGCTTAGGTGAATTGGGGATTTAGGTGAAATTGGAATTAGATTTTTCAGTAGTGCAACCTGTCAAAATGTGACATTAATTAGACTATTACTGAGAAGATGACACAATAGTGTCTGAAGGCAATATCTCCAGATGATATTAAGTAGGATGTAAATTAAATAAAGTGACAAAGGTATACTGTACTGTAAGGATTTATTTTGATTAAAAATTAGCTATTCCCACAAGCAGTTGCATGGAGGGTCCTAGGTAAACTTGGTTTTGTAGGTTTTTTCCATCTATTCGATTAAAAGGCCGCACAGAAAATGATGTGCGGCCATTAACTGGGCAACAGCTGTCTAACACAAGGCCTGTCAGAGAGCCTTAACACTCCTTACAGATTAGCAGAGGGAATATTTAATGTGGGAGGGTGACTCTCTGCCTTTCGGGTTTTCTTCGTCTAAATGAATTATATTTTAAAAATAGTTTTAGGTACCTGAACAGAGGACAGTTTTTTTTTTCCATTTCATGCGGCAAAGCCAAAGCGTTTTCAAAAGGCACGCTATTTTTTTCAAATCAGACTCACAAAATTAAAACAGGGTTTAAGCTGAAATATTTGCTATTATGTGATTTGATTCTTTGATTCTGCTACTTGTAATTTATTTCTTGTAATTCTCCCAGGTGGATGAAAAACCATTGTTTGTCGTTGGCCTCTGACTGTGTTTTGAAAACTTTGCTTGACTCAACAACCCAGCCGGTGAAAAAAAGCAGCTGCTTGACACAGGTCTCTGACTAATAAATAATACCACTGACAGAGAGAAGGCCTCGTTAAACTCGAACATCAGCATGTTCAAAGTCTACCAGGCTGTTTACGCCGTTTACATTGTGGCATCGCACTCTGCTCCTGAGCAACGCCGAAGACAATTAAGGGAACAGACTGAAGATTACGTGCCACGCTAATGAATTAATGTGCCTGAGGCTTCATGTCCATCTGTACTAGCTACCTGCCAATGTTATGCTGTGTGAATCCGGACTGCCAAGAAAGTTTCTTCCTGGATGCATGTACATTAGGGTGCTCGAGCTTGCCAACATTGTGCAGAAAACAGCCACCATTAACTTTAAGTTCTGTTTTCAAGGGCATCATAAAATGGTAGTTTAATTTATGACTGTGACATGTATATTATACACTCACCTAAAGGATTATTAGGAACACCTGTTCAATTTCTCATTAATGCAATTATCTAATCAACCAATC